>CAWUFW010001964.1:1800000-2127500 GCA_963921515.1 Calotriton arnoldi
CGTTTAGAACCGTGCGAGTTGGAGGTTCCTGTGTTCGTGGACGAGTCGCCACAAGGCTGTCGTTTAGACTCCGTGCTCTTCTATAGGAAAACATTGGTTTTTCCCAGTTCAGTTTGCCAGTACCCTCCAATGTTTTTGGATAATTCTGGACACTTGATTGGAGATGGTGTTATAGGTAGTCACGCATGTGAGGGGTATCGATATAGTCGTTCTCTGAGTTTCCTCCAGTAAACCATCTCTGTTTTGGTTTCGGGCCCGTTTCCGGGCAGTCCGGATGACTTTCTCAGGGTATCCACGTTCATGCAATTTTACTGAGAGAGATGATGCTTGGTTCTTAAAGTCATTAACATTGCTGCAATTTCTTCGTAATCTGAGGTACTGACCGAAGGGCAGATTTTCACGTAAGGGCCTCGGATGAAAGCTGTCAAACCGGAGAAGTGAGTTTCTGTCTGTGGGTTTCAAGTGTGTTTTCGTTCTCAGTTTACCCTTATCTACTGTGATGTCTAGGTCCAGGAATGTGATTTTGTTCTTGTCCACACTATGTGTAAATTTCAGGTTTTGGTCTCAATCGTTAATCCAGGTCAAGAAGGAGTGCAGGGTCTCTTCCAGACCTTTCCACACCAAGAAGATGTCGTCTATATATCTTTTATAGAACTTGATATTTTCTTTGAAAGGCATATCTGGGTTGAGAATGTGCTTTTTTTCCAATTCAAAGACATACAGACCCGCCACGCTCGGGGCAAAGGTACTGCCCATCGAGGTGCCGTAGGTCTGTAAAAAGAGGTCTCCCTCAAACTCAAAAAAGTAGGTCCTTTGGTGCTGATTCCGCACACTGTAGTACAAAGGACCTTGGGGTGTTATAGTCCCATGTGGGGGCCTCAAGTGACGTTTTTAGGACTTTGAGTGTGTCGTCCTAGGGGAGGCTTGTATATAAGCTCTCGATGTCGAGACTGACCAGGAGAGAAGTGTCCTGATAGGGAGCGAGAGAATCCAGTTGTCGTAATAAGTCTTTGGTATCCTTTAAATAGGTAGATGTTGCTTGAGCTATCGGCTGAAGGAAAAAATCGCATAAGCGAGAGAGTGGTTCTAACAGTGAGCCGATACCTGACACTATAGGTCGGCCGTGTGGAGGACTCCGATTTTTGTGTATTTTTGGGAGAGTGTAGAAATAGGGGATCCTGGCCTCCCCTGCTGTTAAGAACTCAGCCTCGTGTTTGCTGATTTTCCCCCCCGCTTCAGCTTCTTCCACTATGACTCGGATCTTTTCTTTAAAAGTCCCGCTGGGGTCATGTTCCAAGCGTCGATAGTTCTTCTGGTCATTGAGTAGGCATCTGTATTCAGTTTGAGAATCCTCTCTATTTTGGAGGACTATCCCACCCCCTTTGTCAAACGGTTTTATGATGATGATGTTGTTATTACGCAGGGTCTCGAGTGCATTAAATTCCTCACTGCTCGTATTTTTGAAGTATTTCGCTTCTGTTGTTTTTTCAACTTCATTATAGACCGCCTGTTCAAATGCGATCAATTCGACTGGTATCGTACTTGGAGGGGGAGTGAATGTGGATTTCAATCTCAAGTTGGTGTCACCTATCTCTTCTGGTTCAGTTCCCGGTGTATGATTCTGGAAAAATGCTCTCAATTTGAGTTTCCGAAAACATTCTGGAAGTTCGCAGTGTAGCTTAAATTTGTCTAATCTGGCAGTATGCACAATACCTAATCCCTTGTTCAGCAGATTTTCTTCTGTTTAGGAAAGCATGTGAGAGGATAGATTAGTCACTAGACTCTGTGGGAGCTGGGTCTCGCTTGCTGCTCCTTGGTTTTGCTCCGCGTGTTGGCTCCCATGTTCTGTTCCTCTTCCCAGTGAACTTGGTTTTGTCTTCTTCTCCTGCCGTGTTCTCTTCTGCCCCTCCCTAAAAAAGGGAATCTAGGGTTGCTGTTCAGAAAAGGGTGTTGTGTCTGTGCAAAAGGAGGATTCCACCCAAACATCAGATGCGGGTTTGGCTGGACGAATGGGCCCGGAAAATTCATCTGCCCCCCTGATGGAAATTAATGCCAAGGTTGTGGCCAACTCTCAGTTCTTCCTCAGCCCCGTTGTGTACTCTGGTAACTTCCTCCTCTGGACCAGCTGTTTGTTGATGAGTCATCATCCGAGGAGCCTCCAGACATGTCTGGTCGTCTCAGTGGTTTGTAATCTGGGTCGGCATAAGGATATGTTTGGTCAAGCTACTTAGAACCATTTTAAGACAACACTAACATCTTTCAAAAGAAAATTGAATGAGGGAAACAAAGAAATGGCTTAGTACAAGGATAACCTCACACAATCCAAAATACAAAAATTCCAAAAGGACTTGAAAAAGTTCTCTTATACCACAACCTATCCTTATGGTGACCCAGATTACAAACAACTGAGACGACCAGACATGTCTGGAGGCTCCTCAGATGATGACTCATCAACCAACAGCTGGTCCAGCGGAGGAAGTTACCGGAGTAAACAACGGGGCAGAGGAAGAACTGAGAGTTGGCCACAACCTTGGCATCAATTTCCATCAGGGGGCAAGATGACTTTTCCGGGCCCATTCGTCCAGCCAAACCGCATCTGATGTTTGGGTGGAATCTTCCTTTCGCACAGACACAACACCCTTTTCTGAACAGCAACCCTAGATTCCCTTCTTAGGGAGGGGCAGCAGAGGACGCGGCAGGAGAAGAAGACAAAACCAAGTTCACTGGGAAGAGGAACAGAACATGGGATCCAACACGCGGAGCAAAACCTGGGACTAGCAAGCGGGACCCATCTCCCACCGAGTCTAGTGACTAATCTATCCTCTCACACGCTTACCCAAAGGGAAGAAAATCTGCTGACCAAGGGTTTAGGTTTTGTGCCTACTGCTAGGTTAGACAAATTTAAGCTACACTGCGAACTTGCAGAATTTTTTCGGAAACTCGAATTGAAAGCATTTTTCCAGAATCATACACCGGGCACTGAACCAGAAGAGATAGGCGAAACCAACTTGAGATTGAAATCCACATTCACTCCCCCTCCAAGTAAGATACCAGTCGAATTGATCGCATTTGAACAGGCGCTATTTAATGAAGTTGTAAAAACAACAGAAGCGAAATACTTCAAAAATACAAGCAGCGAGGAATTTAATGCACTCGAGACCCTGCGTAACAACATCATCATAAAACCGGCTGACCAAGGGGGTGGGGTAGTCCTCCAAAATAAAGAGGATTATCAAGGTGAATGCAGACGCCTACTCAATGACCAGAAGAACTATCGACGCTTGGAACATGACCCCGGTGGGACTTTGAAAGAAAAGATCCGAGTCCTAGTGGAAGAAACTGAAGCTGCGGAAAAATCAGCAAACACAAGGCTGCGTTCTTAACAGCAGGGGAGGCCAGGATCCTGAATTTCTACACTCTCCCAAAAATACACAAAAATAGGAGTCCTCCACCTGGCCGACCTATAGTGTCAGGCATCGGCTCACTGTTAGAACCACTCTCTCGCTTGTGCGATTTTTTTTTTTTTTTTTTTTTTTTTTTTTTCTTCAGCCAATAATTCAAGCAACATCTACCTATTTAAAGGACACCAAAGACTTATTACGACAACTGGACTCTCTCGCTCCTAATCCGGACACTTTTTCCTGATCAGTCTCGACATCGAGAGCTTATATACAAGCCTCCCCCAGGACGACACACTCGAAGTCCTTAAAACTTAGCTTGAGGCCACTACATGGGACTATAACACCCCAAGGTCCTTTGTACTACAGTGTGCGGAATTAGCACTAAAGGACAACTTCTTTGAGTTTTAGGGAGACCTCTTTTTACAGACCTATGGCACCTCGATGGGCAGTACCTTTGTCCCGAGCGTGGCGGGTCTGTATGTCTTTGAATTGGAAAAAAAGCACATTCTCAACCCAGATATGCCTTTCAAAGAAAATATCAAGTTTTATAAGAGATATATAGACGACATCTTCTTGGTGTGGAAAGGTCTGGAAGAGACCCTGCACTCCTTCTTGACCTGGATTAACGATCGAGACCAAAACCTGAAATTTACACATAGTGTGGACAAGAACAAAATCACATTCCTGGACCTAGACATCACAGTAGATAAGGGTAAACTGAGAACGAAAACACACTTGAAACCCACAGACAGAAACTCACTTCTCCGGTTTGACAGCTTTCATCCGAGGCCCTTACGTGAAAATCTGCCCTTCGGCCAGTACCTCAGATTACGAAGAAATTGCAGCAATGTTAATGACTTTAAGAACCAAGCATCATCTCTCTCAGTAAAATTGCAGGAACGTGGATACCCTGAGAAAGTCATCCGGACTGCCCGGAAACGGGCCCGAAACCAAAACAGAGATGGTTTACTGGAGGAAACTCAGAGAACGACTATATCGATACCCCTCACATGCGTGACTACCTATAACACCATCTCCAATCAAGTGTCCAGAATTATCCAAAAACATTGAAGGATCCTGGGTACTGGCAAACTGAACTGGGAAAAACCAATGTTTTCCTATAGAAGAGCACAGAGTCTAAAAGACAGCCTTGTGACGACTCGTTCACCAACACAAGAACATCCAACTCGCACGATTCTAAACGCATGGGGCTTGCCCAATGTTACTGGACACAGCCCATGCGGGAACTGTAGCGTGTGTCATCTCACAAAACCAGAAAGAACACTCGATCTGGAACCTGGCAAGACGTGGCAGCTCACAAAACAAACCAATTGCAATTCTTGCAATGTGATCTACCGGATCACCTGTCCATGTGGCCTCCGCTATGTTGGCATGCCAATCCGGAAAAATTAAAGTTCGCATCTGTGAACACCGAAGTAATATCAGATGCAAACGGAACACCACCAAGATGACAGACCACTATCTGGAAACTGGACGCACGACCAACGACCTTCACTGGGTGGTAATCGAGCAGTTGGACAAAAACCTCACCAACCTCCAATGCCGTCTCTTTGAAAAAGAGCAACGATGGATCTACCGCTTGTCAACCAACAAAAAAGGCATGAACGACAACATTCCATGGAACACACTTAACAGTGCCTAAAGTGAGGTTCCCCTGAGTAGCCGAGACTCCCGCAGTAAAGGTCCACTGGGATAACGCAACAACCTGACCTCGGGTAGACCCCAGTCTACACATCCCTACATATTGGGCTCAGGAACAGTGATACAGCTCCTACACACTACCATCTTAACAAAACATCGATACGTAAGATGTCCTTTTGTGCTGGCTACTTATACCAAGCACCTAAATCATCTCTCGGTCTTGACCCCTTTTGTTTCTCTCTGGGAAATCTCACGGATTATGACATTCTCTTACTGCGGAATTACCATTCTTTTCTGTTTTGATTTTAATATCAACATGGCACCAAATGTACCCGTAGAATATTTCCACTAGAAAATTTCTACCGGTCCAGCTGATCTCAGATCATAATATTCTCTTATTCCGGAATTACCATTCTTCTGTGTTCCTATTTTAATATCAGCAAGGGACCACATGCACCCGTATAAATATTTCCACTAGAAAATCTCTACCGGTTCAGCAGCTATACAAATAGCATTGCGACTTGACTTACTTTGAATTCGCAATGCATTAACACATCCGCAATAACGGCGTACGTTTTCTATGTACCCATGAGACCTCTGGCACCTAAAAATCCTTAATCTGTTTGGCCAAATACATCACGCCTTTTTTCAATTTCATATCAGGAGGGGCTTGACCATCCGCGGACCTGCACAAACCTCATGGTCCGCGAGCGGTCTAGTGGTTTTTGAGGCAGTCTCACATTCCAGACGCGACTGCGCGACGTAAAGCTGCACGTCGCGCCCGGACCCCTCTAGCTTCTTCCGATTCTCTTCATATACCGAGACACCACAGTGCCTCTTTTTCGTCGGGATCCCGCGAAGGACCGGAATAGGTTGATGGCGGACGGACTACCTTGAGGAAGTAAGGTTTAGACGCAGGCAGGGGGTAACTCCCCGTATTTCTCCTCATTTTATATGATTACTCTAGATTCTCTCCATTTCCTTTTACCGTAGTGTGTGAACACAGGTGTCCGCCCCCTCCGGGATCATATGTAGCTGCCTAATCTATGCAGCCTTTGTAAGATTTTTTTCCTCCTCACTTATGCCATTTTTCTCTGCCAATTTGGCATTATCCTGGACTAACCAAGCGTGTTTCTATGTGCTGGGGCCCTGATAGCCTTGACCACAATATCAAGGTTTATTAGGCTGTTTTTACTCTGACTAGTTCATCAACACCTAATATATTGTTATAAAACTTATTTGTGGAATCACCAAGGCTTCACCCACAGATGCGGGTAGGAGACCGCCACGTGTGCTTCCCTTCACTATGAGGCATGCTTGATTGCACTATTAACTATGCAAGACTTTAGCATTTTTCACAGTGTATTATGCATGCCCATGTGTGAAATGACTTGCCTAGAATCCAGGTGTCAAATTTACTGACTCAATTGCTGCACGTGTATATAATCATTAGCACTTTCTCACAAACTGGATGAGTTGGCTGCAGATTAGCCTTCATTTCCATTTTTAATGTTATTGTTTTGTATGCCTTTTATGTTTTATTTTTCCAGATTATATACCTGACGGTGGGAACCGTAAGTACGGCTGCACCTCTGCACTCACAACACAGCTTAGCGTGTGTGCTGATAATTTCACGTGGTCTTCCTAATTCTGACACACTTCACTCTCTTGGTCCTGAGGAAAGCCTCAGTACCTCAGTCGAGGCTGAAACATGTCGACCAATCTATGAGGATAAGGAAGAGCAAACAAATCTTCACAGTATCCTCTCCACGTTTTTAACCGTGCCCTAGGACCTCAGGAATAAAACCTTGTTAGACAATCCTATAGGTACTTTGAATCTGCACCAAAATTCACCTCTCACGCAAAAAACAACCCGCTCCGCTGTAAATTAGGCGTCTCAGCACAGCTGGGTTGCATTCGGCAGCCCAGCTGGGAACCCAGTGATGAAGCATGCCACCAACTAGGTTGGTGGGTGAGGGTTCTTCTTAAAAACCTAATGTTTTTTTCCATTCCTGTGCATGACATTGAGTCATCTGTATATCTGGATTCCTACATTGGGACCGTCCATTTTGTTGTTTATTAATCCAACAACCAAACATAACCACTGGAGAAAAAAGCTTACCTTGGGTTCAGGAGAGTTGTGCTTCCTAGCATAAAGTTATTTAATGCCACGTCATCAATCAGTCAGGGTTTGTAAAGTGCGGCTACTCACCCGTGAGGGTCTTAAAGTGCTGCGGGGAGGGGGGTGCAGCGGATCAGACTAAGTGCTGAGTTCATCCGAAGAGCCAGGTCTTGAGGTCCTTCCTAAATTGCGTCAGCGAGGGTGATTTCCTGAGGTGGATAGGCAGGGTGTTCCATGTCTTGGAGGCAAGGTAGGGGAAGGAGATTCCTCCCTTTCTGGTCTTGCGGATTTGTGGTACGGTAGCCAGGGAAAGCTAGGCGAAGTGGAGGTGTCTGTTGGGTACGTGGAATGTGAGGCGGTGATTCAGGTATGTATGCGGGTCTGGCGTTGTGAAGGGCTTTGTATGCGTGGGTGAGGAGTTTGAAAGTTATTCTTCTGTCGACTGGGAGCCAGTGGAGGTCACGAGGTGTTGAGTGATGTGGCTGTGACGGGGGATATTAAGGATTAGTCTTGCTGTGGCGTTCTGGACATTCTGGAGACTTCAGAGGAGTTTCTGGGTGACACCAGCGTTGAGTGCATTGCCGTAGTAGAATCTGCTGCTGATGAGGGCATGGGTGACTGTCTTCCTGGATTAGGTGGGGATCCATCTGAAGGTCTTTCGAAGCAGGCAGAGTGTGTTGAAGCAGGACGAGGAGACAGTGTTTATCTGGCTTTCCATTGTGAGCGAGGAGTCCAGTACGATGCCGAGGCTTCGTTCGTGGTTCGTGGGAGTAGGGGGACTTCCTAGAGTAGAGAGCCACAAGGAGTCGTTCCAAGCGGAGGGGGAGGCTCCCATGATGAGGACTTCTGTCTTGTCAGAGTTCAGCTTCGTCGTGGGGAGTAAGTGCTATATAATGCAACTGCAGTACAATTAATAACCTCTTGTCTCACATTAACGCTAATACCGTAACATTCAGTGGTCAGGCAGTTAATTGTATATCGCACAGGCTGCATAAAAATCCCCTTCTACTACATGACAGACCTACACTTACATAAGACAAAATTGTTCTGGGTCCTATTCATCGTACCGTAATGTACCAGTACACAGCATTAAACCACCCATTACCAACTGAACAGGCATGGAATAACCGATGAGACCTGCCACAGGCTGCTGGCCAGCGGAGGACTTTAATTTAGCTCCCCAATGCAGGTCCCGACAAGTTATACACTACGACCACTTCTTGACAATTGGACATGGAATGTTATTAACAAAGGCTATTGCAGGAGATCTCTCCACCATTTCTCCCTCCAACCTATGCCTGCACTGGACCATACACATTAAAGAAAATATCTTAGAATGGACAACCTAGTGTAGTAACCAGCTAATTGCAAAACACACAAGATGATGGACGGAATGCTGCACATTGGCAAACATTCACCCCCAGTCACAGATCTGGGTTTAATCCATCGTTATTTTGCTTCACCACGCCACCCCAGTTCAGACATAGCCATATGCAAATCAGTCTTGACCCTGTGCCTCATGGGAACAGTCCAGACCGAACTGCCAAGCCATGTCTTCCATGGACCGGAATCAAGCATCCTAGGACCGGTTTCAGGCTATCAGCCTTCATCAGCCAGGATAGCTTGACTCCAGTGGCGTAGTGAGCACGGGACCCACGTCTGGGCATACCCTTCCCACTTAGGGTGAAATGCAAAACACACAAGATGATGGACGGAATGCTGCACATTGGCAAACATTCACCCCCAGTCACAGATCTGGGTTTAATCCATCGTTATTTTGCTTCACCACGCCACCCCAGTTCAGACATAGCCATATGCAAATCAGTCTTGACCCTGTGCCTCATGGGAACAGTCCAGACTGAACTGCCAAGCCATGTCTTCCCTGGACTGGAATCAAGCAACCTTGGACCGGTATCAGGCTATCAGCCTTCATCAGCCAGGATAGCTTGACTCCAGTGGCTTAGTGAGCATGGGACCCACGTCTGGGCATACCCTTCCCACTGAGGGTGAAATGCAAAACACACAGGATGATGAACGGAATGCTGCACATTGGCAAACATTCACCCCCAGTCACAGATCTGGGTTTAATCCATTGTTATTTTGCTTCACCACGCCACCCCAGTTCAGACATAGCCATATGCAAATCAGTCTTGACCCTGTGCCTCATGGGAACAGTCCAGACCGAACTGCCAAGCCATGTCTTCCCTGCCAGCTTACTGAAGATCCTAAACTGCGTGCCTCTCATTCTCTCTCTCCCCCACCTCTTAATTCACCACACTGCTAAGTACTGCATCCTGAAAACACGATAACTACACCTTGGTGGTCATCATGCACAGCGTGGAAACACTTGCATATAGGATCTAAACAAAGACAACACTTTTCCAACCACCCACCCTACACAGTGTAGCGTGCTGCCCATGTAGGCAAACGCTTCAGCTCCCCACAAAGGGGTAGTAGCACTATATATATGTTTTAATACAATTCAATATATCTTTTGATTCTGTCCTTTTTCAACTAGTGGGCCTCAGAAGAGAACTAATGATCATGACAACGCTTAGATTAGGGCAATATGGCTCAGGTTTTCCAATTTGTATAGGGTTTAGACCTTCTCAGGCAGGGTAATTCTAAAATTAAAGCAATCTGAAAGAAACAGTTAGTTATAGATTCCTTACCTTAGAATTACACCCAGGCGTCAGACTGGATCCTGAAAGGTTTTTGTCAGCAGTACCTCTGCGTGTCGAAATGTGGCGTCGGTCGTCTCGATGTTCGTCGTTGGCGTGGTGGTCGCCAGGATGACGTCGCGGTAGCTACATAGACGCCGCCCTCGCGCGCTGACGTCAGTTCTTTCTTTTTCCGCACCAGCCAGCGCAGATCCGGAGAGAGCGGTACCTCCAGTCACTTTTTGACACCGTTTTCGAGTCTTCGACTCCTGGTGCACGTCAGGGATGCCCGGCTCCAAGGCTTGCGGTTCCTGTAACCGACTGATGTCGGTGACGGATCCGCACTGCGTGTACCTGTTTTGCCTGGAGCGCGACCATGACTCCAAGTCGTGCTCCGACTGCCGGACCATGAACCCGAAGTCTTTGCGGGAGGGGTCCCGAAAGCTTCTCGAGGCCCGGCAGTCGGCTCCGCGCCGTTCGATGTCCCGGTCGCGGAGGAGGGTGAGGGACCGGTCGCGGAGCCAGCATCATTCTTCTTCCAAGTCTTCGCACTCTGGGTCAGGTAAGTCGAAGCACAAGAAGAAGTCGAAGAAGCACCGTCGCTCTTCGACTTCTCCCCGTCCGTCGGCCGCAACGAGGGATTCGGGTGGTGCCTCTCCCGCGGCTCCGCGTGCATAGCCCGAAGGGTCGACTCCGGGTTTCCCTCCCTTCCCGGGACCCGGAGCGACCCCTGCCCAGCTTTGCCAATTTTACGAAGCGATGCATGCCATCTTTGGGCAGTCCGACTCCGCCGGCGCGCCTTCGGGCCCCGCAGACTGCTGGGGGCCCTGGGCCTCCGACGCCGGCAACTTCAGTCCTGGCACCGCAGGGCCCCCTTGGATCCAGGCCTGGATCCTGATTGGCGCCGGTCGACCTCGTTACACCTCCCCCGGCGCCGGATCCACCGGCACCACGTTCGCAGCAGACGCCAGTTGTGTCGCCAGCCGGCGTCGACCCCGGCCACCACCTCGAGGTAGACACGGAGCCGGACCGGCGTCGACTGACCCCAGATCCGGCGCCGATGGGTACTTTTGTGCCCCTGTTCTACCCTGGCTCTTTGAGACCAGATTGGCAGCCAGAGGAGGGTGAGGAGGACTGGGAGGGGTCTGGAGACCCTTTAACTGACCAGTTGGGCTATGAACCGGACTGGAGAGAGGAACTGGGGGGAAGCCAGTGGCCTGGATACTTCACCAGACCTTGGCATGTTGTCTCCTCCTACCGTGGCTACGGAGGAGGGAGCGTCTTACGCTATGGTGTTGCGTAGGGCCGCCGAGGCTCTCAACCTCGAGCTACCTACGGTGGCAGTCAGGGCTAACCTCCTGACAGAGGTGCTTCAACAGGCTCGAGCTCCTCGGAGCCTCTGCTACCGTTTAATGAAGCCCTCACCGACATCCTTTTGGGCACCTGGTCCAGGCACAACACTGGGGCTCCTGTAGATAGGATGATTGCCCGACGCCACCGCCCGGCTCCGGGCGACCCTACTTTCCTCTCCCAACACCCTGCCCTTGAGAGCTTGGTGGTCTAAGCCTCCACCTCCAAAGGCGCATTCCCTAACGCACCACCTGATAGGGAATCCAAAAAGCTGGACCATCTTGGGAAGATGTTTTCTTCCTCCAGCTTGGGACTGCGGTCGGTAAACACCGCATGTCTGGTGGGCCGTTATACCCACTCTGTGTGGGATATGGTGGCGCAAGTGCTGCCCAAGTGCCCGGAGGAGGCCCGGGCCGTACTCTCCTTGCAGTTGCCGAAGGGAGATACGCAGCGAAGTTTACCATCCGCTGTGGGCTGGATACCGCCGACTCACTAGGCAGGACGATTTCCACATCGGTAGCCCTTCGACGCTACGCCTGGTTGAGGTCGACTGGTTTTTCAGGGGATGTCCAATCCACTCTTATGGACATGCCCTTTGATGGCCGTCGCATATTAGGCTACAAGGCAGACAACGCGCTGGAGCGCTTTAAGGACTCTCGGGCTACGGCCAGGTCCTTGGGCCTCCTCACCACCCGCCCTGCGCAGTCTGCCTTTCACTCCTTTCATGGCTACAGAAGGGGTGCCCCGCCACGTCCCGCCCAGAGCCACAGGCCAGCGCAAGCTGTTCAGCCCCTGCGCGGCGGGGACGTGGGAACCACCGCCGTGGTTCTGGGGGCCAGCGGGCGGGCCAGTCCACCACAGCCCCCTCTGCAGCAGCCTCCAAACCCTCCTAGTCCGACCTTTCAGGGCCACCAAACGCCAGTGGGCGGCAGGATTCGCCATCACCTCCCCCACTGGCGCACCATCACGTTGGACAGGTGGGTTTTGCAAATAGTCCGAAGGGGCTACTTCCTCCCCCTCGAGACTACCCCTCCATCCATGCCACCTCAGTACCATCACATGTCGGAGGATCATCTGGCCCTTCTCAAACAGGAAGTTTCGGCACTCTTGGCCAAGGGAGCCATCGAGCGTGTTCCTGTCCCAGAAGTAGGTCGTGGTTGCTATTCCCACTACTTTCTGGTGCCCCAGAAGGACAAAGGCCTGCGTCCTATCTTGGATCTCAGGAACGTCAACTGCTTCCTCCGGAAGGAGAAGTTCAAAATGTTGACGCTCACTCAGATCTTGTCTGCCCTCGAGACTGGATGGTAGCGTTGGACTTGCAGGACGCTTATTTTCACATCCCCGTCCTGCCGGCCCACCGGTGTTACCTGCGGTTCATGGTAGGCCACGAGCATTTTCAGTTTACCGTGCTCCCCTTTGGCCTTACCAGCGCCCCTCGGGTGTTCACGAAAGTGATGGCGGTGGTCGCAGCTCATCTGCGCAGATCAGGGGTTCCAGTCTTCCCCTATCTCGACGACTGGCTGTTGAAGGCGGGCTCGCCCCAGGCTGTCGTTTCCCACCTCCAGACTACGACCGACCTCCTGCATTCCCTGGGGTTCTCCATCAACGTGCCAAAGTCACACCTGACTCCTTCTCAGAAGCTCCTCTTCATCGGAGCAGTTCTGGACATGACGCAGTTTCGGATCTATCTCCCCGAACAGCGAGTCCGGGATATTCGGGCTATGATTTCGATCTTTCAGCCTCTATCCCGGGTTTCGGTCAGGATGACCCTCAGGCTACTGGGCCTGATGGCCTCCTGCAACCTGCTGATGGACCATGCCAGATGGCATATGCGGGCTCTGCAGTGGGACCTAAAGTTCCAGTGGGCACAACATCAGGGGAACCTGTCCGATTGCGTCCAGATGTCGGAGGGCACTGCACACCAATTGCAGTTGTGGCTAACGAACCAGGATTCTGTCAACGGCAGATCCCTCTCACTTCCCCAACCAGAGTTCACAGTGGTGACCGATGCATCACTTCTGGGATGGGGCGGCCACATGGGGGAGGTGGAGGTCAGAGGCCTCTGGTCTCGGGCGGAGTCCAGGCTCCACATCAACCTTCTGGAGCTTCGGGTGATTCGTCTTGCACTCAAAGCATTCCTTCCCTCTGTCCGGGGAAGAGTAGTGCAGGTGTTCACGGACAACACCACCGCCATGTGGTACTGCAGCAAACAGGGCGGGGTGGGGTCGTGGACCCTATTACAGGAGGCCCTCCGCCTCTGGACATGGCTGGAACATCAATGCATATCCCTGGTGGTTCAACACCTGGCTGGTTCCCTGAACGCCAGGGCGGACGAACTCCGCCTCAGGTGCATGATGGATCACGAATGGCGTCTTCATTCGGAGGTGGTGCAAGGTCTCTTTCGACATTGGGGAGAGCCTTGGTTAGATCTATTCGCCACCGAAGAGAACGCGCAATACCAGCAATTCTGTGCGTTGGAATTTGCAAGGCGGCACTCGCTAGGCGACGCTTTTCGTCGCGAGTGGAGTTGCGGTCTTCTATACGCCTTTCCGCCTATACCACTTCTGCCCAGAGTGCTGAAGAAGATCAAGCGCGACCGGGCCCAAGTCATTCTTGTGGCTCCGGATTGGGCACGAAGAGTCTGGTATCCCGAGCTGCTGCACATGGCCATCGATCCTCCGATCAGACTGCCTCTTCGGGAGGATCTTCTGTCGCAGCAGCAGGGGACGGTTCTCCACCCGAACCTGTCCAGCCTCCACCTCCTTGCGTGGAGATTGAGCGGCGGCAGTTGACGTCGTTTGACCTGCCTCCCGAAGTCTGTGATGTTATCTTGGCAGCCAGGCGTCCCTCCACTAAGATGGTATACGCCTGCAGATGGAACAAATTTGTTGGATGGTGCACAGCAAAGGCTGTGGATCCCCATTCCGCCCCTCTTTCTGAGGTTCTCTTGTTCCTCCTTTCTTTGGCCCAGCAGGGCTCTGCTCTGGGCACTCTAAAGGGCGATCTCTCGGCCATTTCAGCCTTCCTTAGGCTTCCTGATCAGCCTTCTCTTTTCAAGTCCCCTGTTGTAAATCGCTTCCTTAAGGGCATTACTCATCTTTTTTCTCCTGTTCCCTTCGTAATGCCCCAGTGGGACTTGAACTTGGTTCTTATCTAAGGTGCGCTCCCTTTGAGCTGCTACATAACTGTCTTCTCAGGCTTCTGACCTTGAAAACTGCTTTTCTGGTGGTCATCACCTCTGCGTGCAGGGTGAGTGAGCTCCAAGCACTTTCTTCTAAGCCTCCTTTTCTGACTGTTCATCCGGACAAGGTTGTCCTTCGAACTCGTCCGTCCTTCCTTCCCAAAGTGGTTACTCCTTTCCATATTGGACAGACCATCACCTTGCCTACCTTCTTTCTGCCTCAACCTCCTTCCAAAGAAGAAGAGAGGCTCCACCATCTGGATCCAAAACGTGAGCTTTCCTTTTACTTGGATCGCACAAAAGAATTCCAGTTGGACGACCAGCTCTTGGTTGGCTACGTGGGCGCCAAAAAAGGTCAGGCCGTGCGCAAACGGACCATTTCCAGATGGGTCGTTTTGTGCATCAAAGCTTGTTATTCCTTGGCAAAGAAGGAGCCTCCAGTGGGTTTCCGCGCCCATTCCACCAGGGCGACGGGAGCTACCACTGCTTTGGGATGTGGAGCCCCCCTTAATGACATCTGTCAGGCAGCTACGTGGGCATCACTGCACACTTTCACAAGACACTGCTGCCTGGACAGCCAAGTCCGGAGAGATGGCTTCTTTGGCCGTTCGGTTCTCCAGGACTTCCTGGTGTGAACTTAGTTCGCAGACCCACCTCTGGGGTTGGTATTGCTGGGGTATCTATTCTAAGGTAAGGAATCTATAACTAACTGTTGCTTTCAGATGAACAAGTTACTTACCTTCGGTAACGATATATCTGTAAGAAACATAGGTTAGTTATAGATTCCTTACTGCCCCACCCATCCTCCCCGTTCTGCGAACTGACTTCTAGGTTTAAGGACTTCCTTTCAGGGCCCTAGTTTTGTGCACCAGTGGTCAGTGTCTTGCATGGCTCTGCGCTTCTGGCGTGGAAAGTCGTGTACAGAACTGACGTCAGCGCACGAGGGCGTCTATGTAGCTACCGCAACGTCATTCCGGCGACCACGACGCCAACGGCGAACGCGGAGCCAACCGACGCCACCTTTCGACGCGCAGGGGTACTGCTGACGAAAAACTTTCCGGATCCAGTTTGACGCCTGGGGGTAATTCTAAGGTAAGGAATCTATAACTAACCTATGTTTCTTACAGATATATCGTTACCGAAGGTAAGTAACTTGTTCGTTAAGTTTGCCAATGATCTAGAAGGGGATTGTTTCTTAATGATCACCAAAGCTCACTGAGAGGAGAGTTGCCAAGACATTGACTGGTATAGAAGACAGTGGTTACCATCAACAGTGTGGACGTACTCAGGTTCTTGGCAGGGCATCTTTGGAATGTGGTTCTATTTGATCAGTCCAAATCCATTCATTCCACCTCCCCCTGAAATAAACAAAGCAGGAACATGGAAAACGACCTCTTTTTCAGTGTGGATAGATATTCAGTGAAAAGATGTAATTCAGGGTATTTGAGGAGGTACAGTACAAAGTTTGGTTATTGTGCATGCTCACCTCTTCTTCCTTTCTAAGGGGCGGGGTGTTCACATTGCTGAAGCCCTCTGAAGTCTCACTGGACAAGCTTGAACTAAGTGTCCTGGTGCACCACAGAGCTTATAGAAACCTGATCTTTGGCAACACTGTTCTCAGACTGAGGTAATGGGCCTCTGGTTGCCTCTATTTTCATAGACTTCTTCTTGAGAGGCTTTAACATGAACTGTGTCGTTCCTGGTATCATCGCCAAAGCCTTTTTTCCAGCTCTTCTCCGATTCAGGCAATATTTAGTTAGAAGTGCCTTATCTATCATGTCTGCAAAGGTAACAGGTCTGGGAAGGTGCATCGACTCCTCATTGATTTCATTCTTCAATCCTCTATAAAATAAGATGATCTGAGTCCTTTCTATCTCATGGTTTGTGCATCCAGTTGACAAATGTGTAGTGTATGGAAGGACATCAAAATTTCTTCGTCACAAAAGGTTTTGTTGGCCAAAAAAAATCAATTCAGGAAATTCCCAATAAATGTCAACGCCTTCATAAAAGTGAAATTGTCCGACAAGGATCAAAAGAAGAGGAGTTGCCCAGGTGACACTGTTCTGAGCAAGGTATTTCTGAAACAGCCTGTTTTTAAGTGATCCTGTACAAATTGAGTTGTAAATAATCCACAGTGAAAGAATCCAAAAATGCCTTTAATTTCATTGGTTCACCTGAAAAATCAAGGGGCAAAATATGTGGCTACAGGAAATTCCACTGCCATTGCAGATAATTGTTTGTCGTAAAGTGAATTTTTCATTCTACAATTGTATTTTTTGTACTTGTATTTGAATTGCTAGAGCTAGAACCTTGTGTTTGGTCCAGAGAGACCCTTTCATTGAGATCCATCATAGATGCGAAACTGGAATCCAAATACGTTGGCGCCACAGACTGTCAGGTGTCAGACTGGACTGGGGCTTCTGTCCTGCCTTTGGTGTTGCCTGATATTAGCACAACTCCATCCTATAGCCATGGTACTACCTATGCAGAGCAAACATTGTGTGGTACGCATGTATCCTCAAGAAACGTGGCAATGGAGGAAAATCTCAAAGTGGAAATAACTCCAGAGGCAGATGAAGTAGTTTGAAGATGAGTATTAAGATGCAGCTATCCAAGAGACTAAGTTGAAGGATCAGGAGACTCGCAGGAGGGATTTGTAGAGACTTTTGAATTCAAGAAATTACGGCGGGCGAAAATGGGGGGAAAAGTTTGAAAGCTAGGTAAAAAAACGAGAAAAATTACTATTGGATGCCTTCTGTCACAACTTCCCCTGAATTCAGCAGTCTTTTATACTAATAAGACAACGTGACCTCCCAGGAGACATCGTTGAATTGAGAAGTAGCCACAAAAATCTGATATTCCTTGTTTTTTGCCCCGAGCAGCACTTTATGGAATTCAAAATCACGACTTTTCAACCCTTCCTAACAATACTAGGGGAATTTATAACTTTACCCAAAACATTCCAGGACCGGCATTATAATGGTAAGTTAGCCTCCTGCAATATTTGGGGTATAGTTAACCTTTTCCCAAATATTCTAGGACTGGAGTTAGAATACTACATTTGACCTCTCAGTGTCTGCCACGTTCTCTGGTGCCCAAAGTGTGCAGTTCATGGCAAGAAACACGAACGTGCCAGAAATCCACTCTGCCCACCATCATGGATCAGGATTGCAGTATAGATCAGCTGTGCTTTTGAGAAACTGTGGAACAGAGAATGTAATTTGGAGGGTTACAGAAGGTAAATAAATGGCTTCCTGAAATAAACAAGCTTTCCCTTCCACCCTTTTCTCCCAAGATGTTGTTTCAAGAGGTCTAGACTTTGATGGGGGAACGGTTGCACTGATTTGTGAATCTGGAACGCTATTGTGGTGTACCCGGTATCCTAACGGAGCACCACTAGCTTATACAACTTACAGTATCCTTGGAAATTTGAATAAGTAGATTCCACATGAAAGAACTCACATCCTTGAACTATGGCAAGGAGTTTATCAGTGAATGACACATTAACCATCCAAATGTCAGTTTTGAATTGGTTTAGTTTATTTCTGCAAACTTTGCCAGCATGAGATGGTAGCTCACATAATGTCCATGTTTTCAAGATTAGGTTCAAGGAAAAGATCAATATAGTCTTATTTGGGTGCTGTGGGCGTTTTGTTGGGCCTTGGATGTCAGGACTGTCTCATATTATTTGCCAGCAGTTCATAAAAAGTGCAAAGAGGTGAAGGGAGGAGAGGCAGCTCTTGTGTATCCCTCTTCTGATTTCAATTGCATTTGCTTGTTTGCTGTTTGTTAACTGAGGTGTTGCTCCCTCGTAAACATTTTCCAGTAACCCAGTGAACTGGGATACAAAGCCCAATTAATTCTACTGCTGCTCAGAGGAATTCCTATGGCATCAGCTCAAATACTTTTTCAGCATATAGCATCATAGAGGCCCGTAGCAACTCATGACAATAGGAAAGTCATAAATTTCAATCAAATAATGCTTAGTTAATACAGGAATTTAACACGTGGTCGCCTTGAAGTGATTGAGCTCAACTAAACCTTCCGCTACACAAGGATTCATATTCAAGCTCATAATGCTTATTGGGCAATGTGATGAGACAAGAAGAGTTCTTTGCAATTAATGATCTTGAGAAACTTCAATTATCCCTTATGTTTACGGTCATTGATTTGAAACAAGCATACTTACCAAGTTTCCTTGCTTTCTTTGTAATGATCTGGAGAACCGTCACAGTTTTCCCTTAAGTCAGCAATTATATTCCCTCAGATCATGGAAAGTTTGATCAATTCTATGTGATGCATGTAGGTCTTCGTTCTTACAGATATTTCATTTCTGGAGTTCATTGGTGGTTTCCAGTTTCATTCTGGTTAGAACAAATCAATTTCTTTTTTCAGTTCTAATTTATGCCAGGAAAGGATCTGGATTGGCTATCCCTACCAAGACGTCTTTCTTCAGAAAGTGTCAATAAGAATTTTGTTTAGTAGATTACATTTTGTCCTCCTGTATAATGTAGTTTATTTAGTCCTTTCCAGGAAGCTTAAAATTGTATTTTTAGAGCACAGGACATATTTTGATTTTTCAGTTTGTACTCACACCTCCAACCTCCAACAAACCATTAACAGTCAGTCAAAATACTTTATTCGGCTACCAAAAGCCATAAAAGCACACAGTTAAAACATATAAAAACATTGGAAGGACTATCAGTACATTAAAAAGAAAGATGTGATCTACATATCTGTTACAAGGGTCTCCATCATACACATATTACATACACAACAATTAATCACATTGGTCAAATTAAGTAAAACACATTATAGAAAGTCATCCAAATAAATATGCATTTAAAAACTCGACCAATAAAATACCATAGCAAATAAATACTTGAGATGTCTCCATGATTAAGTATTTAAAAAAATGCTAAAAAGAGTATATAATTTCAGAAACTTATTTAAAAAGGTTGTAATGCAATTACTGCAGGGACATCTTCCTGGATCTCATTGCTCCTAGCAGAAAGCTTGCAACCCCAAAGCATACCACAGGGGAGGGTAGCATTTGTAAAAATAACAGAGCAGGCCTTACTTGTACAAGTTTGCCCCTCTCAGTAGCGGCAATATAGATTTCTTACGAAGGGAGGTATAAAATTCACAGAAGAAGATGAAATGCAAAGTGTCCTGTTCCGAAACATTATCACAGGGGCACGGCTTTAAGGTACCTGGCCGTGAAAACCCCTTTGGAAAGGCTAAAAACCAAGATACCGGATTCAGCCGGAATCTAGTTAAAACAAAACGATTTTGTACGTTTGTTACTAGTGACAAATAGGGCTGTAGCTGTGGGGTTGAACTAAGGATAACATGCCTTTTCACCATGGGCTTGGCAAGTTCGAGGCCCTCCCTGGTCACCTGCTGCCTATCCAAAAACTTTTTTTTAATGTCCTTGATCACTGCCGGTCCTAGAGATTTTGGGTTACTATACATATCTGGACAGCCCAGAAGCGTCAAATGCTCCCTGATGTATTTTAGCCACGGAATTTGTAGGGCCCCATCAAGGGCAATGCAATCCATGATAACCATCTGATTCAGAGTGGGAGAAACGCTTGCCAGATCCTCAACCAACACATCAGAGGTGCAACAGCAATATAATCCGAGATGTACCCCAAGTCAAGCTCCTCATGTAAAATAAAGGTAGGGGTACTAGAGGGGAGAGCTAGGAGGCTGCGCATAAATTTGTTCTCGACCCTCTGAATATCCCTCACGTTCTTGTGACCCCATATGTCACCATAGGGATACATTTCTCTTTATAAACCTTGAGTAGGGCAGGTATTGGTTTTGACCCCAATCTTTTGGCAAAATCCTAAACGGCCCCAACTGCTCTGGCCATGGTGTTCTTTTTTTAATTGCCTTTGAGCAGCCCATGACCCGTTATCATCAAAAAGTACCCCCAAATTCGGAAAAGTGGACACTTTCGACAATTCCACCCCCTACAAAAAAACTTTGTCTTAGCGGCCTTCTTACTGCCCATTGTCATTGTGTTTGATTTGGTAAAATGAGTTGCTAAATCAAGTGACTCCATAAAATCAAGAAAAGTATTTAAAAGATTTTGGAGACCTATGCCGGTCCTTGCAAACAACACTGCTTCATCTGCATAGAGTAATGCAGGGACCAATTTGGACCCAGCTCTTGGGATATCTTGAGTACTGCCTGTGAGGTGGTCTCCTAGTTTATTTATGTAAAGTGTGAACAATAGGGGTGCCATGATGCACCCCTGTCGTACCCCTCGCTTGACCTCCCAGGAAGACATGGCTTGGCAGTTCGGGCTGGACTGTTCCCATGAGGCACAGGGTCAGACTGATTTGCATATGGCCATGTCTGAACTGGGGTGGCGGAGTGAGCTAAAGAATGATGATGGATTAAACCCAGATCAGTTGACTGGGGGTGAGTGCTTGCAATGTTCAACACTCCGTCCATCATCCCCTTTGGTTTTGCTATATCTTGAGTACTGCCTGTGAGGTGGTCTCCTAGTTTATTTATGTAAACATTAGGGGTGCCATGATGCACCCCTGTCGTACCCCTCGCTTGACCTCCCAGGAATCCGTTAGACTACCATCATCTTTAAATCTTACCGCCACTGTTGTGTTATTATGAGCATAGTGTAAAAAGGATACCAGACTTGGTTCCATGCCCAATTCCCCCTGAATCTGCTACAATTTTGATCGATTTACTCTATCAAATGCCGACGTTAGACCCATGAATCCCATGTGCAGTGTGCCCCTCTTTGCTATGGTATGCTTCCCAAACACCAGGCTCATGTTTGTACATTGATCCAATGTGCCTCTCCCATGCCTGAACCCGTACTGCAAATCGGTAATGACATTAACATTTTCTAGCCATAGTGATAACCGCTTCAAAATCCCCTTTCCCATGATTTTGGCAGCCGAATCCAAAAGTGAGATAGGTCTGTAACAGGCAGGGTCGTCCCTAGCGCCCTTTTTAAAAATTGGGACGATGATAGCCTTTGCCCATGATGGGGGGAAGCCACAGGTGCTAGCAGCATTAAAAACCCAAGACAATATTGTTGCCCATGCCAAAGGGTCTTCCTTATACAGGCCAGCTGGTACCCCATCCGGGCCAGGGGCCTTTCCCCCAGCTGTGGCAAGAATGGCTGCCTGGACCTCAACAACATTAAAATGAAGTGATTCTAACGGCAGGATAGGATCCCCCTCTGGCTCCAACTTCTCCAACTCACCATCACTGTCATTCCCCTAAAAAAAACTCTACCCACCGTTCAGGGGCTACTGTGCAGTCTGTATTAGTGTTTCCAGTCTCCGAAAAAAAAAAAACTGGCTGTTCACCACATTAACTGTTCACTTTGTGGCATATGATGTATTTTTTTCATCTTTGAAATTTTAAGTTGCTCACACCCAGAGTTTGCTTACATAGGGGTACTCTTGTATTGGGGTGCTCAATGTTGCGTTGTAGGGTTATTCGATGGTTGCAACAATTTCCACTCAACTGTTCTATTGCTATGTACTCTGTTATCTTCCTTTCACTCGTTCCCAGCTGGCAAGGAAATGCCTGCGCAGGTAGGCATGATCAGAATAAATAATGCTGTCAGATTAAAAGAACTCTTTGCATGAGCATACCTCCTCCTATGTATTGTCCATTTGCTCAAGAATTATCATCTTGATCAAGTTGCCCTTTCTAATCTGAGACCAGTGAAGAGAATACCCTTTTACCCATACTGGAAATAAATCGGCTATTCAACTGAACAAAGGTATTAACATTTTCAGTTTCCTATACCTCTACATGGTCTGGCTTCATATAACACTGCTGGACAGAGAAGGCAATGCTGCAACTGTTGAATGATTTCCTCTGTATCCTTGAAGACTTTTTTCTTTTTTTCTAGGACTTCTTGATTTTTCTACGGTCGTCAGTGTGGTCGACCAAGAGAGCATCTTGTCACTATCACTGCTATATGGGTTTTATTTAGAAGCTCCCATACTTTTTCTCTGCCTTTTTCTTAAGAATATCTTTAATTCAGCCATTTTGGATTTTGTAAGTCCCCTCTCTCCTATCGATTTTCAGGGTATCCTATATTTGATCTCATTATCAACACTCCATGTATACTTAGGATTGGTTTTCAGAGGTTGAAGAAGTTGTTCACCAATATGTGATTGATGCTTAATCCTACCCAGAGATCTTGCCTATCGATCACCTCAAAATGGTAAACACCCATTACAACGAATCTTTTACCACGACTACCATCACAACGCAACTACCATTACTCCGCAATGCCCTTACAAAGCATGGCATTACATTTTATATGCTTTTACCACGCATGCTTTTACAACGAAATTCGTTGTAAATGCATGAATGGTAAAAGCATATGTTTTTTATATGCAAGTATAAGGTAAGTATAGGGTTTGGGTTTTGGAGTGTAGGGGTATATGTTTTGGGGTTCAGGGGTAATTTTAGTGTTAAGGGAATGTTTGGGGTTTGGGGTGCTGGGGTATTTATAGGGTTCAGGGTGGGTTTGGGTTTTGGGGTGCCCGGGGTATTTTTTGGGTTCAGGGTGGGTTTAGGTTTTGGGGTATATGTTTTGGGGTTCAGGGGTAATTTTAGGGTTAAGTGCATGTTTGGGTTTTGGGGTGCTGGGGTATTTTTAGGGTTCAGGGTGTTAGGGTTTTGGGGTGTAGGGGAATTACTAGGGTTCAGGGTGTGTTTGGGTTTTGGGGTTCAGGATGGGTTTAGGTTTTGGGGTGTTGGGGTATTTTTAGGGGTCAGGGTGGATTAGGGTTTTAGGGTGCAGGGGGTATTTTTAGGGTTTAGGGTGTTTTTTAAGGGTTTAGGGTGTTTTGTTTTTGGGGTGCTCAGGGTAATTTTAGTGTACAGGGTGGGTTTAGGTTTTGGGGTGCTAGGATATTTTAAGGGTTCAGGGTGGGGTTGGGTTTTGGGGTTTTGGGGTATTTTTAGGGGTCAGGGTGGGTTTTAGGGTTCACGGTGGTTTTGGGGTGCCAATGGAAATTTAAGATTTTAGTGGGTATGGGTATTGGGGTGGTATGGGTAATTTAACAATGTTAGGGGTGTTTAGTTATTGGGATAAAAAAAACTTTTATGGGTTTTAGTTTTTTTTTAAAAATAAATAAATGTGTATATATATATATATATATATATTTATATTTACCTTAACCGCTATTACACAGTTTATGCCTTCACCACGCATGCCTTTGCGTTGTAATGGCATGCGTGGTAAAGGCATATGCGGAGTGAAAGTTTGCGGGGTGATTGTATCGCGCTGTAACTGCTCTTGCGTTGTAAAAAATGCGGGGTGATGGTATGCGGGGTAATGACTTGCGGGAAAACGTCATATATTCCCTCAAAATGCTTAATTCTTACTTAACCAGAATTGATTGAGAATTGGATGAATTGGCCCTTCCTTAAACTGAACCATCAAAGACTGCCCTCTTGTTTGACCCATAGAATAGCTATTCCTAAATCCAGTATATAATTCTCTTTATTTTGATTTCTTTTTTTGTTTCTTTTCATGCTATTTTCTGAAAATAGTCGCCCGTCCAAGTAAATGTAATGAAGTTGAAATATTGTTATTTGGAATATGATGCTCCTTCTTTTGAGCTGCAGTACTGTAGTTTCATGAAAGCCCCTGCTTAATCTTTGTTGCAAAGCCTTGTGTGTAATCCAGGTACCTTTTTAGAAAATACAGTTGCAAACAGTAAAATGTTTGAGTTTAGAAATGCACATGGCTTCTTCCTGAAACATGACTGCTTCTTGTGCGAAACAGCTCTGTTAAGTAAAATTCACAACTTCCCTTCTATTTGCATATTTAATCTAAATCTCCCCTTTAAACAACCATAGAAAAGCTGCTCTGGAAGTGGATTCTAACCTCATGCAATTTCAATTAGGTTTTTATAATGAATTTACCAGACTTGGTACGTAAATCTACAGACTCGTTCAATGGGTTTTCTTTGGGAGTTGGGGCAGATAGCAGTCCCAAAAATATGATTACGGTTCTGTACTTAATAAAATGACTAACTGTACATAGTGGAATTCGAGCATTAAGTAATAATAGAAGCAAAATTTGAAAGACTCCCTTTCTGAATTTTGTCTTTCCCTTGCATTAAAATTTTATTTTGTCTGTCAAATATGGCTTACTAAGTTCGTTTTACTGGCAAATTTACTACATTAGAGGTATGAATTGATCTATGTGCAGAGGTCTGTAGTACTGCTTTAAAAATGAGTTGTCACCCTCTTCAAAATTGAGTATAATTTAGTTTGAAAAGCTGTACTCTGTGTTCCTTTTGTGGTTATTTTTTATTATTATTTTAAAATCGCTGCCCTTTGCATGACAGCTTACTGTCATCCACTGTCAAGTACCGAACATTTAATTGATTATTTAAGATATTTTTTGTGTAACGTGATTTGAAATCTGATTTTCAGATGGCTCAGAAATTCAGCTGGAGGGTGCTGCCAGAGCTGTTCACCAACCCAGAACAGAAAGTGCAGGTTCACATTTGGGCTGCATGTGTCTGTAAAAGTACTTTGAGTGATCTTGCATGAACAAATTTAGAGAAAAACATAATTCTGGTTCTGTGGTTAATTGCATTTTGGTAACCAGTTTATATTTGATGCAAGCATGAGTAATACATGCTACTAGGGAATCTTTTAGAACCAATGTGGTTGGTATCTCTGCTTCTACCTCTGATTAATTATTTTATTACTTCTGGATTATTTCACATCAGATGACTCTAGAAAGTCTTTCTGTCTGATTACTATTGTAGTGTTCTTGTTACGTCTTCCATTAATGAACCCCTTTCTTTAACCGCTGTTAAAACGTATAGTGTCCAAAATGTGGGACTAACTCTGACCTGTGAAACTAGGCCCGAGAATTGATTGGCCTTGTTGCCTCTTTATGTCAAACAATCTTATTCAGTGGCATCCACCATAAGCACAATAAGAATGAATGATATTATTTATAAAGTGCATTGTACGCCCAGAGGGTTTATGGCACTAGGTTTGAGAGAAAGCACACTGGAAATCTAACACAACCTAATTAAATCAATAAGTTTGCAGAGCCGCACGGAAAGTCTGAAAAACCTTTGAAAGTCATAGTGTAACTCTCTCCCCAGGTGTTTTAATTATATAAATATAGTTGTTTTAATTCGGACTTTTTAGTACTTTTATAAATATTCATCACATAAAGTCAGTTTTTAGCAACCAATAGGAGTTTTATCTATTAATGAATTAGTCATTTGCTATATATATGTGCCATTCTACCCCCTCTTGTATTTAACGTAGAAAATATAAATTTTGTTGTACATCGCACCATAGCCAGCCTTAGAATTATGAGCAGGCATGAGGGAGCCAATCCAAGAATGTATTAAAAACTTGCACATTTGTAGTGTTTTAATTCTAAAACACAGAAATAATGTACATAGCTTTTATGATGACATACTGTATTGTTTTTTTTTTTAGCTAACATATATGGTACTTTTTTTACGTGCTTTTATGGCCTGTATGGTCTAAATAAAGTTTTCTTTGACTGACAGTGTAACTAGAAGAGTATTTCAGACAGAAGGAGCAGCCACTGAGAATGCCCTAACTCTGGATGTTAACCTAGTGATCCAAAAAAACAATAACAGCAGAAGCTTGCTGCATCTAATAGCACAGGACTTAAAATAATACACGTTTGTTATGCTACACCTAGTGAAAAGTATGTTGCACTTCTGATACTCAGTCATGTTTGCGGGTGTTGTTCACCAGCCTTCATGCTGAATTTTGAGTGATTTGGAGTCTGTGCAGGAAATTAGCAGACAGGCCTAAGTAGCTATTAGACCTGATTTCATGATTAAAGGTGGAAGCCCCACATTAGTAGGCCAGAGAGATGGAGACCAGGGATTAATTCTACCAAGTACAACGATTTCCTTCTTAGCTCCATTTAGTTTCAGGAAATTGCTATTGATCCACAGATTGTGTGGCAGATAGTGTACCTGTGTTTTTTTTTTTTTAAATAACTTTTTATTGGTGTACAGGTAGGTGCATGTAGCATGTGTAGAACAAAGTACATTGTTACATATCAATAGACAATGAAGGGAACCAGTCGGCCCTGGACCAGAGCGGGCAATGAGTTAGCACCCATACATCTATGTATAAAGGAACAGCATAACAACCGACCCCCCCTTCCCCCACCCATCCAACCTCCCCTGTGCTATCAAACCCTAACACACATCACTGAATCCGACCATAGAAAAGAACAGGAGGAGGACGAACCCCCCCCCCCTCCCCCCTCCTCACAGAGCCCAGGGAAGGTCATGCTACAACTATGTTGATTCCCAGGGGGCACCAGCGCAACTAGATCCCCCGTGCCCAATTAACATCCGCAACTGATAGGAACTATGGAGACTTCTCGTGGTGGGCTGGTGTCGTCCTTGATAATATTTTGAAATTGCTTAAGTAAATGCGCTTTACAAATCCAGCTTGATTGATCGAAGTAACGTGTCCCAGGACAGAGATATGAAAAACTTCTGGACATCTGCCCGCTTCTCCTTATGTTACAGCTTACTTCCACGTAGCCCCCACAGAATCGGCGCCTAGGACCAAGCTGCAATTGAAGGGGCGGTGGATTGCTTCCACCTCATAGTGACCGCTTGAGAAAGCACACCTGGTTGATCCCCTTTCATCTTTGGTATGGGTTTATAAAGTCTTACGATGAGATGCGTTTTGTTTGCACAAGAGATTATTTCAAGGCCTAACTGATATAAGTTAGTTGTTAAATAGAAGTATTAAAAACAATGGGCGACACACCAGACCCCTGGAGCACCCTCTAGAATTAAATCGTTTTATTAACGAAAGCGCACTATAAAAGCAATTCACAGCAAGCTGCCTACAACCCATCGGGCCGGCCACGATGATGGCTCAGGCAAAGCTGCCCCCCCCCCAGCGCCTTGAGACCCTCACGGGTGAGTAGCGCGCTTTATAAACCACTGATTGATTGAAGTAGATGCAAGTAACAAATCAGTATGGAGGTGAGAATAACTGTGGGTTACACAGCAAGCCGCCTACAACCCTTCTAGGGCCGGCCGCGTCTTCTAGAGATCATGCGAGGCAGACATATACACAAGGTCAATTTTGTCGAATGGTGCCAAGAGATTTACAGGACCACCTCCAATAAACCTTTTGTCAAAACATGGCTGGTAGCCGTTGCTGAATATCGTTTCAGAACTGTAAACAACAAAGAAAAAGAAACCCACCCCAACAATAAAAGCACAAACCCACAAAACTTCCCACTCCTCCCTGTTCCTTTCTCAGCGAGCCAATTACCTAAGTCATAGTGCACCCAGAAGTAGGACTGCCTAGCAACACACATCAGACACCATTTACAGATTCTTCCCCTTCTTGTTCAGACGAGATCAGCCTCAATATACGCAAATATTTATGGCAAGTCAATTCCCTGAATTCCCATGAGAGAATGGAAATGAAAGGAGCCCAAACTCTAGTGTAGTCGGATTTGCCCCCTAAGGTTGCCATGGACAGACGCTCCATACCCAGCAAGCTCCACAACTGATAAAGCCACTGTTGGTGGTCTGGAACCTTGTCCGTATTCCAATTGGACAAAAGTACGCGGTGGGCGGCGATAAGTGCCAGGGCCATCTGCCTGTTTTTTATGGACCGAAGCTGGAATGTTAGGGCGTTAAGCAGACCCAGGAGTGTATATGCGGGGAATCTAGGGATATTAGTATCAAATGCCCGGTCAACCTCATCTAAGATCTGCTCCCAATATCTAGTGAGTTTAGGGCAGTGCCATAGTAGATGAAGTAATGTACCGGGGCTGCCACAACCCTGCCAACGCAGACCATCGTATTGGGGGTTCCATTTCTGCATTCGGGCTGGAGTATAATACCAATAGGAAATGATTTTATAAGACGTCTGTGTGCCCCATGGTGTATGCCGTATGATGTGTTCTATAATAGATGTCACTACATTCCTTTTCGGATAGTGTACGCCCCAGCTCCTCCTCCCACTGGACCTGGCCTCGCGATTTACCTTTATGTAACTGCCGTGAAAGGTGAGAATAAATTTCTGAAATGAAACCTTTATCATCTTTCTTGAGGGACCAGCCATTTCTCAAAAGGGGACATAGGTCTGCCTGCCTGGGGTCTTGTAGTCGCGTTAAGCACCCAGTGTAACATCTGCGTGTGGAGATATTGGTCCCGCCCTAGCAAGCCATAATCTTCTCGAAGCTGGGCGAAGGGGATTGGGCCATTGTGGTCGAAGAGGCATCCGAGCCGTTTACACCCCCCCTTCCGTCCAACGCCCATCCGCTCCCTTAGCCATACCAGGAGGGAAGTCCGGGTTCAAGAATATGGGGGACATGGGAGAGGGGAACGTAGTGAGGCTAGCGGAGATTGCCACCCTGTCCCAGACCCGGAATGTCGAAAAGGTGACTGGGAGGAATACAGCCCCCAGGCTCTAGAAGACTTAGGTAGCCACATTTCTCTCCAGATGTGTCTTCCCTGGAGCACCCTCTAAAGGGAGGCAACATGTTTGGAACAATAAGATGGTATCATTAGAAAGAATTTTCTATTGTGTAAAAAAGGATTTAAACAATTCGAAAGTCAGACTGCTATCCCAGCCTCATCCAGTCGCATAAGTAGAATTGAATGTTCCATGGTATCAAATGTGTTTATAGCTCTAATAAAATAAGACCAAGATGGATTTCTTCAATCTTGGTCAAGTCTGAGGTTATTTAATACAGGCACAGAAGCCGGTTCTGCTCCTAGTGCTGCTCAAAATCCCATTAGGCTTTCATCCAGAAGATTATCATCTTTTAGGTGTCCTGCCAACCATAAAGCCAAGTGTTTTTCTCCAATGTGGATATGAATTAGCAACAATGAAATCGGCCAGTAATTTGCCATATCAAATAGGATCCCAATTGGCTTTTTTCACTTAATTTTCCTTCTATCCCTGTCGCACCACTCCACTAGGGAATAAGGCATTCTAAATAGGAGTAATCATAGGAATTACAGCAGAGAACATATTCTCCAAGATTTTTGCAGGCCAGATGCCGTCCAGAGATTCTGATTTTTGTGCCTGTAGTAGGCTTTCTATCTGTAACTCGGATAAATTAGGGAAGAAGCGGACTTGATTTTTAGCAAGGAAGGTAGTGTGTGCAGCTAATAAAAAACAAATTTTCCCTTGTGAAGTGTGCAGCCAATTTATCACAATCGGCTTGCATTTTGGGTGTGGAAGGAATGATGCAATCAAGCCTGTGATTTGAAAGTAACCTGCAATAACTTTTTATGACAGTTGACTGCAGTATTAATGATAGATTTACTTCGAGTAAGGGCTTGTTTATAAATTCTGACCGTAACCTTTTTTTCAAGTAATTATGCAAAAGGAGTTTGGGGGGATGGGGGACTGCGAACAAACTGTTCGAAGGTGGGGAAGTTGCACTTTAAACGGTCTCTCCTCCCTGATGTGGTTTTTCTGATGGCTACTTTTAACCGCAGATTCCTTCCCTTCGAGTGCTCTGCCTCGTTGTACCTACTATCAGAGTCTTCATAATTGTTTTAGCTCTGACGCTGATCCTGTGTCAGAACACAGAGCACCACAGGATGTTGACGATGATGGTCAAGGGGTGGTTGCTTCCCTCACGCTATACCTATGATGCCTTATACATGGATTTACAGAATGTCAAGTTGGCTTGATCCCTCACCTGAGACAGAGCTTAATTCTCCACATGAGCCACCAACAGAGGGTAATTCCTCATTTGCGGTGGTGGCCTGGAGGGCAGTAGAGACACTAGTATTACAGCTACTCTCAGTTGAATCAAAATCAATGTTCTAAATCAGATTTTATACCCTGGGCCAGGTTTAACAATCTCCTCACTTATACTTTGATGGCCATTTGGCCAAAGCCTTGTTCTTGTCCGCTGTGAATATCAGGTGTCCAGGCATCACAGGCCGGTGCCTGGTGACCCTGATTTTCTCACCAAACACTTCACCCCAGAGAGCCTTATTGTATAGGCTTGACCAATAAGGTAAATCCTAACCCATTTCCAACCACTCTTCTGGATAGGGAATATGTTTGGATTGAGGCTTTTGGCAAGCACCGTTTTTTTTCCGCCAGTCTATCATTGCGATCCATAATTGTGGTTTGTTTGCTGGGTCGTTGAACCTATGCCCTGTGGGACATTACCAGTGAGCTATGCGAGCAGTCGCAGAAGACTTCTGTGGCCCAGGTGATTTATGATGGCTACGTAGACAGGACGTCGCCAAATATGTTGTCCATGCAGGACTGGACACTGCAATTGCATGTGGATGGCAGTTGGTACTAGAGTTGCACTTCGTTGACATACCTGGATGCTTTCCACAGGATTCTCTGGTGATGTACAGACCTCCTATACAATCAAACAAGATTGGCAACCCTACCTATATATTTTTAACAATGCATTGAGTCATATTGATTTATACCTAACCAGTGCTAATAAATAAGTTAACATGGAAAAATGAACAAAAATTGTATATCCAAAAATATAAATCTATTAAGTCAATACATTAAAGGTACTGGGGTGAGCCCAGCTCAATTGGCCAAAATTTAGGGTTCCAATGGTTTCGAGCTCCTCTATCAAAATCAGTTCAGTTTTATCGGGATTAAGCTTTAGGTGGTTACTATTCATCCAGTTACGTATGTGTAGCATTGTAGTCTGGAATTTAAGAATAGAATCAGGCGTGTTGTCAATGGTAAAGATGAGTTGCAGGTCATCTGCATAATTAAACGTGCACACATTTCTTTCTCTTAAGGACAAGATCAGAGGGAGTAGATACAGGTTGAACAGGTGCAGGGATAATGATGATCCCTGCAGTACCCCGCAAGTTAATTTAACATTAGGCGCTGTGAAATGGGAGAGGCGGACAGACTGAGATCGGTCCTCCAGAAAGGACGTAATCCATCTGAGAGCCAGACCCAGAATTCCTGCATCCCTGACACGGTCCATTAAAATATCGTGGTTGACCGTGTCAAAGGCCGCAGATAGATCCAGAAGTACCAAGGCTTGAGTAGTGACCTTGGCGGCTTCCTTCCTTAATTCATCTAACACGGTCAGTATAACTGCCTCAGTTGAGTGAGTGGGACGGAACCTTGCTTGATGGGAACCTTGCTTGATGGGAATCCAGGAAATGAGTTTGTTCAATGAATGGACAGAGGCAGTTTGTCACATGAGTTTCTAATACCTTGGCCAAGTAGTGGAGCAGAGATATGGTACCATAGTTCAACGGGATCAAGGGGTCTGCCCCATATTTTTTGATGAGGGGAACTACGACTGCTTTTTTAAAGGCTCTGGGGACACAGCACTGCATTAACGACTCATTCGAAAGAGAGAGGGCAGGATCAGGGTATGCAGTAAAGGCTTCTCTTAGAATATGAGGAGAGCAGCTGTCAGAGGGAGATCCATCCTGATTTAACTTTAATCAATAGTTTCAGGAAAGCTTCTCTGCTGATTGCTGGAAATTGATGTAGGGAGCAGGGGTTTCTCAAGGCTGTTGGTAGAGCATCACAGGGAGAGTTGATAGGGATGATGGCTTCAATGGTGGTGATTTTGTCAATAAAAAAAGTATTCAAGGACTTACAGAGCATCTGTGAGGGAGCTAATTTTATTGTCACTCTATCAGGGTTGGATAGTTCAGTGATGATTGTGAATATTTCTTTAGATTTATTGGTGGAGTTTGTAGGAGAGTAGGATCTGCTTCTTATAGTTACCCCCACTTTTTTCTGATGTTTCACTGTTTTCGACTTAGTCTGACTGGGATCCTGCTATTCAGGACCCCAGTCTATCTGCTTTCTCCTCTAAATTGATTGCATGTACTTTAGGTACACTCCAGATTGGATTCTGGGGTACCCTTATAAGTCCCTAGTATATGGTATACTATGTACCCAGGGCATAGGTACCCCAGAGGCCTCCCAGGGGATGCAGCATGTATTATGCCACCCCTGAGAGGCCATCCAAAATGACACAACAGGTCTGCTACTGCAGCCTGTGTAAGGTGGTGCATGCACCCCTTACTTAGATATAGGTTCACTATATCTATCCTAATCACTGCACATATAAGCCTATCAGTCACCCCTATGGCAGGCCTTATCAATTCTGAAGGCAGGGTGCTGGGTTTTATGTGAGAGGGTGCCCATGCATGAGCAGAGCCCCTCTGCAGCCTTCGGAACCACTATTCCGGGGTTGTCTGTGATGCAGCCAACCATATACTCTTAAGTGCATTATGACCTCGCGGTAAATGCCAACTTTAAAACGGCTGCAAGGAATTATGTCGTGTTTGGTGTCAAACACCTTGGAATCATACCTCCACACCAGTAACTGGTGTGGGAGGTATGATTCCTCCCTCCTAGAGGGAGAAATATGACAACACCGGTACACCCGGTACCAGCTTCACAGAACCCTGGCATCACAAAATGGATGCTGCCAGCCACAGACACGAGTCTGCCCTCCTGCTGCTGGACGAAACTCCGGCAGGGGAGGCTGGACAACAGGTTTCCTGTCACAGGGAGGTGTGATCACCTCCCAGACAGGCTTTAGTGTATTGGGGCTGGGTGGGTGCACTCGGAGTGCTTTGTTGTCTGCACTGGGGGCACGTTTGGTGTCCCTGTGCATAGTCCAGCTCAAACCGGTTGCAGGGGCTTATCCGCCCCTGCTCTGGCGCGAAACTGGACAAAGGACATGGGTGTAGCCACCCCTCTGTCCTGACCCTCCCATAGGTGGGTCCCCAGAGTTTGTCCCACCCCTTCCTTGGGTATAAAGTAGGAACCCCTGGCTACAGGACTTTAGATTTTACCTGGACTAAACTCTGCTAAAGAAACCAAGTAACCTTCGACGATCTACGCTTTGCTGGACTACTGAAGAATCTCCCTTGGAGTAAAGGAGTTACTCCCCTGCAAGGCAGACACCTCAACGCATCTGACCGGTTTGCATCTACACAGCTCCCGAGGGACTCCGAAGATTTTGCAACACAGGAGGTGGGTTTCCAAGCTTCCCTGAGGCCGACTAGTGCTCTCAGCAAACCTGAGACCCGCAGCCCTCGTGGGGACCGTGCAACCCAAACCCCTGGACACCGTGCACATTTGCAGCAGCATATGCTTCTAGGTGATCCCTGAGGCTGTGCATTGGGCTACTTGTAGTCCAAGCCCCGAGCAGTGTTTCCACCGAAGATTACTGGCCTACACTCCACGAGTGTTCCGTGGGCTGGTATTGTGATTCCTCTCGAGGTCCCTTCGCGATCCCTGGTCCGTTGACCTGTGGGTCCCTGAGAGGGCAACTTTAACTTTCAGTGGGCTTTTCTGGTTGCTCCAGACGTGCCCTGACTCTCCATCGCTTGGGGAGTCCCCAGGACCTTGCTGGTCCTCACCGAAGCATCTTTCTCTGACCGCGTGGGTTGCAGTTGCCAAGGCTTGTTGGTCTCCAATCCGGAAACTGACCCCTCAGCACTCAACATCCTTCGTGGGACAGCTCCCCTGCGGAATCTGGTCGTCGACGACGTCTCCTGGTCCCCGTGGCTGCAGAGTCAAGCTTCACCTCTTCGCACCTGAAGCACCCGACATCGGTGGGCATTCGATTGCTCCGCTCCTGGTCACGTGAAGTGACCCAGACTTTGTCCCCTCTGCTTTCAGGTTCTTCTCATCTCCGATCCAGGCTTGGGTCACACCGGACACTTTTCTTCTCCACGGCAGCAGCACTTCTTCGCATCACGCCATTGAAAACGACGAGGGTTTCCGACACCACTTGACCCCTATGCACCCCGGCTTCCCTGGGCTAGGTAACACGGGTACCTTGGTACTCAAGTGTGCTGGCCTTAGAACCTTCTATGTTTAGCTGGGTTTGCTTGAAGTCCTCTCCGAAGTGTCCTTAAACTCTAAATTTCCAACCGCGACTTTCCCATAGAGTTGTACGGAGCTCGCGTCTGTGTTCCCACACTGCACCCGTCCTCCGTGGGTCCCCTGTGTCACTACCTTGAGTGGTTCCTTGGGGTCCCAGCGATTCTACGTGCTCTAGGCACTGTCTAGTCAAGTCGTGGTTGTTATACCACTTTCTTAATATATGGTTTGGTCTCCCCCTGGAGCCCACTGTGTATTGTGCTATCTACTGTCGTTCAAGTACTGTAATATTGTGTGCCTTGTTCTCTAATCTCATAAAGAGGTTAATAGAGAGTGTTTAGTAATAAATACATATATTTTATATATACCTTGTGTGGTTCTCCTTTCATTTGGTCATTCAGGAGGTTATATACTGGTAAAACAAGCTGGTTTACATTCCTTCAAGACTTAGCCTGAAGGCTGCTCTCCACAGCTACCACTAGGATAGCTTTTTATAAAGGTTGTCTTTAACCGAATCATCAATAAGGGTCGTTTGGACTGGTGCAAGGTGCCCACTTTAATTAGTGGACAGCATATACCAGGCCAACTTCTCAATGAGTTCAGGATCTTTGTAGAGAAGTAAGTGGCTTTAGTATGTTGGATGGCTTTTTTGTGTTCTTTAAGTTGGGCTAAGGGAATGTCTTTTTTGTCAGGGGAGAAATTCCGTCTCCAGTTCCGTTCTGTTCTGCGCAGGGCTAATTTTTGTAGTTTTAAATCTTCTGAGAACCATCTCTGGGCCTCATGGCGCCTGACTGTTTTGATCATCCCAAAAGGTGCATGTTTGCTCTGCATACTCCTGCCATCTAGTGTTGGGGTCCGGATGTTTGCAAGTTGTTTTCCTTCAAAGAAGTCTTTCCCAGTCACAAGGTAAAGTGACTCCTCCTTTCGGTGATGGTGCTCACGGGCATCGACTCCATTGTTAGATTGTTTTCTTTCCGCCATCGGGTTCGGACGTGTATTGCTGCGCTCCGGTTCAAAACCGTCCTTCAGGTTCCCCTCGGTGCGCAATCCACTGTATCCTCAACGGTATTGTTATCGTACGCATTTCCCTCTCTCCGCGTATTCATTCGATCAGGAAAGTCTCATCTTCCGTCAAACATCGTGGCCTAGCCGCGTCGGTCCAGCCTTCTGCCGATAGAATGGACCGTGTTTCAAATCTGTCCTTGGTGCCACTCCAAGTACCCTCGCACCGATCTACACCAAGTCAGCAACTTGTCCCTTTCTCCGGAGCACAAGGAAGAAGATTGCGAGGCCCGTCGGTCGTTCCGATCGAAAGAGACTCTTCGAGATCGTCTGGCTCAACGACACGAAATGCAGTGCCAAAGCATCCTACATTTTCCGGATATCTTAGGAGAAGAATCCGAACACGAACCGACAGCTGCGGAAGAAGAGGAGGCCTTCTCGGTCGCAGAATCGGATTCCGACCTATAGATTGTATTGCAGTCCGAAGGCATTCTAGCGGGACAGGGTGTTGTGTGTACTAAATCCCCCGTATCCCATAAACTATCTTCCACTAAACATTGTTTTAGCATCACCTCTGCCTTCAGGCCTTGGTCGGCACCGAGACGATGTTTCCAACGCCCCGCCCTCGGGCCTGGCACCGAAACAAACAGTCAAGCCTTCCGACTCAGGATCAAGTCGAGATAGATCGTCTAAGGATCCGATACATTCTGCTCCGAAAGACAAGTCTGGTTCGGGCTGAAATTTTCCGCTTCGAAGGACAAGTCCGGTTCGGCACCGAAATCAAAAGATCTTCCAGATCCCCCGGAACCGGTCTTAGATGTTATGAAGGACAGATTCGATCCGAAACAGAAAAAACTATACATTAATCCAGATACTGGACACATTTTAGCTAAAACTCCTTCCAAAAGGAAAGTCAGTTCAGAGGACACTCAATATAAGATTACTCTTAAAAAGGAGGAAATTGCTACAAGTCCTATCCATCCTACTTTGCCATCCCCTCCACCATCTTCACCTTTCCCACAACTGCCAGGCTCAGATCCACTACACATGGGATCTCCTCATACACAGCCTGATTTAGGAGATGATGATGACCACGATGATGACAATGTCCCTTTGCCAGCACATCCATGGGATGATTATAATATTGATCCACCCATGGATGATGATCCAGATCTATACCCTGCAAAACCATCACCTCCAGATGGTTATGTCTCTTATCTAGAGCTGATTTCCAGGACAGCAGCATATCATGGAGTTACACTTTTTAAGACGACTTTTTATTTGAGACATTAGGGTCTTCATATAGAACTTGTTAGTCTCCCTATGTTAAAAGGCATGATGAGACATGCTGATGAGATTTTTAGAGACCTTGTTTGTGCCCGTATTTTAACATCCAGGGTTGATAAAAAATATAAACCATCACCCTCTGATCCTGTTTTTATTAAAGGACAGCTCCCTTTAGAGTCACTGGCAGTTTCTAACCCTCGTAAGAGAGCGAACTCGCAGACCTCTAGGGATGCACCTCCCCCAGATAAAGAGTCTAAATTAATTGATGAATCTGGTAAAAGAGTGGCTGCTCAAGCTGCTAATCACTGGCGTATTGCCAACACGCAAGGCCTACTAGCTAGGTATGACAGGGCACACTGGGACGAGATGGAAAGCTTACTTCAATACCTCCCAGAAGAGCACAAAAAAAAGGCACGAGCTAGTCAAGAAGGAAAACTTATATCTAATTCTTCTATTAGATGTGCTCTTGATGTTTCTGACACCGCAGCGAGAGAAGTTAACACCAGCATTCTCTTACGTCGACATGCCTGGCTTAGAATTTCAGGTTTTAAACCAGAAGTCCAGCAGTCTATTTTCAATCCCCCCTTTGACAAACAACATCTTTTCGGACCTCAAGTCGATGAGCCTTTAGAAAAGATGAAAAAAGACAGACGTGGCGAAATCCATGGGAGCGCTTCAGTCTCCATCAAACAGAGGATCCTTTCGCCGCTCATGTTATAGGGCAGGGTCCAAAAATACATCCTCAGACCCTAACGCTTCCTCATATAAGTCCAACATGCAACCCTCTTCCTCTAGAGGCTTCTATAGGGGAGGGCACAGAGGAAACAATTTTAAAGGTAAGGGTAAGAGCACGCCAACGTGTAACTCCCCTTCCCCCAATAAACAGTGACTTGCCTACACTTCCCCCGATCATTTAGCACCTGTCTGGGGAAGACTTCAGCAATTTCTCCCCATTTGGCAATCCATAACATCAGACAAATGGGTGTTAGACATTATCCGACATGGTTATTGCCTGAAGCTCATCAGCAATCCTCCCAATATTCCACCTCGCGCTCACAAGCTCTCGGCAGAGCACCTACAGCTCCTCAAACAAGAGGTACAAGCTCTTTTAACAAAAGGAGCCATAGAACCAGTTCCATTACAGTACCAAGGCTCAGGGGTGTACTCTCTGTACTTTCTGATCCCCAAAAATGACGGCTCCTTAAGACCAATTTTGGATCTAAGGACGTTAAATCTATACATACTGTCATAATATTTCCACATGGTCACGCTTCAACAGGTGCTTCTGCTGCTACAACAAAGCGATTTTACGTCCACACGACTTAAGATACATACTTTAACATTCTCGTTCACCCAGCACATCGCAAATATCTCAGATTTGTGATAGCAGGAAAACACAATCCATTCAAAGAACTCCCGTTCGGAGTAAACACTGCTCCCAGAGTGTTCACAAAATGTCTAGCAGTAGTCGCAGCACATCTCAGAAGACAACAGATTCATGTCTTCCCATACCTAGATGACTGGCTCATCAAAGCCAGCACACACCAAAAGTGTTTGCAACACACACAGACTACATTAGATCTACTCCACCTATTGGGTTTCACGATCAATGCACAAAAATCTCATCTTCAGCCTTCACAAATGCAGTCCTATCAAGGAGCGACTCTAAAAACTTGCACAGATCTAGCCTCTCCCAATGCAGCCAGAATTCGAAATATTCTACTACAGTTTCAGACCAATCAATACTTAGCAGTCAGAACTTTCATGCAACTGTTAGGATTGATGGCATCATGCATTGCAAAAGTGCCTCATGCAAGGTTACACATGCGTCCTCTACAAGAGTGTTTGGCATGTCAGTGGAATCAGTCTCGGGCTCAATTAACAGATCTAGTGTTTGTAAAAAGTTGCACCCATCGCTCTCTGCAGGGGTGGAACACACAAAACTTATCAAAATGGCGGCCCTTCATCGACCCTGTTCCACAGTTTGTGCTGACAGCAGACGTATCTCTCAGAGGTTGGGGTGCCCATCTTCACAATTTGACAATTCAAGGTCTATGGGACAACAAGTACAAAACTCTTCACATCAACTATCTAGAGCTTCTAGCTGTGTATCTAGCACTGAAAGCTTTTCAGTCTCACCTCATAGAGAAAGTTGTCCTAGTCCGCACGGACAGTATGACAGCTATGTACTATGTACAAAAACAGGAGGGGACACATTCGCTGCAACTGTCACGCCTCTCTCAGACCATTTGGCGTTGGGCAATTCATCAGAGTTTATCTTCTGGCAGAGCACCTCCCAGGAGTGAAGAATCAAATTGCCGACCTCCTCAGCAGAAGGCAGCAACAAATACACAAGTGGGAACTTCATCCCCAAGTTCTCCTTGCATACTTTCAAGAATGGATATTCGCACAAATAGATCTGTTCGCCACAGTGGACATCTCAAAATGCCCAAACTTTTCCTCGAGGTTTCCACACCCTATATCCAAAGGCAATACCCTATGGATGAATTGGTCAGGGATATTTGCCTACACTTTTCAGTCTCTCCCTCTCCTTCCATTTCTGGTTCAGAAGCTCAGGCAAACATCCCTCACATTGATTCTAGTGGCTCCCACTTGGGCCCGTCAACCGTGGTTCACAACACTCTTAGTACTATCAGTAGTTCCACATCAAAAGCTGCAACTCAGTTCCAGCCTTCTCACGCAGAACCATGGAGAAGCCAGACACCCAAATCCCAAGGAGCTCAATCTAGCAATTTGGCTCCTGAAGTCAGAGTTTGGCTATCTCAACTTGCCACCAGAGTGTATGACTATTCTTAAGGAAGCAAGAAAGCCTACTTCCAGAGCATGTTATGCAGCAAAATGGAAAACATTTGTTATCTATTGTACCAACAATAATATTGATCCACTAGATGCCTCTATACAAAATATCATTTGTTACCTTCCGCATTTACAGCGTGCTGGTCTAGCCTACACTTAAATTCGATTGCATCTTGCAGCAGAAGCCGCATATCTGCAAAACAGGCAACATCTATCTTTGTTCAAAGGTCCAGTAATTAAAGCCTTTATGGAGGGCCTTAAAAGAGTAATACCACCCAGGGTACCTCCTGCGCCAGTTTGGAATTTAAACATTGTGCTTACACGTCTCATGGGTCCACCTTTTGAGCCATTACACAATTGTTCGCTACAGTTTCTTTCATGGAAAGTTGCCTTCCTCATTGTGATCACTACATTTAGGAGAGTTGGTGAGCTGCAGGCATTAACTTTAGAAGACCCTTATTTTAGCTTCATAAAGACTGAGTAGTTCTTCGCATCAACCCAAAATTCCTTCCCAAAGCAGTGTCTTCTTTTCATATCAACCAATCAGTTGAGTTACCTGTTTTCTTCCTTCAACCTGATTCAGTAGCAGAAAGAGCTCTTCATACTCTTGATGTCAGAAGAGCTGTATTGTATTATATTGAAAGGACAAAGGATTTTCGTAAGACAAAACAACTGTTTATTGCTTTTGCTACACCTCACAAAGGGAATCATATCTCTAAAGCTGGTATTGCAAGATGGATTGTTAAATGCATTCAAACCTGCTACGCTAAAGCTAAAATAACTTTATCTATACCTCCTAGAGCACATTCCACTCGTAAAATAGGAGCGTCTATGCCCTTTTTAGGTAACATCTCTATACCTGACATTTGTAAAGCAGCAACATGGTCCACACCACACACATTTACCAAACACTACTGTGTGGATGTGTTAGCACGTCAACAAGCCAATGTAGGGCAAGCAGTGCTAAAACACTATTTCAAACAGCTGCAACATCTACCAGTTAACCACCGCTTTGGGAGAATACTGCTATATAGTCTATGCAAAGCATGTGTATCTACAGCACACATGCCTCGAACGGATTATGCTACTTACCCAGTAAGCATCTGTTCTTGGCATGTCGCGCTGTAGATTCACATGCGCCCTCCCACCTCCCTGGGTACCTGTAGTTATTGCAGTTTTTCATTATTTACATTACATACGCATGGACATTTCGGTACTACACTCACTGACTCCATTCTCACCCTCTTGCGGGAAAACAATCAAACAATGGAGTCGATGCCCATGCGCACTATCACCGAAAGGAGGAGTCACTTTACCTCGTGACTGGGAAAGACTTCTTCGAAGGAAAACAACTTGCAAACAACCGGACCTAACACTAGATGGCAGGAGTATGCAAAGCATGTGAATCTACATCTCTACATGCCAAGAACAGATGCTTAATCCTTCTCTCATAACAAAGCATTGCACATAAAAATGCACTCAAAAAACAAAACAAACTGGTAAAACTCTAAAGTCTATCACGAAAAAGTACTTACCTGATAACGAAGTTCTTGGGTCCAAATAAATATAATGATACCTGTAGGAAAGTAGGATCTGCTTCTTATGGTTACCCCCACTTTTTGCTTGATGTCTCACTGTTTTTGACTAGTCTGACTGGGATCCTGCTAATCAGGACCCCAGTCTTTCTGCTTTCTCCCTTAAATTGACATACATGTACTTTGGTACACTCCAGATTGGATATTGGGGTACCCTTATAAGTCCATGGTATATGGTACACCATGTACCCAGGGCATAGGTACCCCAGAGGCCTCCCATGGGCTGAAGCATGTATTATGCCACCCATGAGAGGCCATGCAACATGGAACTCCAGGTCTGCTACTGCAACCTGTGTAAGCTGGTGCTTGCACCACTTACTTTCGATATAGGTTCACTATATCTATTGGTCACTACACTTAAAACCTATAAGTCACCGCTATAGCAGGCCTTAACAATCCTGAAGGCAGGGTGCTGGGTTTTATGTGAGAGGGTGCCCCTGCATGAACAGAGCCTCTCTGCAGCCTTCGGAGGCCATTCTCCCGGGTTGTCTGTGACTCAGCCGGACATATAGGTAGAGGTGCATTATAACCTCGCGTTAAATGCTATCTCGAAAACGGCTGTATAGAAACATATCGTGTTTGGTATCAAACACCTAGGAATCATACCTCCACACGAGTAACTGGTGTAGGAGGTATGATTCCACCCTTCTGAAGCGAGCTTCGTGGGTTCACTGGTCTTACCGGTGCCAGCCTTCTCGACCCGTACAGCACAAAATGGATGCTGCCGACCAGAGACACACTTCTGCCTCCTTCCATCTAGAATCCAGGCTTGGATTCCACCGGACCCTTTTCACCTTCCCGGCAGCAGTACTTCTTCACTTCCTTCCATTGAGAACGACGAGGCTTTCCGACGCCACTTCAGACCTATGCACCCGGCTCCCTTGGGATAGGTAACTCTGGTACTACGGTACCCACGGGTGGTGTGGCTCTTCAAACTCAAGTTCCAAAGGATTTGCTCGAAGTCCTCCTAGAAGGGTCCTTAAACTTTAAAAGTGTAACCGCGACTTCCCCATAAAATTGTACGGAGCCCGCGGGCGTGTTCCCACACTGCACCCGGCCTCCGTGGGATCCCTGGCTACTCACCTTGGGTGGTTCCCTTGGGGTCCCAGTGATTCTACGTGCTCTAGACTTTGTCTTGATCTCAGTCGTGACTGTTATACCACTATTTTAGTATATGGTCTGGTCTCCCCCTGGAGCCCACCGAGTATTGTGCTACTTACAATTGTTCTATTGATCTTTTATTGTGTGCTTTGTGTTCTATTCTCGTGTAGAGGATAGTAGAGAGTGTTATATTAATAAATACATATTTTTATATAACTACTGTGTGGTTCTCCTTCATTTAGTCATTCAGGAGGTGACATTCTGGTAAAACAAGCTGCTTTACATTCCTTCAAGATTAAGCCTGAAGGCTGCTCTCCACAGCTACCACTAGGATAGTTTTCATAAAGGTCATCTTTGACCTCATACATCAAAAGGGTCGTGTGGACTGGTACAGGGTGCCCACTTTAATTAGTGGTCAGCATATACCAGGCCACCTTTCCACAATACCCATTATTTTTCCAAATTGGCCTTGATCTCTTTTTTGAGTGTCTATCATTTTTTGACTCTATGTGTGCAACAAATGTCTAACACTCCTCTCCAATAAGCCTAAGTCTGCTCGACTACACTACCCTAGATAGAGCACCTTGGAATTGTTAGATCAAGCTCCTGTCCACTCATAAGGGATACCTGTACTCTTTACACAGCATACCTCTTTTTGGTATACTGTATAAAGAGCCAGCTTCCTACACACATTGAGACTGTAACTTGGTCTTGAGGTTTCTCATATGTATGTCCTTCAAGGCTATGCATTGCTGCTCACTGTGTCTCCTAACATTAATGACTGTCCTCCTGTTTGTAATTGTCAGCTCGTCACATGTGCGAACTTCAGTCACTTTAAGTACAGCTGCCCTACACCACCATTTTCTCCCGACAAGTTGATGCTGAGGATTCGGTGGCTTTCTTGCCAAAAGTTGTGACCACCTTCCTCGATGGCCACTTAATCGCTGTACCAGCTTTCTATACTCCTCTCACCCCTTGAAATTGGAGTGGAAGCTCCCATCGGTTGGACCTCATAATGGCTTTTAGCTTTTTCATTGATTGTACCAAGTACCACTGCGTAGATAATCAACTTTTTGTGGGGTTCTTCACAGTGACTGAAGAGAAGGCTGTTTAGAAGTGTGTGTGTCAAGATTGATAGTCCTCTGCAGTAACATCTGCTATGCACTGGCCAAGAAGCAGCCTCAGGAAGGCCTGAGAGCCCTTTGCACCAGGGCTGCATTGGCACGCAGAGTGCCTATCCTGAACATCGGCAGGATGCAAAGTGGGAGGCAGTGCATTTGTTCATGAATCACTACTGCCTTGACAGTCGGGTCCATCAGGAAAGGCAATTCACCCATTCTGTCCTGCAAGACTTTTTGGGCAGAGTCCAATCCACATACCCTCCACTTGGGGAGGTCTGCTTTGGTATCTAGTCTAAGGTGAGGAATCTGCAGTTAGAAGTATCCATCAGAAGAGCAAGTTATCTCCCTTTAGTAATGCTCTTTCTGATGGATACTCTATTTGCAGATTTCTCACTGTCATTCTGTGAGGAGGGCTCTTTTTAACATCTAAAAGGGTACCAAATTTATATTCAGCACACTGTTACTAACAATTGTTCCCTCTCCAAGTCTGAGGGCACTGAAAGAGAAAAGACCAGAAATTGACATTGGTGCCCATATGTGAAGCTTATATGTGGCTCCGCTAAGTATTTTACAGGGCAGTTTGGAATCAGAGTAGAACCACACATTGCCACCTAGCAGCGCATAAGAGCACTGCTATGCATAAAGTTTTGTGAATCTAGTCTGTTTCCTGGGAGGGGGTATCTAATGTTGAGGAATCTGCAGTTAGCTAGAGTATCCACCAGAAAGTATGTTACGAAAGTGGAGTAATTTCTTCTTTTTGACCACTTGTGGTGGGAAAATCCTTTGGGCATAGCAGCTCAGCCTACACGAGGAACAGAGTTCTGATAGCACTTTCTTTTTTGTTTTAAACTAGGCAAAGGCTACTTAGAGAAAACACAGCTAGAAGACTGTTTTGCTGATGAAAAGTGCAATGTCCTTAGATTTACTCAGTGATTACTGATACTTTTGTTCTTTTTAAAGGTGGTTAGGCAATGAGGCAATTCTGGTGAGGTTATGGTTCCCTTGGCTGGTCTCAGTTATATTCAGAATCACTGAAAAGTGAAGTAGGAAAGCTAGGTCATCAAATAAGTCTCAAATAGGACTTCCCCTAGTGCTTACAGTAATCTTGGTTTTTCTGGAGTTTCATGGATGGATTTTGTTTCAGTTCTCTAGGCACATCAGTCATGAATCTTCCTGAAATTACACTGTAAACTACATATTTTAATGGTTTTCTAAGTAGAGAAATTGACCTTTTGCTCTTTATCTTAAAAAATGTAATGGTTTTCTTACTTTTCCATTGAGAAGGACGTTCACATCTTCTCGAAACAACCTACTTGACACAGCTTTGTAGGGTTAGCTTCAGAGATTGTGTGTTTATTGGTAGGCCTATTATGAAGGACTTCACTCTGGATACCACAGGAAACTCAAATCCCCACCTTTATGGAACGTGAATGTTAGCTTTTGTGTTTAATAAAGCTTAGAAACTTTGTGACTGATTACATTTCTGCCAAACATGGATAAACCAAATTAATTTGTGTGGGCAAAAGAACAGTTTTTGTAACCCAACATTTCTACTTTTAGCCTTATTTATTTTAATTAGTACAAGACTAGCTCAGCAGAATTTTCATGCCTTTTAAAGAGAGAAATGCAATCAAAAGTAATGTATGAACAAGGCCTGTGAAACTAAAATGGCCTCAAAGGAGGTGGGTTAAGACAAACACCAATTAATATTTGGGGGGAAAAAGTAATCAACAGTACTTTTTTCCGCACAGTTTAGAATGTAACGAATGTTGGGCAGACGTTGAAGGACTTTGTCAAAGACCAAACATGGAATCCAGGTTTGAACCTATGTATGAATGGTATGCAGCTTTATCATTGCCTGCACCCCGTCATAGGGAATTGCACCAGTAGCTCTTCAGCGTAGCTCTTCCAACACAAGAAACAAAAATCTGCTTAAGTAGTATGGCTGGGTTGTGAGAAAAGGGCGGTAGGTGCTACAACATCGAGGCTTTCTTCGGAAACTAACCCTGGCTTAGTGTTCATCACTGCCCACCTACATGACTGCACAGCCCACTGCTTTTCCCCTGCCTTAACTCTGTGGACCATTTTTAAGTTGTCTTCTAGTTTTAACAACATTGGTATCTTCAAGCTTATTTTGCCAAGAACTTGACATTGTGGGTGATTCATTGAGTGAAGTCTTCCAGGTTTATCTTTGAGGGGCACTCTTGTCCATGTTCTTGTTTGTTGCCACTTGGGACAAGTATAACTTCTGGCTTGGCAGGTTTCTGCTTGAAGTAGTCATTGGGCATCCATACTTTAGAACAACCTTCAAAGCTGGTAGGATGTAATGACCAGAAGAGATCTGCAAGTAAAGCTGAATGTCATAGTCATATTGGTGAATACGGATGTCCTTTTTTTTTTTTATGGAGTTTTATATAGCGCGAACTTGACCCGAAGGTATCTGGTGTCAGAGCCCTTTACACGAGCACCAGTTGCGTTACATGAGGACACATTCATTTTTTTTTGTTTAGGCACTTCTTGCCAGTGAGTAGGATTTCTAGGGACTTCACATCTTAATAGGCTTTATGGCTGGTTCTAATTGTAGTAAGTGTTCAAACTCCATTTTAAAATTTAATTTGCACCTAAGGATCATGTGATTACGACCCACAGTGTTGGTAGATGTCTTTCTTTCTTTTCTGGGATATATTACAGGTTACTAAAGTTCAAGCTCTAGAATCAAGAACCTTTTATGAAGTTAAAACGACATGGTGAACCAGTAATCTCATGTCTCTAAGATCTATCGATATTCATCCAAAGGAGATTGTACTCCCTGTATTTACACAAGGTTCACAGTACCTCAAAGAATGCTTTGCATAATTCTTTGTTTGACATTGCTAAGAAAGAACATGAAAAATCTTACATAATCTTAGATTATTTTTTTGTCATATATGGTATTTTCAAACAATTAAATAGTCACCCCTAATCACCACTGTTTTGTGGAGGTTTACTTGCCTATATTTCCTGTTATTACTAGGTATATAGAGTTTTAGTTCCTGACAGATTGTACTCCTTTCACCAGATCAAGGACGGAACTCGTACTAAAGGCATGTGTCAAATAATACAGGACATTTTACTTGAACAACCACTCATGACTTTTGAAGGCATTGTTCTATAGATACTTCTAAATTCAATTCCTGTTTAGACCAGAGCTTGTACAAAATTTGTATGTCTATTTCATGATCATTCATATGCAATCTTTACTACCAGTTTTTAAAGAGAGACTATGGTTTTTGGCTGCTTTAAGATGGTTCAAAAGCAAGTGGCATTTGCTATCTCCCAGTCAAATGGGAAGGTAGATTTTGAAATTAATTTGGATTAATGTTTGACCAAAATACAGTGTATTTTTGCAGCATATGGCTCTACAGATGTGCATCGTGGCAACTAAACTTCTACAAGCAGTAGTGATCATAGATGGACACTTATTATGTTATTCTAAACAAGATTCTTTTATCTTGCATCAGTGTATTCGGTCACCAAATCAAACTTTTGCCTGCTTGTATTGCTGTTCGAAAATCTTTTAAGAGTCTATAGAGCAGGGACGTCCAACCTTTTCTGTTGTGAGAGCTACTTCTGATCAGTGAAAATCATTGTGAGCTATTGAAGGCCAATCCACTCACACAATCTTACCAGACACCCCACGTCCAGTTTCATTCAATTTAAGCCTAATGCCCATAGAGTTTACATAATTACGCAACTTCGCATCGTCCTTTTGATTTATCCCTCTGTCCCTGTTGTTGATGTTCACTAATGTTTAAATTTGGATTATTATTTTATTGCAAGGTATTTTAATTCCTGCATAATTTGGAGGGATTTTATTTAGAGCAAATACTTACAAAGTATTACACCTATTATAACTGGATTATTTGAAACTTCTTAAAAACTATCCATACCAGAGGCAAGATCTTGCACCAGCCAGTAATCGTCTAATTACAATCCAGCTACTGTCTAAATCAAGGTTCAAGGTTCCAAATCAGCTTTATTCGGTGTTACAAAATGTCACCATAAAAGCATTCTTCAAGCAATGATAATTAATCAAAGACAATAAAATTCCAACCATTTATACTAATTTTAAAAAAGCGTAAATTAAAAACCGAACAATCATACATAATACAGTACCAGAATATGTGCAAAAAAGCAATTGACACAAATCATTTATGGACTATCTACCACATGTTCAATCTTTAAAACTCATATACATGCATATACGTTAATCATCATGTTTCTCATTTACCAAAGCATCCAAGTGTGAAAGATCCTTTCTTTTCCGTAAAGCCAATAAAATAAATATAGTGACAGAGTTCATAATTTCCACATTTTCCATATTACGTAAAAAGTTAAAAGCATTTTTGTGGGTAAAAAGCATATTTGATAAGAAAAGTGGTCTTAAAACTAATTTCCGATTTCTTTATAAAAGCCACAAAAGAGTATCAGGTGCATTGTAGACTGTATGGACTTTCCGTCACAAGGGCAATTAGGGAATTTGTTACACCATTTCTCAATCTTGGGGAAAGCAAAAATGTTATGAAGGGTACACAAACGGAACCTCGTTAAATAGAAACGATGTTGGATGTTCTTTACAGTTGTTAAATACAATTGTGTACCCTTCATAGGCCAACATTCACAGTAATTAGCAACACTAATTTTCTTGCTCGCTTCCTTATATCTCATATTTTCCATAATATTTATATATCTTGTCTTTAAGTCATTTTTGCTATACTCCAGAATAAGTGAAGGGTTTTTCCCATCAAATTCTAAATTGCATATTTTCAAAAGTTTAGAAACATGTTCTAACCAGGGTATTTTCCTGCAGTAGTCAAGAGCCATACAGTCCATTATTAAATTTTTTGTAAATTTTGTTTCGTCCTTAGCCCATATCCTGTGCCATAGACTCAGAACTGCCAGGTTTATGGTATCACTTAAATATGATACTGCAAGTTCCTTATGAACTATATAATTGGAAGTAGACAAATGGACTGCCAACAGTCTTTTTAAAAATTTGTGTTCTTGTAATTGCAGGGAAGCAAAATTCGCTCTACCCCATATGGCAGCCCCATAGCAAACCCCCGTGACACATTTAGTTCTGTACAAAGTTAAAATTTCTCATAAGGGTTTATTCCCTATTTTAGACGAAAATCTTAAAATGCTCTCCGTAGTTCTTAAAAATTTCATATTACAAGATTCAATCTGCATTTTCAGTCACTACATTTATAGAAAAGTAATCCTAAGTATGAGAAAGATAAAACTCTATTTATGCCAACCCCTCCTACATGATGGTATCTGTTCTTAACCTTATTTTTCCCGCATGTCATAACAAACGTTTTTGATAAGTTGAGCTGAAGATTCTTACCAGTCATATATGTTGCAAACTTATCTATCAAGTTTTGGAGCCCGTTTGCTGTCCTTGAAATCAGGACAGCGTCGTCAGCGTATAATAATATGGGCGTAGGACGTGTTACAATTTTAGGGGTATCTATTACAGAGTTTTGTAAAAAAGAATCTACTGTATTGATATATAAAGAGAATAAAAGGGGGCTAAAACGCAGCCTTGTCTAATGCCTCGCATAACCTTAAAATCAGCTGTACATTCCCCCATGTTACCATAACGCACCCTAGAAGTTAAAAGCGAATAAATTTGTGATAAATATACTATTAAATCAATCGGTGCCCCCTGAGCTTTTAAAGACTCCCATAATTTTGTATGATTGACGAGGTCGAAGGCACTGGTAAGATCGACAAAGCAAAGGTGGAGTGCCCCTTCCTTTGCTAAGGTATATTTGCCGATCAATAATTCTAAATTTACACACTGTTCCACAGTTCCAATACCTCTTCTGAATCCATATTGTGCTTCTGTTAGAATATTATTATCCTCTGCCCATTGTTCTAATCTTACTAACAATATTCGTCCCATCAGTTTGAAGCTAGAGTCAAGAAGAGATATTGGGCGATAACAGTTGGCCTTCCCTCTGTCTCCCTTTTTAAAAATGGGCACGATGATGCTCTCAGTCCAGGATGCAGGTAATACTCCTCCAAATGTAGCATTAAAAACGTTCAACAAAATAGGGATCCAAAAATCCCTGTATTGTTTAAAAACGTCTGCTGGGACCCCATCTGGGCCCGCAGCCTTACCATTGGCTGTTTTTGAGAGTGCAGTTTCGATTTCATCCACTGTTATGGGGGTCAGATTAGTGGGCTTTGTTAATATAAATTTGTCCTTATTAATCCCTTTTTTATCGATAGCATCTGGGTTAAAAATACTCTCGTAATGGGAGACACAATCTTCTGGTGCGACCACAGTGTCTATCTTTGTAATGGTATTTTCTTTAAAAAAGGGATGATTAATGACTTTCCAAAAAGAGGCTGAATTTTTCAGCTCTGCGGCCTCAATCAATTTCTCCCATGCACTTTCACGAATATCCTTTTTCATTTGTTCCACAGATTTCTTATATGCTTTCCTCAAGGCTCTAATCTTATCACTATTTCTAGGCTTTATTTTCAGTACAGATTTTAATTCTCTATTCAACCTTGAGCACTCCCTATCGAACCATTTTGGGTTCAGACTAAATTTTTCCTTTCTCTCTTAACCGTTAAGTCAGTTGCTATTTTTGACATAACGTTACCAAAGGCAGTTATAATTGTCTGGTTTGTGGTAGAGCTTTCCATACAAACTTCTAAATCTCTATAGTTCTTCATTTTAACTTTATCCAGAAATGTAATTACATTTACACCAGACCATTTTATGGTAATGCCATTTGTACCCTGTATTTCGATATCAGGATATAAAGTTTTACCCTTGTGTCTATTTAACAGTATTATTCTTAATGTTAAAATTAAAGGGTGATGGTCACTAAAAAGGCTTTCGCTAATCTGAAGATTCTCCACCCTAGCTATAAAATTAGCAGACATTAAAAAGTGGTCTGTTTGAGGTTGACTTTGTTCCCACAAAAGTTGGTATTATCTCTTCGCCTTCTAATACAGTGGGTTCTACTATTATTATATTTATATACAGCACTATTAATGGTTTCACCGTACTGATCGTGCGTAAAATGGGGGAGCATGTCTAAATCAAACTACGACATGATTATGGTTTGCGATGTTATTGTCCGTCTGTAAAAATGACTGGGCCCAGATTGATACAGACGCCTTACTCTACTCTTATAAATGGAGAGTCAGACAAGCATATGCTTAGATAACAGGAAGTAAATATTAATATTCCTGGAGAAGGGACAAACAGTGCTCCTTATTGATTTGGACCAGCCCTCACTTTTGCTTACCTTGAGATGCTTTTGCAGTATCGAGTGATGGATTAGTGCAAGGGGTCTTTATTTTTTTTTTTGACAGTGTCAGAGCAAAGTACGTTCTCAGCAGGATTCAAAAGAATTTATATTACAGCATAAATACTACTTCTCAAAACATCAAACTTCATTCAAATAGTCAATCGTGAGTGCAAAATCACAATGCAGAAGAAAGTGCATAACAAAGTCCTGCTGCTAACCTCAAAAGTTCATTCAAGCAATATTCAGTTATCTACATTAAATAATCAGTTTATCACAACATCAGCTCAGCTAATCATGTCAGCAAACTGGATTTAGTAAAGTGCATCAGGTTTTTCCAGGTGCTAACAAACTACCCCAGCATACCTTTTTGCAAATAGATTTTCCTTATTATACACTGCATATCATTTATTAAACCACATTAGGAAGTCTGTTTCATTTGATTTCCAATAATTGGTAATCAGTGAAAAAGCTATTGAAGTTGCTATATACCTCCAGACTCATGAGATTCTCGCCTTTAAACACAAATACCTAGAGCTGCCCAAAAGAATATATTTTAGATCTGGAATATTGGGGTTCCTAGAGTGTACCGAATGAACAAAATGACCTTCTCCCAGAGTTCACTTAGCTTCTGACATCCCCAAACCAAATGCTCCCATCTACTCAGCATATTACACTTAGGACTGCTATCCGAAATATTCATATTCCAATTCAGTTTTTTAGGCATATAATAAACTAGCCACTTGGCATACATCTGCATCCACTTGAAATTTGCCACCCTCAATGCCTGGCAGTTGAAAGAAGATATTTCTAATCTTCGTCTTTGGTAAGAATTATACCCTCTTCTTTCAGCCACCTATTTAGGGCAAGTTGAAACGAATTATTGGCGGGGTTATGCAACCCTCTTAGCCATCTAACCCAGTGACAGATTTCTCTTGTGGCATTTTTAAAGCTGAACATTTCTGTCGCTATTGCCCTGCAGTCTTGAAGGGAGAGGAATTTTCTTAAAATACTTTGAATTTGCAAATATTACATAACCATCTCTGCTTGAGCTGAGTGAAATGTAACTGTAGCACTCTCCCAAAATATTACTTCATTAATGCAGATCCAGTCCCCCGTTTTCCTCAGGTTAGCTCTTCCCATCTTCTGGCTGTTTGTTGGAGATCTGGGTAGCATAGACGTTTCACGGTTGCAGCATGCACTGAGGGAATATTGAGTTAACATCATAACTGCATTTGTTTTTGTTTAAAATACATTTTAGTCCAGTATCTTACCAATTTGGGGTTTCAGTAATGGGGCTTAAGTAGGGGAAAAGCCCCTTTAAGCTTTTTCCAAAGCATTACAAATATTGGAACATTAGCTGTGTGTTGAACCTAACATGCATAATTAAAAAGCCTGCCAAATAATAATAGTTCCAGTGCAGGAGAACCATCCCTCCCTATTCTTGGTGCAGATTTAACTTCTGCAAGCGTATCCTCGATGATGCTTTAGTCCAAATAAAACTGATAATCTTTGTATTAATTCTCAAAGAATTTGTTTAATGACAGGAATTGTTGAAAACAGAAAAATTAATATGGGTAAAAATGCATTTACACCATCGTGACCCTGCCTATGATCAAAATCAGTAGATTCTGCCATCTATCCAACTTGCATTCAATATTGCTGATGAGAGAGGTATAGTTTAACTTGTATAAATCCTCAAGGTTTCCCCTGTGACTCTAATCTCCAGGTACCTAATTGGGTCTTCATGATCAATCCGTTGCTGGAACTGTGGTAGTAATTTTACATCTGAATTGAAAAGAAACGTTTCCTTTCTAGCCGTATTAACTCGGTATTCAGCAACAGCTGAAAAAAATATGAGCAGATCAAAAAATGTATTGATAACATTTGGGTCAAGCGGAAGATATAACACCAAGTCTTTGGCATATAGCTTAAGTCTGGCAGAGTCAGGAATCTATCTTAAGGGGCTCTGATCTCCTAAGGGCACAGACTGGGTTCAATAAAAAATCGCCAATAGTAAAGGCAAAAGAGGACATCCTTGCCTGGTGCCTCGGGAGATATTATTTGGAACGGAGATTCTCCCATTTAGCTCAAGGTGCGCCGCAGATCCCTTATTATATATGAGCAATTGACTTGAGTTGGTTGGAAAGTTTCATTATTTCCAGAGCTTTAAACAAAATCAGCTCACCAAGTCAAACACTTTTTTTCAGTGTCTATAACAGCACTACTGCAGGCCTCTTATTTACAGTAAAATAGTCAATGGCTTCAATCAATCAGGAAATGTGTGTTTGAATATAGCACGCAGCTTGGAATAAATGTATTCTAATCTACTTCTAGCAGGTTTGCCATTACCTCGGATATTCTTAAGGTTCAAATTTTCCTGAAAATTTTGTAGTCCGTATTTAACAGAGTGATAGGGTGGAATGAATTTACATCCTCTAGATTTTTATCCTTCTTGGGAAAGCAAGTTAATATCCATTTTCTAAAGAGGCCAGAGTGTTCCCTTTATAATAATATAGTTAAAGAGCTTCGTAAGTGGATGTTTCAGGTATTGAAGCATGAAGCAATACCATTTGGATGGATAGTCATTCTCTCCGAAAGCCTTGCATCTGTGGAGCATTTTCCCCACCTTTACTGTTTCCTTCGGTTCTACTGGACGAATGAGATTGTCCGCTGCCTCTGGTGTTAATGACCGCATATGAACCTGGGCAAAGAAATGTAAAATATCCTCTTCTGAGGGACTTACATTTTCCTCATATATCATATGGAAATGATTAACAAATATGGATTTAATTTCTTTACTATTCACTTCCATAGTTTCTGTTCTGGGATCTTTAATTTTAACAACATTATTTCTAGCAGTTTGCATTTGAGACCGCCAAGCTAATAACTTCCCATTAAATTTGCCCTCCTCATAGGATTGTTGACCATACATTTGTGCGCTAATAGCTTCCTTTTCAAACAGAAGGTTCTGAAGCTCCTTTTTTGCTGATTATCTATATACTCTGTCTATTGTTTAACTGATGTAATCTGGCCTCCACTAATTGCAAGGCTTTTGTGAGGTTATTGATTTTATTACTCTTTTGGAGGATATTTTGAAAGGCTATGACTTCACCCCTCATTGTTATTTTATAGGCCTCCCAAATGCTTTCCAATGATGGGGGAACTTTTCTTTTCCTTAAAATATAGCAGAGTTATGTTCCCCATTTTTTTATTTTTTTTTAAAGAAGAGAATAAGGCTTTAAGTGGCCTAGTTGGAATTGCTGTTGATGGCAAGGGAATTTTTAGTGGAAAATGCGTGATCTGAAAAGCACTTAGGGATGTGCGAGGTGGTCTCTTTGGATATGGAGTCCAATATAAGAAAGAAAACATTTTTTGAGGCAGTTTGAAAATGAAAATAAAGAATAGTGTCAGAGAGAGCTCCTGCTTCTAATACCATTGTTCAAAGCTGAGTGGGCACGCCTAAACTGTTTTACTGCAGCCTGCCAATCTTGAAGTTTTAGCAAAATGGCCCTTTAAGATTTTCCTTGAAGTAGAGGCCACTAATACATAGTTGTTCTTCAGCAAAGAGGAGCCCTGAAAAGAGCATCCAGGGGTACTCTAAGAGCAAAGATCAGTGGTTTGAAATCAACAGAATGATGATGAAGCCAACTCTTAATGGCTTCCCAAGGCCTCTTATAGTCTTACAGACTTCAGTGATTATACTGATTGTGTCTAGGCCCTCTATCTCTGTCGTTTCAAGGTTTGAAATGGGGCGAAGGTGGGTGTCTTATCTTATTCCTAGGGTACTAGTTATGAGATATGACCTTTTTTTGGAGGGGGAGGAGGAGGCAAAGTCCTAGATGGAACTTGGGTGTGTGTGTGGGGGGGGGGGGGGTTGCTTTCTCCTCCGTACCCTTGTTTAGGGAGGTGGTAAGACTGGTGGTGTGCTCGGGGACTAGGTGCAGTCACCGCACCTGAGGGAAGGGAGAAGAGTCCCTGAGTGATGGGCGGAGAGGTGTCTTGTAGGGTCTTTGAGTGGGGGGTGGAGATCTGGGGTAAAGTTAGGGTGGAGATGGGTTGGGGAAGTTGGAAGGGTCAAAAGGGTATAGACTACTAGGTGAAATTGCCGCGTGGGGTAGAAAAAACTGTTTCTGAGAAAGAAAGATAGATTAATTTTTATAAAGGGCAGGTTTTCATATAGAAAAGACCAGAAAGATCTGGCACAGGGGTGTGCAGGAATATCACCATTAGTACTCAAACTGTACGAGTATGTCTACATTTTGTGTTATGCCTATGAACATCAATTGTCTCCCTAATCTAAGGATGCGAAAAGCAGTCATTGGATGGCTGGAAGAACAGAAACCATCTATAGTGCTTCTTCAAGAGACCTATATAAGAAAATAATTATGAAAGTTGTTTAAATGGGCTCCCTTTCAATTGTTGCAACGTTCTTCCACCTCTGCAGCTCTAAGGGGGATTAAAATCCTGTCTAGCAAAAGGTTCATAGGCAGCATAGTTAAATCACTGATGTATAAAGCTGAGAGATGGGCTATTGTGGAAACTCCAATAGATCAGGTATCAAATACACGTGTTTCTCTGTATGGGTAGATTTCGGGTTTGCCAGACCCCAACTGTGAACTATCTGTCCAGCTACCTCGATTTTCAAAAAACATCATTAGTGGAGGTAATTTGAGTCTTTGGAGCTGGATCATAGTCATTTAGGGAGCATCCAAAGAAAACCAAAAGTAGGGAGGGCCTTTAATACATTAAAGAATGAGCTGGGTTTAATCAATCCCTGTTAAGCTGTGGAAGCGGTCTAATTGTTGGTCTTAGGCTGGATGTGGTCCTTTTTTAAGTGTTTTGTCTATAATGTAGTTTCAGTAGGATTTTTGATAGGAAGGAGAAGTATTTAGGAAGTGTAATGGTAAAAAAGATACATGTACGCACTTTTATGGTCAGCTCATGATTTAGAAGAACTGGCATGATTGTAATGTGGTGAAAACCGATTTTATAGACAGTACATCCCTGTTCACCTCTCCAGATCCACCCAAAGAAACGACACCTTTTACATTAGCCAGGTCCACTACTAAGCTCTAAAACCAAAGGGTATGTCCTTAGATAATTAGATGACTGGTGAGTAAGAGTTGTACTTTCACTCTCTGTGTGCCTGATAGAGGACAGTTGTGTTGTTCAGAATGTATTATTGAAACATGTATGCGGCGCTCGCAATGGCACTTCTAGATTAACTGACCTCCCATCCAAATCTGGGGAGTGAAGTTATTCCTCAATGCTAAGTTTGCAACCGGGTGCTTGTCTGCAAAACTCACTGGCAGTTTATAGTCCGTGGTAGATTTCTCTGCAGGACAATATATCACTTCAGAATTGACAAGTTCTCTTAGATCCAGTGTTGTGTGTCCTAGTTGGGTCTAGGAAATGTTGCAATTTTTTACATGTACATGGATCTTTCCTAAAGTTACCTTCACTTTCCACATCGACTTTTGACACACATTTGCATTTGTGACACTTTAAGTTTGTTTCCTGGAAACACCGACCTTGCTTACACAAATTAACTTCGCAAGAACGCTATCATATTGCCTTGAATGAATGAATGAAAATGTTTTTGTATAGCGCATGGCTACCCGGAAGCATCCCAGCGCTGCGGAAGTGACTAGAGGGCAGATGGGATTACGGAAATAGCCAAGTCTTCAGGTGTTTACGGAATATCAAGTGGTTGGTTTCCTTGCGGATAGTGAGAGGGAGGGAGTTCCAAAGTTTGGAGGCGTTATAGGAAAAGAGGCGGCCACCTGTCCGTGCCTTTTTAATTTTTGGGCTGTCGGCCAGGGAGAGATCATCAGAGCGTAATTTTCTATTGGCTTTATAAGGTTTGATCAGGTTTTTTATAATAGGAGGACCCTTGCCCTGGAAGATTTTGTGCGTGATGCAAAGGGCTTTAAAATGAATTCTCTCCTGTATCGGGAGCCAGTGGAGTGATCTTAAGGCAGGCTTGGCAGAACACCGATTTTTTTGTGCCTGTGAGAAGTCTTGCTGCCGAATTCTGAACCACCTGTAGCTTAGTGATGACTGATTTGGGGGCCCCCAGATAGAGGGCATTGCCGTAGTCTAGTCTGGATAGGATAAGCGCCTGGATTAGGAGCTTTCTAGAGGGGCAGGGTAGGAGAGGCAGTATTTTCCGCGTGGTTCGGAGCAGACCATAGCAAACAGCGGCGGTTTTCCTTGCTTGGGTTCTAAAAGTGAGGTCCTGGTCGAGCCAGATACCCAAGCTCTTTATCTCTTTTTTGGCAAAGGAGCTGGTCCCATACAGGTCGGCCACAGAGTGTTGGGGTTAAATATTGATTGATCGCCCAGCAGTAAGAGCTCCGTTTTTCGCCGTTAAGTTTGAGGTGTGTTCTGTTCATCCAACAAGTAACTTCTTTGAGGCAGGAGCACAGATCCACCGGGGACTGTTCCACCTGATTCAGTGTTGCAATTAGTTGGGTGTCATCCGCGTAAGTAACCATTTTAATTCCAAATGGGGTTACAATTTCTGCCAGTGGGGACATGTACACATTAAAAAGTGTAGGGCTCAGAGATGAGCCCTGGGGAACCCCACAGTGGAGTGGTACTGGTTGGGACCGGATGTTACCTTCAAATACCTGAAAGGTTCTCTTTTCCAGGAATGTTTCAGCCAGGATAAGGCCGAGCCTGTCACTCCTACTTTTTTGAGACGGTGTACCAGAGTGCAGTGGTTCACCGTGTCGAAGGCTGCACTTAGGTCCAGGAGGATAATGGCGGCGGATCCCCCCGAGTCAAGAATCTTTCTAGCCTCCTCCACCACCGCTAACAGTGCAGTCTCCGTGCCCTGGCCAGGGCGGAAACCCGTCTGAGAAGAGTGGAGAAGTCCAAAAGACTCGAGGTGAGCAGAGAGTTGGCGATTTACATATTTTTCTGCAACCTTGCTAATTCCAGGTAATAAGGAGATGGGGCGATAGTTGCTCATCTCTGTGGGATCTAGGTGGGGTTTTTTTAGTAGTGCCTTTACCATGGCCTTTTTCCAGTCCAGGGGAACTATGCCCAGTGTTAGGGAGGCATTGATTAAATTAGTGATGGGGGAATTGATGATGGGTGTTGCTGACTTCAGATGTTAAACGGGGCCGGGTCGAGCGGGGAACCGCTCTTGATCGAGTCTAGGATAGGGGAGAGTAGTTCCTCTGTCAGAGGAGCATATGATTTTAGGCAATGAGCATTATTCTGAGGTTCTGATTTATGAGGCTCAGGGTAGTGCTCATTGTTAGGTGGAAAGTGTTTTAGGATATTTAGAATTTTGGTGGAGAAAAATTCTGCTAATTCATCGCATTGGTGGCCAGAGGGGTCGGGGGCTGGAGGTGAGTCGGGGGCTTTCAGGAGTTTTTTGACGATGCAAAATGTTTCTCTGGAGGAATTAGAGGAGGATTGAATTTTTTCCTCGTAATAGGCAGCCTGTGTTGTTTTTAATGCCACTTTATAGGATGTAATGGATGATCTATATTCGGCTTTTTTCTCACTGGCAAAGTCTTTCCTCCATGCTCTTTCTAGTCTTTTGCATTGTTGTTTTAGTTTGCGAAGTTCCAGAGTAAACCAGGGGGATTTGTTCGGTCCACTTTTTTTTAATAGGGTTTTTTTAGGTAATACTGTGTCCAGTGCATTCTTGATCCATGAGGAGAATTTTCTGTCTGCTACTGAGGGGTCGGGATCATATGTGGGTTTGGTTGATTCAAGTACGCGAGTCCAGTCCTCTATAATCAGTTTGGGCCATGGCCGGGCTTGGATGCGTGAAGCTGGTGTGTGGGGGTCAGTGGTGAGTGGATACCAAAGGAACGGAACTAAAAAATGATCTGACCAGGGGACGGGATAGGTTCCCTCCCTTTTAGTTCTGTTATGTTTGAAAAAATAGGGTCCAGGAGATGACCTTTCATGTGTGTAGCTTGGTGGATCTTTAAGTGGAGTTGGTAGGCTGCGAGATCAAGAGCTAATTCGTCAGCCACTTTGTCCAGTGGGTTATCAAAATGAAGATTTAAATCTCCAAGAAGATTAAAATTGGATGAGACACTGGCCAGAGAGAGGACAGTTTCTAATAGCGAACTGCAGAATTGTCCCTGTGCTCCTGGGGTGCGGTATAGGAGGATGCCAACAAAAGAGCTTGCGGGGGTGAATTCAATGGAGAAGTGAACGTTTTCACAATCTAGGCGAGGGCTATCCAAGATGCGGCAAATTAGGTGGTCTTTGTATATGATTGCTATCCCGCCACCCTTGCCACTTGTTCTGTCAAGGCGCTGAATCAAGTAGCCAGGGGGGAGAGCCTGCACAACATCGGGGTCTGAGCTTGGAGATAGCCAGGTCTCCGTGAGAAACAGAACATTAAGTTCTGTGTCCTGTAGGAGCATGGAAATTTCCAATGTGTGTTTTGGTAAGGATCTGCAGTTCAGCAGAGCCATATTGAACAAATTCCCTGCCAAGTGTTGGGTTATCCTTGACGAAAGTTCATATGGGCAGTGGGTGCACTTGTCTTGTAGTTTCTCAATAGAAATGGAGTGGGAGCATAATTGCTTTGGGGTTTGCCTAATATGGAATAATTTTTCCCTGGAGTATTGGAGGAAGGCTGAAGGCGTAGGTGCAGGGGATCCGGGCCCTGTGCCCGATCTTGCGCGGACGAGCGCAGACGGGTTTGCCTTTGGCGCGCCCTTGGCGCGCCAGCGGCGCGTCCGCTGCGCGTCGAGGCGGGCATCAGGTTTTATGGTGGCGATTTAGCAGCTAGACCGCTAACCGTCCCTGTTGCAATTGAAGCACTTCCGGTCTGCGTCAGCCTTCCCTCCACTCAATCGGAACAATCCGTGGTGGACCGGGGAAGACACAGACCTGGTGCGAGTGTATGATGCGGTAATCGGTAAGTGAGTGTTAAAACCAATATGCGGTAGGTTTAAAAACGAAACGAAGACGAAGTTAAAAACAGTTAAGACTGGTAAGAATTTTAAAAAAATGTTCATTCAGAGGGCAACACCAAGTTTACAATAAAGCAGCAGTTAGTCAGTGCAATACGTGCAGAGCGAGTCATGAGCCCCTAGCCAGGCGCTCCTTCCCTCAGTCTGATTACCCGGTTAGTGTCCTCTAGCGCGTCCGCTGCGCGTCGAGGCGGGCATCGGGTTTTATGGTGGCGATTTAGCAGCTAGACCGCTAACCGACCCTGTTGCAATTGAAGCACTTCCAGTCTGCGTCAGCCTTCCCTCCACTCAATCGGAACAATCCGTGGTGGACCGGGGAAGACACAGACCTGGTGCGAGTGTATGATGCGGTAATCGGTAAGTGAGTGTTAAAACCAATATGCGGTAGGTTTAAAAACGAAACGAAGACGAAGTTAAAAACAGTTAAGACTGGTAAGAATTTTAAAAAAATGTTCATTCAGAGGGCAACACCAAGTTTACAATAAAGCAGCAGTTAGTCAGTGCAATACGTGCAGAGCGAGTCAAGAGCCCCTAGCCAGGCGCTCCTTCCCTCTCAGTCTGATTACCCGGTTGTGTGCAAGGCCTACACATACGTTGTGCAAATATGTTTGTTATTTACATCCATATGGCGACACGGCTATCTGTAGAATACAAACAATGGCAGCCTAATCACAATCTCGGCCCAAGGCATGGATACCTTTTTTATATATAAACATCTGTGTCCGGGTATAGACCGAGTAGGCACTTCTGCTGACTTCAAGAGGTCCCTACATGCTGAAGCTTGCGCCCAGCAGCTGACTGACATCTTCGTGAGGGGTATTCAGTTCATGACCAAGACGTGGTCCTACATTCTTATCCACCAGGAAATGGAGTTGGATCATCCAGTAAGGGATTTCTTGAAAGAACATACACATACACCCTAGACACGTAGGTTAGGGTCTGCATAGTAGGAGTACGCCAGATTGTTATATTATTTCATATGCTTGCATATATACGCTGTCATAGCACGATGGTGGAACTTTTCATTCTCTTCACCTTCCTGCTGCTTATTATAACTTTCAAATGCTTCTGTCTATGGATCATTGCAGCACATATATTCTATACAAGAATCACTTTGGTTTAATAAACATTGAACACGCCCCTTTGTGTGTTCTTTGTATATTTCTCTGAGCAAAAGGGAGCACAAGTTTGAGCGAAAGGTTCTAGGTCTATCACCACGGTTTCTGAGGGAACAGGGTTGTCATGTTCAGTGGGTGTCAGAACTGTTCACTCCCTGTCTAGGTTTAAGGGGGCTTTTGGTGGCACCGCGCTCTAGCTGGTCCGAGACAACATATCCTGCGGGGGTGCACAGAATCATTCTGGCACCATCCTAAAGTTTATGTCCACAAATGCGCAGTTCCTTCTGATTAGTGGAAACTACATGACATGGCACCACCAACGTTTGTAAGGTTCTTATTTTGTATGAATCAACAGAGTAGTTCAATCGTGCCTTTTCCAAGATCCCTACACACCTTTTAAACCGGAGACGTCCGTGGTGGTAGGGAATATCCTCCTAAGCTGAGTAGGTATACCCTAAGTATTGGCTGTTGGAAATTTAAGCTTGAAAGGTTCTAAATCCCACTGTGTTAGCTGAACTCTGTAATTCATTTACGCATACATGGCAGAAAACATTTCTGAGAACTGCAGATATGCAATCGCTCAGACTACTACAGAATGGTCTCAGACAAGATGGTGTGGATGTTACCTTCGTGGTAGAGGCACACGAAGCATATAGAAGAGAGGTGTTTTATTCTTGGGTTACATTCCCAGGTGCAGATGATGTAACACGAGTATTTCAATAATACAATGAGGATGAAATACCAGCTGAATACAATCCAAATGAGGCAATACAAGTTCCTCTTAATTACCAAGAACATATTAATTGGTTTAAAGGCGCCCTCCCACTCAGCAATGAGGGGGGCTACTTGGCCAGTCCTAGCCGGATACACTCTGCATCCCGGTATTAATAATTTGACAGCCCAGCTGTGGGGATTATCCAATAATCTAGTAACAATATACAGCTGCCTTACACAGTTTGTGATGCGAACATTAATACTTACTCCTGTGCAGGCTGTTTAAGCTGCACGACCACAATTGGTCTCACCAAGCATTATCCCACAAACACTGAATGCAGTTATGGGAATACCCCACCAAGAGGGAAGACATTCCGCTTTGGATTTTACAAAAAAATAAATCAGCTTGAAGCAGTATTTCCCGATACGGGCCTGCAGGAAAAACACAGAATATTGACAGTCTGCTTGTCGATGGAAATGGCTCCCCCTGTAGATGCTTGTGCTACTTGGGGTACGGTATTTGGTGCAGTATATACCAGAACACGTTACACCTTCACTGACCGTTCTACCTGAAGTATTGAAACCGGTCCAGAATGAGCACGGGTCAGCACCCGCCCTGGACTGAGGGATGAAACTGATGGGCAACTTTGCCGCAGTATCCGCCATAATGTTGAGTAACATTAAAGGGGAAACAGCAACTTTAGCTATACGCCAACGCATAAGGGATTTGACTCCAGCGCAGTAGGAGTGCGAATTCCTAAAATTGTTGAAGAAAACTATGCTACGCTGGGTAGAGATAATTTGGGGGCCAGACCTTGGAAACCACAATTGAAGAGTCATTCTGAAAAGGAGAACTCCAAGCAAGCACCCAACTGTTCGACAAAGAAGAAGTAGGACAGTAACAAAAACCAGGATAAAACAAAATCACGGGGTGGGTCTTCTGCAGTGAAAACCACTGAGAAACGTTATAACTTACGAAACCGTGATAATGTTAAACCACCTGACGGGTATCAGGATACTGATACACGTTCCTTCCAGGATTCATCGATAAACATTCGGAGAGAGGTGGACGATCAGAGCGCAGATCAGAAAAGCATGTGAAACTAAGGAAGGATTCACAACACTCGTCTGACTACATTATTAAGCAAGAAGAAAAGCCTAAAACATCTAAACCTCAGTTCAAAAAGAAGGTAGCTGGACTTATGGTCAGGAATGCCCTGGATATTGAGGACTAGGCTTCTGGACGGGGAATGTGCATTGACAATGCTAGTCAGCGCGGCAGAAGTCACGATAGTTCGCCAGAACCTGATGGATTGTCTGGTGGGAGTAGCACTTATTGATTATATCACAGTGGAAACACCAGATACCAGCTTAAGTGTTCCACATCGTGTATACGAAGTCCAACTACGGTGATGGGGTACGTGCCCAGGTTCATTAATGTTCTCTTTTTGGATGAACTCACTGAAGGGTAGGATATTCTTCTGACCGAAAAAGATTGGCCACCTGATTTTGAAATGGATTGCCCAAACGGGGAAATGGTAATTTTATCAGCCTTTTCCGACTTCGTTTCAGAATCAAGAGTGGGCTCTAGTGCTAGCTCCTGCGTTATACTGTAACCATGTGGGGTGGGATGACTGTTCACCTTATCATGACATTCCATTGAGGACGATCCTGCAACCTCAAAGACAATATCCAATTAAAAACAAAGCTAAACAGCAAGTTAGCGGAATCCCAGAACAGCTTGAATACCAAGGTGTAATAGAAACCTGTACCTCTTCAATGAAAAAACCCTTGTTTCCGGTTATGAAACCAGATCATTCATAATATCTAGTATTGGAGTACAGACATTTAAGCACAGCTATGCGCACATTTACAGCACAAAACACAGTCAGTGCCGCACTAATGAATAGCATTGTGCAGAAGAAATACAAAACACTAGATATCTCAAATGGATTTTTCTGCCAAAATCTAGCACCTGGAAACAGATATTTGACAGCTTTCACCGCGCTAGGGTCTCTGAAACAATTCTGCCTTTTACCTCAAGGGTATAAGAATAGCCCTGGGCTGTTCTCAGCCAGATTTACACAATTACTTGACCATTTTGATGATCAGGCATTGTCCTAGGTTGATGACATATATTTGATGGATGATGACCTTATGGAAGACTTTACCAAAGTAGACCGCATAATCCTGGGGTTTGCTCACATGGGCTATATATTTAATTAAATAGAATCAAAGATCGCCCACCTCAGTGACCTATTTTTGGGATGCGAGTGGTCAAGTGAGGGCAAAAGCCTGGCGACCCATTTTTTAGAAAAATTTGCATTGATCCAACCTCCAACAACTCTAAAAAGACTGCAATCTATATTAGGATTCACAAATGTTGGCAGAACATACATTCCTGATTACGCAGAATGGGTAAAACCATCCTACGACATAATACGTCCAGACTTCTCAAGTACACGCTGGACGCAGGAGCATAGAGAACATTTACGTCCCATTCAAGCTGACATGGTAGCTTCCAAACACTTACACGCACACACGTAAACACTACAAACTTGGTGATCCGTGTAATCGTGGGAACATCACGGTATAAATATGTCGATTTCAATGAAGGTGACACAGTACCAATAGCATAAAAATCACATGTATATACCAATGCTGAAATGCGTTTTGCACCTACTGAAAAAATACTGACAGCAGTACAGACTGCTGTAGTGAGAGAGTAAGCCCTGGCTCAAAGGAAACGCATTATTGTCGTGGCCCCGGTACAGACCTTAGAGGCGGTTACCAGAGCAAGCGTTCCGAACGCTAAAGCTCTGCATATAAGATGGATACAATGGGCAAACTCACTCACTGCAACAGATGTAGATTACGGATTTGACTCAACACTACAAACACCAGCATTTCTGTAGTACGAACAAGAATATCCTCTGCTTAATGAACTAATGCCTCTAGCTCGCTATGATGAAATCATTTATAGTGATGGTTCTGCTCAACCTGCCGTAGGGACAAAGCACCAATACTGAGCCGCATGCGCAGTTATAAAAGGGCCTATGCATGATGAAGTGTTCCATCCTGAGAAAACCTACACACAGTCACTAGTGATTGCACAGCGCAGCTGGCGGAGCTGAAGGTTTTAGTACTGGCACTACAGAATACAGATGCTGGATTCCCCATGCTTATAGTGTGTGATTTGTGTTACTGTGCGCAATCATATAAGGAGTACCAAAATTATTGGAGCCAGAATGGATTCAGAGAATCAAATGGCTGCGTAGTGAAGCACAAGTTGCTTTGGGAACAAGTGGCGAAGCTGAAAGAATGCTTGCCACAGGCTCATGCCAATTCACACACTGAGCCATCAACGTATTCGTGTTGACGGTGCAGGATATTCAATGGCTGATGAAGCCGCAAAGGCAACAGTTTGCACTGTCGCGGTTGCTGCAATCACTCGTTCTAGTATGAGGATAGAGACACACATGGGTGCAGTCAATGCTGCTCGCAATGACATGACCTGCCGAAAGGCTTTCCACTCAAGTACTCGTAGAAGTTAGATGCACAAAACACACCGTATGCTCAGATTCCATGAGTGGGGGACAGAGTAATGCCAAACAGTGATTACAGACTGAGATTATTTCTAGCTGCACATAAGGGTCTGGCTTCTGCACACGCAGGGGTGGCTGATACAGTTTCACTATTGCAGCAATGCTATTGGTGGCCAGGTCTTTACAAACAGACCAAGGACTATGTCTTCAGGTGCGACATCTGTCACCGATGAAGGGTTCCACCGTGGCACGGCCACCTCAGACGCCTCTGCTGATTTCAAACAAGCCATTTGCTTGTGTTTACTTGGACCACTGCGGCTCCCTACCATCAGACTGGGCTTATAAGTATATTTTGGTGGCAGTGGATTCCTTCGGGTCTGGCCACAGCAATTGGCTGATGCCCAAACTGTTATAAAGGATCTGCGAGTCTTCTAGGACATACGCAGTTCACACATTACATTCCGACCAGGGTCTGGCGTTTAGCTCTCAGGCCTACAAATAGGCCATGGGAAGTTTGGGTGTGATCCTCCGTTTGTCGTCTCCATACCATCCAGAGGGAAATGTGGTAGTGGAGAGGAAAAACCGTGACTTAAAAGCTGCCTTTAACAGCCAGGGTCCTAGGCTCAGGTCTCAATTGGGTCCATCACTTATATGGGGGCCAGCAGGCTTAAACAACCTGCCAAGAAAGTCCCTGGGTGGTTGGACTCCTTATTGAGAAACTGTTTTGGGTTAAGATGTGGGTCCCAGACCTCGACAATGTCAGCACAGTGGCGGCGGAAACACCATTTGACATCAATGAACGTTTGGCTGTTTTACAGGAACTGAATGGCTTCTGGGATGAACAAAACAACATCCAAGTAAAACGCACCTCCACTGTAGAAGTGAAGGTAGTTCCGGCAAGGCCCGGCTGGATCTCGAAAGTCATAGATCTGGTCAGAGAGAAGATTGTGGACAAAAAGGAGTTTGGGCCATCGTATAGAGCGCCTGTGCCTGTCCTCGCTGTTGAAGGTACACAAACTGTACTACTTCCACCCCTTGCCGGCCGTCGAGACAAACTCTTTGTCTCTATCTGATCAAACTGCACTATGTGGCCGAATCGCAACAGTAAGCCGCATGGGTCCCTGGGTAGCTACCAGTCTCCTCTCGCTACCATACAGGAGGCTCAGATGGAAGCTTTAATTACAAATGAAGTCTGCTCTCTCCAACAAGAGACAACACTAAACAACAACAAAGTATGTCTTCTACCTGTTGCAAAAACCAAGACAGCTGAACAGTCAACAAGTACAGAAACGCGAATTTCAATTTGGAATCCTGAAAAGAACATGGTCTATGTCACTGTACCACTCATCGAGCCTTCATCAAGTTCAACACAATCTGCTGAGCTGCCAAAGATAGACTGGATGGCTTCTGGTTACTTCATTGCCTTTGATTACTTCTCCTCCGACACATCGGAGCAACTTCCGCTCCCACCACCCCGCCTTTTGAGCTGAAGGTGCTTGTCTTCTATTTTTGGCTAAAAAGAACATAATGTGTTACTCCATGTTTACACCTTTGGATTGCAATTGAATTACTTTTCCTGGTCCTTTGGATTGGTTTTGTGACGGTGTTCTTTCTGCTTCGGAACGGCCATTTTATCCCAGATTGCTTACACATGATAAACTTGATTCTGAAACTACAAGCATCATCACACCGTGAACAAAGAGACTTGTCCCTTGTGAACATTTCAGCTGTTCCAGTTCCGGATGGGATTGTATGGGATAAGGTATCATTTGATGTGTATGGTCCCACTGAACTTATACAAATTCCACATTTCTTTAAAAGTTCTTTAAATGACACTATCACCCCTATTACTGTTTCTGATGATTGGGACATTGATGCAGTATATGAAATGTTAGAAGATCTAGAAGATTCAACTGTGTTTTCTTCTGATGAGTTATGTGATGGTACAGCTAACTTTGAGATGTTTTGTTTTCAAATGTTACAGAAATCATTTTCTACACAAAGCTAGTATTCCTCGTGAAGTTTTCAACTTTACACAATGGGAACATTGTCCTACACCACCAAGGGGTAGTTCAAAAGCATTTGCATAGAGGTGTGATTATTTTTCTGGGTATGACATCTGTGACCTGGCCTCTTTTTATCATAGGCTTGCACCGACACCTGCAAAGAAAATATGTTAACAGACAAACTGATTTAGTCTGCTTTATTCCTTTTCCGCTCCCTGAACAAGGTTTTGATGTTTGGAAGGACACAATAGATGTGAAGTCTATCTGGGAGATTAAAGACTGGCAGGTTCAGGGAACTGAGGCTTTATTTAGAGCCTGTTTACCACAACAAATGATTTTTCTGAATACAACTGTGCGACAAACGTGTCTTGGCCTTGCCAAGATAAGATTTGAACACACCACAAGTTCCTTCTCTTACATGATTTGAGACCGTGCAGCAGTTAACACCATACACTGAGGATACCATAAACAGCATGCTGCATTAGAGTAAGCATAACTCATCAGATTCCAATTGGAAAGAATGGTTAGTATTTCCATTAGACACAAACAGATATCCGACTCGATTCCTAGGTAACAGCAAAGGATTTAGGGAATTAAGCCCGACATGCGATATGTGCAGACTGAACATTCGGGGTGGTAACAACTTAGTGTTGTGCCTTGTTTGGCTAAAGACCTCAACACTGTCTTCGGTACAACAGCACTTGTCCCTTTTATCTGATGACTTGACCTACAGGACTTTTTAATGGTTCCTCAGAAACCACGTCAAAAACTTTCTTTATGCCGTCTATAATGTGATATGGAAAATATCTCAACAGGAGGCTGCTGAAAGACTGCGTGAGATTGATAGGGCCAACTTAGAATAGGCTCTTGCAGTGGTGGACAACGGTATGACTACCTTATCTTCCAGGATATATTCTTCGGGTAACATTGTATCATCCACAATAGGCGTCATACAACAAGACGTCTGCATTAAAACATGGAAAGTCCCAACTTATTCTATCCTATTGTTGAGCTGGACATTACAGACACCACGTTCTGACCACATGCCGTGGTGACACATTAACATCACAAATCTGTTTTCACCATACTATGTTTCAGAACAACAGATAGCTATGGCATGGAAGAATGCAAAATACACTGTTACATATTGAAAGATTGGAGAAATTACCTTTTACAGTTGCTGAGATGGCATCCTCGGATTGTATAATCCATGGGTACATTACACTACCAATCTCGACTTTCCACTTTCAGTACTGTCTACAACACCATCAAGTGGGCAGATATGATGCGTTAGGTGAAGGGTTCATACATGAACATTGGGAGCTTCCTTTCAAATTCCGGTGTTGGAATAAGGATACTGAAGGTTTTCTCATCGGTTCTGACTGCGAGAATACTTTGAGTGAGTCCCTAGTATGCAAAGATGTTTTGTTCCACGGAGCACGTAATGCCTCTGTGGCGAACTTGTCTTGCTACTTGCAAGGCTCTCCGGCGGCCATGATACGTCCGACTTTCAGATTACTCTCGAAAGGGAGTTACCTGATGTTGAACAGTCAAGGTTACTGTGGGATGAAACCAGGGGTTGCCTATGTGGTGACCGTGTCTTCCATTATTACTTGTTGTACACAAGTCCTGTTTCCGCCTGCACATACAGTTAGGGAGGATACGCCATGGCCTTTAATTAATCTTACAAATGTGTGTTTTCATAACCTGAGCAAACTGAAAGCCTTATTTCAAAAAGATGTGGCCTTTACTTCGGCCAAGGAGACGTTTGATCTTCAGGAGGCACGTTCCTCTTCAGAGATACAGGCGCTACTACGCACCAACTTCCCATGAAATTTTGGGGAGCTGATACATCGTATTTTTAACATGTCTAGTATGACTGGAATAGCATGGCTTTTCAGAAGCATTGGCTCCAGGTTGGTCAGCACCTTCCAGACGGTGTTTGGAGTTATTCGATCTTTTATCCACTCCGCCCTCGGAAGCATCTTTGAAGGTCTTCTGCTGGTCCTGCTCCTAATTGCAGGGATGTTTTTAATATTTTTGCTCCACAATGGATGTCCCATTTTGAGATCAAATGGAGATGGCACTGCCTCGCGTTCCTGTTGTACCGTGAACACATGGTGCATTGCATTGGCGCACCTTTGCTTCGAGAACTGAACTCATTGCGTGCAGCCTGTGTTCCACAGCCTCCTGTGCACTTACTAGTGTGCCCTGAACTTGTGCTTGGGGTCGCAATTGGTTGAACCTTCTGACTTACATGTACTGATGAACCCCTCTGAAGGCCCATTTTTATAGTTGTCCCTTGAGGATTCCATTGCTCCTGGCTGCATTTTACGAGCCTCCGTGGGTTGCCTTTCAGCCTGGTGGTTTGGATCTTGGGTCTGGCTCGACAGAACACCAATTGGCTGTTTATACTCCTGCTGCGGCTGCTGTAGGGGGTGGATGGGAACATACTTGCTCTTTCAACTTGCTCTGAGGTGTGCCTCTGGGATCATCATCTGTGGGCGCTGGGAACAGAAATGTTTCGACTACAACTCGGAACACATAAACATCTGCCTCTTCCGAGGAGTGGGAACCTTTGTATTTGGCCTGGTTTTAACTTCCAAATTTCTTTTAAATTGCCCTACATTTTATAGCTTTTTATATTTTTAAGACATCTTGGCTTTCTTTATGCTTTGGGTCTCCAAATAGCATGAGTACCTGTTTTAAGTGATTTTTATAATTATTTTCATGTTTGATTTTGAGCAATTTCCTTTACATATGCTGTTGCATTTTTAGTAGTAGGCTTTTTAGCGTCAGATAGCTTCTTCGTTGACTTATGTTCTAGGAGTGGGTGTCATGTGTCCCAGTTAGGCCTAGTAGGAAACGTTGGCATTTTTTACATGTACTCGGATCTTTCTTAAAGTTGCCTTCACTTTCCACATAGACTTTTGACACACATTTGCATTTGTGGCACTTTGGGTTTGTTTCCTGAAAACACCGACCTTGCTTACACAAATCAGTTTCACAAGAACACTATCATATTGCCTTGGCATTGTGTACAAGGCCTACACGTATGTTGTGCAAATGTTTGTTATTTACGTATGTATGGCGACGCAGCTATCTGTAGAATACAAACAATGGCAGCCTGATCACAATCTCGGTCCAAGGCAATGATGCCTTTTTCTATATATAAACATCCATTTCTAGGTATTGTCAGAGGAGGCACTTCTGCTGATTTCGAGAGATCCCTACATGCTGAAGTTTTCGCCCAGCAGCTGACTGACATCTCCGTGAGGGGTGTCCAGTTCGTGACCAAGACGGGGTCCTACACTCTTACCCACCACATAATGGGGTTGGATCATCCAGTAAGGGGTTTCTTGGCAGAACATACACACATCCTAGACACGTAGGTTAGGGTCTGCATAGTAGGAGTATGCCAGATTGTTGTATTATTTCGTATGCTTGCATATATACGCTGTCATAGCACGATGGTGGAACTTTTCCTTCTCTTCAGTGTCCTGATTATAACTTTCATCTGCTCCTGTCTATTGATAAGTGCAGCACATATATCCTATACAAGAATCACTTTGGTTCAGTAAACATTTAAAACGTCCCTTTGTGTATACCTTGTATATTCCTCTGACCTAAAGAGAGCACAAGTATTTGAGCAAAAGGTTCTAGGTCTGCCACTACGGTTCCTGAGGGAACAGGTTTGTCATGTTCAGTGGTTGCCAGAGCTGTTCTCTCCACGTCTAGGTTTAGGGGGGCTTATGGTGGCACTGTGAGCTAGCTGGTCCAAGGGACAACATATCCCGCGAGTGCACGGAATCAGTCTGGCACCTTCCTAAAGTTTATGCAGTTTACAAACACGCAGTTCCTATTGATTAGTGGAAACTACACGACACAAGCATTCTAATTCTGATAATTTTCTTTTTTTTTCTGCATGTGGAACTTTCATTTAGGTAGTTGTTTGTGGTGACTTAACAAGCATGCTTGTTACGAATAACCTATGCTTATATTATGCTGTGTGGTTACCTTCCTTCTATTGACTGAATCCATTAGTCCATCTAAAATGTTCATTCATTTTGTGTATTTTAAGTACTACATTTAGAATACTCTTCATAATTCGGAATACTCTTCATAATGTGGATTGATCTATTATATTTCTCATTTTATTTTTAGGACTTGCAAGATCCAACGTGGAAACAGTGGCGAGAATTTCTTGTCAAGTATTCCTTCCTACCCTACCAGCTTATTGCAGAGTTTGCCTGGGATTGGCTGGAAGTGCACTATTGGACATCAAGATTCATCATTGTTAATGCCATGTTGCTGTCAGTCCTGGAGCTGTTTTCATTTTGGAGGATGTGGTCACGACGCGAACTGAAGTGAGTTTTATTTTTATGTCTCTTTATTTGTAAAACAGTGACTATGTTCTAGTGTCTGTAAGTGCGAGTATAGCAGATTTTGAATATAACTTTATCTTGTCATGAGTTACTGAATAAATAAATCACCTGTATATCCATTTAGTTCCAGGATGATTGTTCAAAGATGAGTTTTATAACATTCATAACACTAATGCAATTATAATGGTCACCCTGACCTCAAAATTCAATTTGAATATTTAAAATGTTGTGTAATGAACTAGTTTTGTATTAAATGCATTCCTGTCATCCACAGTTGCGATCTTTCCAGTTTATTCCGATCTTGAGGGAAAAGCATGGTGCTTAATATATTTGTGTATTTCTATGACTCTGGCCCTGCGCTAGCTGCCACTTACTAAAACAGTAATCCAGCCTGACCAATCAATTATAAACTGATCAGTTTAAATTCATAGGGAGCTCTTTACACTTCACTCATCAAGTAGTGATTATACATCATATATTTTTTTACTCAAATTTGTTATTATAAAATGGCACAAAAACATAATCTCTTCCAATGGTTACTGTCTCACAAAAATGATTCCAGTTTGATATTTATAATTTCTTCAGAATTGCATATCAAAAGCAGTTTCAGCCATCATGTCGGACAAAGCCTCAGCCAGCACATGTTAAGCAGCACAAACAGTCACTTCTTCAGGGCTGAAACAGAATTATTTTCATATTATAAGATCAATAAATTGTGCATCAACCTTAAAATTCCATCAGCACAACTTTATCAAGTAATATCATATTCACCTCTCGTTGGACATATCACATTTAAATCTAGTTTTATATCTAGTAGTCAATTCATACACATAGTAATTTACAGCACTATTCTAATAATTAACATTTCGGCCCTGGTTACCATTTAATCTTATGTTATTTTAAAATCATTTCATCACTTTGTATTGAAAGATGCAAGTCAATCAAAACACATTCACAACAAATTCCTATATGCCCATCTATGTCAGTCCAAACCTGAAGTTCAGTTTAAAAAAACATTCTAATGTCTATAGACAAATGAAATAGAATACAGTTGTGAATTTATAAATATTTCTCTCATTGTAGGGAGAAAATACAAACAAGTGCTTACATCTTCATCTCCATACATTTCCTGACATGTTACGTGTATTTGAAGTGCACAAATGTAAACATCTATCATTACCCATTGTTCATACTCAATGCTTCTAATCTGAAATGGATTTTTCGCTCACCTTATCATTTGCCTTTAGTTTTTCCATAGTATAGTTAATATAAATGTCTTTATGAATTCCTTTATATATCTTCCTAAATCACCAATATAACATTATGGATTCCCAAGGAGCAAGAATTACACGTATCCGATCAATATTACAGCCTGCAGGTTTAATACAAAGTCACAAATTCACTAAATCTGTGTTGCAACTGCCACCAATCCACAGTGATCCCACTAATCAATAAAGACTTACCTGATACAAAGTATCATATAAGCTCATCTAATTACACAATCATCCTCAGTTTCTTTCACCCTTCAGAGCAAAAAGAGATAGATGCAGGGATGTGGAATTCCTATAGCCCGACGCCCAGGACATATTGTTTGGGGTCAAGGGCAACAAGTTTTCATGTGTATTTTGTCCTTGGGACAAGTAGGCCCAACCCCCACAGCACAAACCCTTCGGCTGCCAGTTTGCAGTACCACATTATGGATCAGGGAAGGGCACTGTCTGCAGTTAAGGTAATATTTTTGCCCATATGTTAATGCTGTTCAAACTTGTATTTATGGTTTATTAATTGAAAGCCTTTATTATTAGGGTGAGCGCTCTAAGTAAATGTTGTAAGCTCCGACTGCACTACTGACAGTGGTTCCAGTATAAAAATGTGTACACACGTTTTCAAAGTTTAGCAATATGAGGCTATGTATAATGCTCCCAGAATGCTCTCTGATTTGATGCAAATATTTGCAGAAGCTTGAAAGCAAGATGGATGATTCTTTGCTTTCAAAACAAAATGTTCATAAAAAAATGAAAGCAGGAAAAAAAAACATTCTGCTTAACTACTGTGAACTTTCAGGTACCATTTCTTTGCAGCATCATTTAGTAACATGTGTTGATGCATGCTAGTATTTCCCAAAAATATTCATAATGGAAAATCAGTGTAACCAGTTTCAATAAGATTATGGGAAACAAAAATAAACACGCATTGGCAAAGCCAGCAGGTCTGAAATTGGTAGTCAGCTTTTAGTTTTGTCAATGTGTGACTTTTTTGGCATGGTTTTTGTAAAGCCTTATTGGTGTGGGAGCTGCCTGGCCCTCACCATTATAACAAACATTGGCAAAAGCAAAAATTGTTTTTTGATCTCAAAAAGCATACACTGCCACAGTAGGTACTGGCCCTGAACAAAACTACTTTGTGTGCCGATAGTCTCCTTGTGAAAGAGCAGAATGCTGTCACTCACAGTGAAGCCAGCCGATACAGCGAGAGAGAGAGACAGAATTTTAATAAACACAAAAGGTTTTACGGTCAACGCCAGACCAAATTAGGAGCCCAATCATTAAAGAGAGTCTCAAAAGTGCACCCGTGGTATATGTTTTTGCATTAGGTGCAGCTATACAGCTTTCGTGAGTTCCCAAGAATTTACAGAAGTAGGACAAGAAATAGTACTCCTAGAAAATATTTGTGAACTGCATTTTAGCATGAGCAAATGTGCATGTGTAGATTTGCTCATGCGAAAATCTGAGTGTTTGCAAGTTCACTTTCCCTCCAACCACTTTTTCCCCAACTCTGGAAGAAGGTTTACATCTGCCATTGTCAGGAGTAAATTTCCAACTTTTCTCAGTATGGGAAAAGATTAGAGAAGAGTTGTTGAAAACCCTTAAAACATGAAAGTTAGTAGGTTTGCACAGACTCAAAAGTATAACCCTGGAACTATTGCTTACCACTACCTTCAGCCCCAGTATGTAGATCTGCGGAAACGTGCCAACATAAGGATTGCAAGTATTCAAACACTACTATGGTATGAGCCCTGGCATAATCGGAGAGGCTATTTCAGAGCTCTTATATAATGAGATTTCTGCCATAATTTGTCGCTGCACTACATGGCACCAAAGGGGCCAGTGGATTTTGTTACAGGACAAGTAGATTTATGAAGCAACCTGCCCCATGGACAAGTAGATATTTTATTAAATTCCACACCCCTGTAGATGGATTTTAAACAAAGATAAAAGTACAATAGTAGTAAACCAGTCCCTACCTCATATGACGCACTGTGCACTTGCTTATTTGTTTTTTGTAGAGAACTCCCAGCACAGATTTATGTTGAAAAGGTTTCAGTTAAACTACATTCCACTAATGATGGGTTACCCTTCAAATGCGCACTCAGTGAAAAGTTATCCCCTTGCCTATGTGACCGAAAGTCCATCAATCCATTACACACATTTTGTTTTTTTGTTCCTTATACATTAGTCTGAGAAAAACGTTTTTGATTCAATTGTTATGGAAATATAATTTTAGACAGTATCTTATTGCTTTGTCATTTTTACAGCGACTGGATAATCACTTCGTATGTTATACTCTTGCATCTTTTCTTTGGGCAACATTGAAAATCCGTCACACCACATGAATTATAATGGTCCATGGTTTTTAGTAAGAGGCAGGAGAGGATGAAGAGTAATACCTAATCCCCTGTCTTACTTATTAATTTAGATTATTCACACTTTAACAGCCTAACCACATGTACATAAACAGTATAGGGACACAGATTTGGAACACAAATATAGCTGCTAATTGGATTTTAGAGGTTAGATGTAGCTATTTATTTGCATCTCTGGAATTACGTATGAATTGTTTGGTATCAAAATCCCTGAGTGTAGTGTTTTTAAATAATCAACTTGAGTGGAGCTATGGAAAAATTATAAAAGAATGAGCTCATGTTAGATGAATTTTATCAGGGGTTGTAGGGGGGCAATGTGAAACTGTTTATAGATTTGCACCAAGGAAGAGATAAATAATTGATTTTTACTGACGATCATGTATTTTATTAGTTTTACTGATTATTCTAATTGTTTTTATGTACTTTTATGCATTTTAATTAATGCGAAATAAAGTTTGACTTGACTAGTCATGGCAGCCATAGAATTAATTTCCAGCTGTAACTCTAAATTTGCACCCTGGTTGCATTAAAGGCAGTAACTAATTCTACAGAGATGTTAACAAGGGCCAGCTCTAAGTCATATACGCCATATCCAGGAAAAAATATACGCATCTCTCAAAAAATAGGTGTATGTCTCTTATACCTATGAGCAAACCTCTCCGCATTTAATGACTTGTGTGGTACAATGTGCTGTACTACTGAAATGTTTGGTGTAAGATAAGTGATGGTGAACATACCTTCCAAAATGACTGGGAAGCACCTTGTAGGCCCTTGTGGCACAAATGGAATGCATACCTCCCTCTAACTGTGTGTCTAATGTATGATATTAGCTAGAAGGAAGGCCTACCCCATTGGGGAAAGTGCTTTGAAACCTATCACACCATTTGTAATTAATCCAGGTGGCATTGATAAGTGTAACATTCGCCCATAGTGGCATGTAAGAAAAGCGAGTGGCCATAAGGAATATGCTAATACCTCAGAGTTCACACATAGTTTAATGATATCATTCTGTCTTTCTATTAGTGTGTCATATAAAAGACCATCATGTGTTACCAACAATGTCTCTTCTTTTATAGTGATGCTCCAACAGTATAAAGTGTATTTCAGTTGTCTCCCGTCTACCTCAGTGGTCCAGTGCTTACTCACCAACTCCCTGTCCTTCATGTTCAAATTACCAGTGGTGTTATCAAATTCTAATATATTAGGGCACCTATCGCATGCTCAATTCCATAAGTATCAGGGAGCTGTGTTATGTCCTGAAACATGATGTTAAATACACACAGGGAATGCATTGTCTTCGGTGATATCTCCCACCACAAGTGACACTTGATATTGGACATGGACATTGGACAGTAAGTTACAACGATTGTACCATCCTATTCTTCCTGCTCCACAGTCCCGATTACAATAGATATTAAACATTCTTCTCCCTGTGCATAATTCTCTATAGACACAGGTGCTTCATATAGTCCAATAGGGACGAATATGGTCGCTGGGGTGTCTTGATAACTGTCTACAAATCCAGCAATCATCTAGGCCTAAAACCTGGGCAGCTTACTCATGTACTCTGATGAGATGGTCAGCTGGTGGCTCTAATATAGGTAGTATAAACAAAGGGAGAGCGAGGAAATAGAGGGGTACGTCCTTTTCCCCGAAGTAAATAACCAAACAACGATAGGGACGAACCCTGCGGGGGAATCGAGACTCACTGCATCAGAGTGCTAGGAAATCTGGAAAAAAACATTAGGTTTTTAAAAAGAACCCTCACCCACCAACCTAGTTGATGGCATGCTTCATCATCGGGTTCCCACCAGTGGGGCCGAGTGCAACCCAGGTGTGCTTCGATTCCTGATTACAGCGGAGCAGGTGGTTTTTGTGAAGGGAGTGAGATTGATGTGCAAGTAAAATTGCCTCTAGGATCCTCCTTCAAAGTAGAACTGCTTTATTACTGAGTTCCCAGGGCAAAGTTAAAAAGGCAAGGATGGATATTGTTAAGACTAACTTGATCTATAATATCCTAGTGGTGGTCTACAAGTTTCAGCCGGTCTATGAAACTTAAATAGGCTTTCTTCAGGACCAAAGGGTGAAGTGAGGCCAAGTCAGAAGGCCTCGTGAGATATCAGCACACACACTCAGGTGTGCTATGAGTGCAGGGGTAATGCCGTACTTACGGTTCACACCGACCCGTTTAAATCTGTAAAACAAAGCAAAATATAAAAATCGTGCATAGTAAATGTGCCATAAGTAGGTGCTTGAACTGTAACTAATCATCAAGCTGATAGACATGAGTAGCTCTGTTTCATCATTCCCATAACTCCATGGCAAAGTATAGTGTAGAGTGTGGCCAAAGGACTATTCAAGTGGATTCCCAGTAATAAGCTCTGAAGCGAGCGGGTGTAATCATTAGTTACTGCAAATATATATTTACAAAGATTAGTGCAGACCTGTTAAAAATAAAGTGAATCATGTGCACAGGTAAAATGACATTGTGTGCCTCATATTAAAGGCAAAAAAAGCGAGCCACCGTACCCACCAAAGGTGGGGGGAACTCACTACTTGTTCGAACCTTATAAACCCTTACTTGTTGGGTCCAAAACAAGGAGACCCATGATGGAAGAGAAAACGGTCACAAAAATATGTACTGGAGTAGTAGACATAATCTTACTTAAGCGTAGCTATTTAATGGTAGCATGGAGCCCTGCAGGGGGTGGACACCTGTAGACATAGACACACATTGGGAAGACAAAAGGTGAACAAGGTCAGTAGTTGGCAAAAAAAAAGGGGGGGAGCATGGATGCCAAAATAAACCAGAAGGTAACTGAAAGGCAGCTTAGCGCTATATAAATGCAATTACAATACAATACAATACTTCGTCAAGGCGGTCCGTCCGTATGGGAACCAAGTCTGGTCCAGCGCTGGATCCCGGCTGTGCTCGTACAACAAGTTGTGCCGGTTAAATGTGGGAAACCCGGAAGACGCCAGCCCTGTCGTGACGTGCGTCGTGTCTGACGTCATGGTCCGTAGTGACGTTAGATGCAAAAAGCCGTGTGGAAGTTTCTAAAGGCCGATATTACAGCCAAGATTGAGAGCGCAAATAAAACTAGACTTTGTACCCACGAACAACGATAGTGTTGTAAATTTATTACACAACCCTCCTAGGTCCACAATGCCAAACGGTGTCAGGTGGCATATGTAAAGTTAAGGAGCGCCTGACAAACGTACATAATTCACCTCAGTTACAACTCGAAAAAATGGGGGGGAAGGGGGTACAAGCAGAAAAAGGTAGGAATACGGTCATGTCCGGTCTGGAAAAACCAGACTACATGATAAGAATGGCAAACAAATCTATTGGCACAAAACTTCTTAGGCAAAAAATTTTTTTTTCTCTGCCACGGTCGCCCTAGGTAAAAATACCAGCAAAGCAGTGGGGCTGGTGTATAGTATATCCGCAATGCCAGGATGTTATAAAAAGGAAGACCCAAGAAAGGTAAATCATTCCAAATTATGGAAGAGGTCTTATTTCGCCCAAAAATCACTGGAAATGTAAAATTTCCACAAGGCCTAGTTCTAAAAATATTAGAATGTAGTGTTGTACAAGGGCTAGTTCAGCTATTTTTGAATGGCATGAATGGAAGTGTTAATGTGTGTTCAGAAGGACAAAGTTCCAGGGAATGTTGTAATTCAAGCCAGTTTTATGAGTTGACAGGCGATAGACCCATCTCTGTTCTGTCTCGAGTAAGCGGCTCTGCAAGTTGACAAGGCCTCTGTCAATCTGTTCAATGAACACCCATTGAAGGTCGTTGGTCGTGTGTCCAGTGGTCAGAAAATGGTCAGTCATTTTTGTAATGTTGCGCCTGCAACTAATGTTACTGCGATGGTCACAGATTCTCACTTTTATTGTTCATCTTGTCATTCCGATGTAGCGCAATCCACAGGGGCAGGTGATGAGGTAGATCACGTTGCAGGAATTACAGTTCGTGTGTTTCCTTAGGTGCCGTGTCTTGCCGGGTTCCAGATTAAGTGTCTTTTCGGCCTTGGTCAGGTGACATACACTGCAATTGCCACATGGAAAATGCCCTGTGACATTCGGTAGTCCCCATGCGTTAAGAACTGTGTGGGTCTGTGGTTCCTGATTTTTTGGGCGTGTTGATACTAGACTGTTTTTAAGACTTCTCGCTTTTCTGTAGAACAACGGTTTTTCCCAGTGTAATCTTCCAGTGTTTGTAAAATCTTCCAGTGTTTGTAAAATCTTCCAGTGTTTTTGGATGATTTTTGATACCTGATTGGGAATGGTGCTATATGTGGTTACACAGGTAAGTGGTATCGTAGTGCCACTTCTTGATGTCTCTTCCAACAGGCGATCCCTGTTCTGATTTGAAGTCTGTTTTTGGGAGGTCCTAAGAATCCTCTCCGGGTTCCCACGTTCTCTCAGTTTGGAGGAGAGGACTGATGCTTGCTCCTTAAAATCTTCAACATCACTACAGTTCCTCCTTAGTCGAAGGTATTGGCTGAAGGACAAATTTTCTCTTAGGGGCCTAGGATGGAAACTGTCAAATTGTAGGAGAGAAGTTTTTGCTGTCGGTTTGTAATACGTTTTTGTCCTGAGTTTCCAATTTTCGACTATGATCTCAACGTCCAGAAAGGAGATCTTGTTTTTGTCCATGCTGTGTGTGAACTTTAGATTTTTATCGCTGCCATTTATCCAGTTCAGAAATGGGGTTAGGGTCTCCTCCTGTCCTTCCCAGATCATCAATACGTCATCAATATAACGTTTGTAAAAGATGATATTTTCTTTGAAAGGATATTCGAGTTGAGGATGTATTTCTTCTCGAATTCGAACACATACAGGCCTGCCACACTCGGGGCAAAGGTGCTGCCCATTGAAGTCCAGCAGGTCTGTAGGAACTGTCGTGTCGTTCCTATAGTACCCATGCAGGACCTGCGCGTTTGGATAACATAAACTGTGGGCTTGGTGACTGACTGGCTCTGTGCACCCCCACCGCGTATGTTAGCCGGATTTGCATTAGCTAGCTCACAGTGCCACTAGAATCTCCTCTTATCGGGGAGAGATTAGTTTCTGGCAACCTTAGACCATGACAACCCTAATTCCTCAGAATCGTGGAAAGAATATACTACTTTTCGCTCAGTCACTCGTGCTTACTTATTCGGTTTGTCTCAGAGAGTTACACAGAATAAACAGTCTGGGCGTTTCAATAAGTATTTATTGAACAGTTGTTATTCTAGTGTAAAATATATGTGCTGCGGCAACCAGCAGACAATAGCAGAGATATATTATCAGCAGTACGATAAAAGCAAAGGGATAGAACAGTTCTACCATATTGCAATAATCATGAATACATACATGAATATAAAAAGCATTATGAAAAGTGCGAGTACTCCTACGATGCCTAACTAGATGTACCTGAGTGTACCTAGCATATGTGTTGGGCTAAAAGTCTAAGAGCCAAGAATCCTTCTAGGATTTAGTCGAACCCCATTACCTGAATAGTGTGTGTGGGACCCCGTCCTGGTCTCGAGTTGGACACCCCGCAAGGGCTGTGTCAGACCGCTGTCAGCTGGAGCGACTGCATGCAGGAGCCTCAGCGTCTCTGGTCAGTGTGTCCGCATGGAAGTCTCGGTTCCCTCTGTCTTACCGGGATAAGATGTGGTGTATTTATACCCTGAAGACTCTAGTTGCTTCGTATGGTTTGTATTGGCCCTTGTTAGACTTGTGGAAAACGTCAGGGGTGAACTTTGTACATACATATTATGCAGGTGGTGTATTCCTAGAGAGCCATGCATAATTGATGAGTACAGTGTGGGCCTGTGTTTGGGAAAAACCCTGCTGTATTCAAAACCACAGGCTAGATAACGTTCAGCCCTCAGAGCTCGTTGTGTACTAGTGAGGACCAATGTAGGTGAAAGATCATGCCTATATAATGAATCATGACTATAATAGGACATGTACAGTTATGACCGTAATAGGGCATATGCGGCTTTGACCATAATAGGGCAAGTACGAATATGACCGTATTAGGGCAAATACGAATACGTCCATTTTAGGGCATGTATGAACGGGTCTACATTAGGGCCTCTATACGGGATATAACACCCACTCCTCTTCCGAACAGGATGACAATGACCATACTTAAAATCTGGACAATTTAAAAACATTTTAAAAGGAAGTAAAAACATGGTTTTAAAAGTGTAAAAAAAAAAATCTAAAATGTTACACTTCAGCTTTTTCCAATTGCCACTAAAAAAGTCTATTTTGTTTCTCTATATAAGTTGCTTCACTCAAAGCGGAAGAAGGCCATGCTTTTCTCAAGTGAAAGTGTCAATTTAGGAAATGTTCCAAATTTGCTCGTTTATTATGAAAACGAGTGGAGAAGCCAAATTCTTTCCCAGGACGCGATGAGCCAATTCGAGATTAAGTGTTCTGGCTGGGAAGCACAACATTATCTGTGTGAGCTACTGCAGACGACAAATCCAACGCCTCACAGAGAACGTCAATCGCACATAGATGGTATGTAGCACTGCCAACAGTCGGTGCTGCGGCAGCTTGTGCGGCAGTTGTTACCTGGGTGCCTGAGGAGGAGTCACCTAACCCAGCAGGAGCAAACGGCACCTGTGGATTCTCAAGGAATGCCTTCATCAGAATCTGAAGACACTGGAGACAACGCAGAGCATGGGCCTTTAGGGGGTCCAGCATTGCATCCGTGTCCGGAGGCGCATCTGATGGAAATGTTAGACAAAGATCCAACGTGCATTCTTCTCCGCAAAGCAGGCATCGAAGAACAGGTAAGATGCAGTCTACCCAGACTGGTCGAAAGGACAAAAACCAGGAGGCATTGCGTTCTCGCAGGCAAGAAACGCCCAGACGTTGTACCATGCGTTCACGGTATTTCCGCTCCAGGAGCATGTTCGCCATTCCCTCGGCAATTGGGCCGTCCATTGCGTAGCAGTAGTATTATAAATAGGACCTCTGCAAACCGCAATAGGATAAGCGGGAGTCCTCCAAATACGCTTCCCAATACGGAGTGTATAAAATTTGGGATTACTCCGAGGACTGTCTGAAAGGTGCTTAACAGTCCTGACCCTATGGTCTTAAATAGGTGTACAATACCGTTCGTATCAGTCATATTGAAGATACGACCCACCATTTCTGCGAAATGAATTGGGCAGTTTGTACGTATGAGTGCCTGTATCTCACTCGAGGTCGTTGCAACTTGAAGTTCATAGGTTTCTCGAGCGGAGGTTAAGGGCACGGGTTGCTGTAAAAGCATGGCTGCAGTCTGCTCAGAGTATCAAATTGTATGAAAGAAACATTCAGTGACGGCCATAGCGGCGCCTCCCTCACTGTGTTCAGTGGTGGAAACAATACTTGCATACAGCAAGTAACCCTGGAGTTAACGGTGACCAGATAGGCGACGCCCAGAAGCATCCCACAGCAACCTTGATCATTTAGCATCAAGCAACTCCCATTCGAGAGCAGCTCAAAAACCGGCGTGATCACGGCAGCTGGGGTCCCAGTCATGTGACATGATAGGTTTGCTACTGCACCGCTACAGGCTCCGTGCAGAGAAATATTCTGACATAGAGAACCGCTTAAAGCGTTCTTGCAGTTTGTACCACTCAGATACACTTCTCGATCCCCATTCCGGCATCGATATCTATATGGTAACTCCCAAGTTTCCTTAATGTATCCCTTACCCATCTTTTCATATTTGCCTGCCTGCCTTTGCTCAAGGCAATATTGAAACTGAAACGTAGTGACCGGCAGAGTGATTTGGCCATGAATTAGCCATTCAGTTGATGGTAATTCGGCTACAGTAAATGGTAACCTTTCCAGTTTCTCAATACGCAGCATTGTATATTTGGCTCCCCTTTGTGCCATTTCTGTCTGTTTATCAGTTATATTGTATTCTGAAAACAGAGACGTGGTGTTTATAAAACGCCAAGGCACATAGCCTGCATGCAAAGATTGTAGCGTCCAGCTTAGCATCATAATAGAACGTAGCTGAGATTGCCCGTGTTGTAACAAGGCCAGATCTTGTTCTAATATGTCGATTGCCGAAGACACAATGTTGCCTAAGGAGTAAATCCTGGAGGTCAAAGTTGTTAACCCATTATCCACTACAGCTAATGCCTTCTCTAGGTTAATACGGTCTATTTCCCGTATTCTTTCTGCGGCCTCTTGTTGGGATATTTTCCAGTTTTCATTATAATAGGCATAAATGCCAGCATATATGAAACGTTTCTGATGTGTCTTCCTTGGGCCTGACAAGAAATCCCTAAGGTCTACATCAGATGTGAGTAAGGTCAAATGATGTTTTACTTATGTAAGTGTTGAGGTCTCTAGCCAATCAAGGCACAACTTCACAACACTATATGATGTCACTACCCCTGGGTGTTGTCTCTGTACATAGCGTGTATCTGGCCTATGGATACTAAACCCTTCGGTTGTATTCATAAATCTCTGTTGACAGGTGTTTGTGTCAATGGGCCAAATCAGCCATTTCGTCCAATCAGGATCTGATCTGTTGTACTGGAGAATGTCATCTAATCCTACCCCTTGTGTAGTTGAATTCTGCCCCCCCCCACCCACCTGTGATGGTGTAGGAAACCCGGGTGAGTTAATTTCCTTATTTTTGGCTAGTCCAAGACAGGATGTCTGTTGCACAGTGTCATTTAGAAATATCATCTGCTGTGGAATGAGGCATGCTCTAAAAAGCGCTTCTGTTCCCTGGACTTGCCAGTCCCTTGAACCCCAAATTGATTTTAAATCTATAGTGTCCTTCCATAGGTCGAAACCCTGTGTAGACAACTGGGCCATAAAGGAAGCAGAGTAAATCTGTTTGGTGTTAGTCAACATCATTTTCTGTGCTGATTTTTTTGCTACTTTGTAATAAAATGACTTCGGGTCAGATGTATTAAACCCTGAAAAGTATGTGAATTTCTGTGCAAAAGTTTGCGTACTACCTTTTGGAGGTGTTGGGCAGTGTTCCCACTGGTGGTATTCAAATACATTTCTAGGTGTTATAGATTTGTGCAAGAAATGATGACCATATTGTTGGTAACAGTACAATGTATCATAGTCTGAAGTACCTTCTAACATTTCATTGTTCTGAAATGCGGCAGTTTTTTCTAAATCAGACATCATAGCATTTACAGTTTCAGTGTCCCAATCATCAGATAATGTACTGGAGGTAATGATATCGCTTAAAGAAATTTTAAATACATGTTTAAGCTTTAAAAGTTCAGTCGGACCAAATATATCAAAATCAATCTTGTCCCATACTATACCGTCCGATATAGGAACTGCTGTGATGTTCACTGAAGACAAGTCTCTTGGTTCACGATGTGAAGACTGGTGTGGTTTTAAAATCAAATTGACTCTTTGGGCTGTAGAGCTCTGCTGGAGGTATCGTCCGTTAATAAGCATACTAAAAGTTATAATTGAACCTAGCCAGAAAAGAAAAAATAGAATCCCAGTGATATACCATAGTTCTATCCAAGGTGATACCAGGTAAGTCTTTCTAAAAAAAGTTCAAAAAGTCAATGAGTTTCTGTTTGTGTGATTTTTTGGCTGGCGTCGTTTCCGGTTAGCTTGGATCCAGTGAAAACGTATCAAAGTTCATGAAATAGCCAGAAGCAGTTCGATCAATTGTTGGAATTGCATCTGGATTTGTTGAAATCGGATTTTGCTCTTGATGAGGCATGCTGACGTAGACGTCTGTAGTCGGTTCCATAACATTGTTGCTTAGTCCTTCATTCCGTACTGGTGGCTCTTCAAACGTGATGAGTCTTTCTGTCTGGACTTCTTGGATTGTAGCGAGAGGAGGGTGTCTGCTACTGTGGAGTCCACGTGGCCTACTGTTTAGTATCGGCCACATAGTGTGGTTTGATTGTCAATTGAGACAAATCTTTTCTCCTTTGTCCCGGCAAGAGGTGGCAGAAGTACAGTTCTTGTACCTTGGATTGCTAGGACCGGTACAGGCTTTCTGTAGGATGGCCCAAATTCTTTCTTGTCTGCAATCTTTTCTGTCCAGACAGGTCTTGCCGTTACTGCCTTGACTTCCTCAGTGGCGGTCTGTTTTAAGTGGATGTTGCTTTGTTGTGTCCTGGATTCATTTAGATCCTGTAAAACAGCCAAACGATCATGGATATCAAATGGTTTCTCATCCGCCACTGTGCCTTCACAATCAAGATCAGGTACCCACATTCTTGTCCCAAATAGGACCTCGTAAGGAGTGACACCCCCTAGAGAGCTTCTTGGCTGATTGTTTATTGCTCGTTGGACCCCATAAAGTTGATCGACCCATCTACCGCCTTGCCTAATACCCTAGCTGTTAAAGATTGCTTTAAGTCCTGGTTTTTCCTCTCCACAACGGAATTTCCCTCAGGATGGTACGGAGAGGAGTACCGCAATGCTACGCCCATTCCTTCCATGGCCTCTTTGTAAGCCCGAGAGCTAAACGCCGGGCCACGGTCAGAATGTAACGTGCTAACTGCGTATGTGCCGATAAAGACTCGCAAATCTTTTATAACAGTTCGAGCGTCAGCCGAGCGCTGAGGCCAAACCCATAGGAATCTAGAGCAGGAATCCACTGCAACCATGATATATTTCTTGGCCCCATCAGATTGTAGGGGTCCGCAGTGGTCCAAATAAACACATGCAAGAGGTTTGTCTGATTTTAGTAATGGTGTCTGCGCTGGGCGTGCTACGGTGGAGCCTTTCATTTGCTGACAGATGTCGCACTTTAAGACATAGTCTTTGGTCTGCTTTGTTAACCATGTAACTTATGTGAGACACTTACCCGAGTATCAGGTGTTTCCACCGTGATATACTCACTCAACTCCGCTGTCACCAGAAATTCCTTCAGGAACTATCGTTACTTCTGCCGCGCTGTCTAGCATCTTCAGAGCCCATTCCCCGTTCAGAAGCTGTGTCCTCAGAATTCTGGGCATGTCTGATCTTGAGACCTGCTACCTTCTTCTTTTTGAACTGAGGTTTCTGTTTTTGTTTATCCTCTTTTTAGGTGCGTAGTCCGCAGTGCTGCTGCGTGTCTCTGGACTTTGTACGCTCCTCTGACCGTCCTTCCCTCTCAGAGTTTTTTGATGAACCCTGAAAGGAACGAGAGGAACGAGTATCAGTATCCTGATATCTGTCAGGTTTTTTAATATTATCCCTATTCCTGAGGTTATACCTCCTTTCAGAGGGCTCCTGTTGAGGAGACCTACCTCTGAATTAAGATCGGTTGTCTTTAGACTTTTGTTGTTTTTTATTTTCCCACTTCTTTTTAGAAGAAGTAGGTGTCTGCTTTGTAGTGTCCTTTTCAGGACTGCCCACTAGTTGTGGTTTTAATGCTTTCCCACCTAGACTGTCTCTGCCTAGTTCTGCATATGCAGTTTCAATTATTTTGGGTAGTTCGTGTTGTTGATCTCCTGGACTGAACTCCCTTAGGCGTTGGCGGATCGCCACTGAAGCCGCTTCCCCTTTAATATTAGCTAGTATTATGGCTGATAGCTGATCAAAGTTATTTAGTAACTTCATCCCTAAGTTAAGGGCAGGTTCTGCTCCGTACTCATTTTGTATCTGTCTCAATACGTCTGGCACTACTGCTAAGGACGGGATACCATGTGTTCTGGTATATATGGCAGCAAAGACTGAACCCCAAGAGGTGCAGTCCTCTACTTGTGATGTGATCCCGATGTTTGGGTGGAACACCCCTTTTGCACAGACTGCCCAACCTTTCTTTAATCGTAACCCCAAGTTCCCTTTTTTAGGGAGGGGCAGGAGGGGACGAGGCAGAAGAAGAACAAACCACGTACATTGGGAGGAAGAACAGAACACGGGGGCCAACACTCTGAGCAAAACAAGGGACCCAGAAGCAGGACCAAGCTCTCGCAGAGTTTAGTGACTGACATATGTTCCCATACTTTGACTACAGCTGAAGAAAACCTATTGAATAAAGGCCTGGGTTTTGTACCCACTGCTCGACTTGATAAATTTAGGCTGCATTGTGAACTAGCGGAGTTATTTAGAAAGCTGAAGGTGAAGGCTTTCTTCGAGAACCACATTTTTGGAGAAGATTCAGAAAATACAGGTGACACTAACCTAAGACTTAAATCAACGTTTAGTCCACCGCCCAGTACAATACCAGTGGAAGTCATCACTTTTGAACAAGCAGTATTCAATGAAGTCAAAAGAGCAGCAGAGGCTGAGTAATTCACGAACATGAGTGGAGAGGAATTCACGGCATTAGAGACCCTCCGCAACAACAATAATATCGTCATCAAACAAGCTGACAAAGGGGGATGAGTAGTTCTCCTAAACAAAGAGGATTACCAAGCAGAATGCAGACGCCTACTAGGTGATCAGAACAACCGACAGTTACAGAATGATCAGACGGAAAGTTTAAAAGGTAAAATGAAACTCCTAGTCGAGGATGCTGAAACTCGGGGAGATATTAGCAAACGAGAGGCTGAGTTCTTAACAAAAGGGGATGAAAAAATCCCTTACTTTTAAATTCTGCCCAAAATACATAAAAACTGGAACCCCCCTCCTGGTCGCCCGATAGTTTCAGGAATGGGTTCCCTTTTGGAACCACTCTCTCTTTTCTGTGACTTTTTCTTAAAACCCATAGTACAAACCACCTCCACCAACTTGAAGGACACGAAGGATCTGCTGAGAGAACTAGACTCGCTCACCTTCAATCCTGATACTTCTCTAGTGGTCATTTTTGACATTGAGAGCCTGTATACGAGTCTCCCCCAAGATGACATGATGAGGGTCTTAAAAACAGCTCTAGAGGCTACAACATGGGAATACAACACCCTGAGGTCCTTCGTTCTAGACAGTGCGGAACTGGCATTAAAAGAAAACTTCTTTGAATTCGAAGGTGATTTGTTCCTACAAACCTGCAGGACTTCAATGGGGAGCACCTTTGCCCCGAGAGTGGCAGGCCTGTATGTGTTCGAATTCGAGAAGAAATACATCCTCAACTTAAATATTCCTTTCAAAGAAAATATCATCTTTTTCAAACGTTATATTGATGTATTGATCTGGGAAGGACAGGAGGAGGCCCTAACCCCATTTCTGAACTGGACTGCGATTAGAATCTAAAGTTCACACACAGCATGTACAAAAACAAGATCTCCTTTCTGGACGTTGAGGTCATAGCTGAAAATGGGAAACTCAGGACAAAAAAGTATTACAAACCGATAGAAAAAAAATCTCTCCTACAATTTGACAGTTTCCATCCTAGGCCCCTAAGAGAAAATCTGCCCTTCGGTCAATACCTTCGACTACAGAGGAACTGAAGTGATGTTGAAGATTTTAAGGAGCAAGCATCAGTCGTCTCCTCCAAACTGAGAGAACGTGGGTACCCGGAGAGGATTCTTAGGACCTCCCAAAAACGGGCTCGAAATCAGAACAGGGAATGGCCTGTTGGAAGAGACATCAAGAACTGACACTACGATACCACTTACCTGTGTAACCACATATAGCACCATTTCCAATCCGATATCAAAATTCATCCAAAAACTCTGGAAGATTTTACAAACAGGAAAATTACACTGGGATAAACCGTTGTTCTCTTACAGAAAAGCGAGAAGTCTTAAAGACAGTCTAGTATCAACACGCCCAAAAAATCAGGAACCACAGACCCACACAGTTCTTAACGCATGGGGACTACCGAATGTCACAGGGCATTTTCCATGTGGCAATTGCAGTGTTGGTCACCTGACCAAGGCAGAAAAGACACTTATCCGGAACCCGGCAAGACATGGCACCTAAGGACACACATGAACTGTAATTACTGCAAGGTGATCTACTTCATCACCTGCCCCTGTGGATTGTGCTACATTGGAATGACAAGCCGAAAAATAAAAGTGAGAATCTTTGAACATCGCAGTAACATTAGATGCAGGCGCAACACCACAAAAATGACTGACCATTTTCTGACCACTGGACACACAACCAACGACCTTCAATGGGTGGTCATTGAACAGATTGTCAACTTGCGGAGCCGCTTACTCGAGAAAGAACTGAGATGGGTCTATCGCCTGTCCACTCATAAAAATGGCTTGAATGACAACATTCCCTGGAACACAATTAACAACGGCTAGATACTCTGTCCTTCTGAACACACATTAACACTTCCATTCATACCATTCAAAAATAGCTGAACTAGCCCTTGTACAGCACTACATTCTAATATTTTTAGAACTAGACCTAGTGGAAATTTTACATTTCCAGTGATTTTTTTGGGCGAAATAAGACCTCTTCCATTTGTTGGAATGATTTATCTTCCTTGTCTTCCTTTTTCTAACATCCTGGCATTGCAGATATAGTATACACCAGCCCCACTGCTTTGCTCGTATTTTTACCTAGGGCGACAGTGGCAGAGATTTTTTTTTTTTGGCCAATATATTTGTTTGCCATTATTATCATGTAGTCTCGTTTTTCCTGACCTGACATGACGGTATTCCTACCCCCCCAATCTCCCCTATTTTTTCGAGTCGTGACTAAGGTGAATTATGCACGTGTGTCAGGCGCTCCTAAACTTTACATATGCCCACTGACACCGTTTGGCATTGTGGACGTAGGAGGGTTGTGTAATAAATTTACAACACTATCGTTGTTCGTGGGTACACGGTCTAGTTTTATTTGCGCTCTCCATCTTGGCTGGAATATCGTCCTTTAGAAACTTCCACACGGTGGTTTGCGTCTAACGCCTTTTCGGACCATGACGTCAGAAGCGACGCACGTCACACAAGAGCTGGTGTGTTCTGGGTTTCCCACATTTAACCGGCACAACTCGTTGTACGAGCACCGCTGGGATCCCGCGCTGGACCAGACTAGGTTCCCATGCGTACGGATCGCCTTGATGAAGTAAGCTGCCTTTGAGTTATCTTCTGGTTTATTTTGGCATCCATGCTCTCCCCCCCTTTTTCTTTGTTTTGCAAACTACGGACCTTGTTCACCTTTTATCTTCCCAGTGTGTGACTACAGGTGTCCGCCCCCTGCCGGGATCCATGCTACCATTAAATAGCTACGCTTAAGTAAGATTATGTCTGCTACTCCAGTACATGTTTTTGTGACCGTTTTCTCTGCCATCATGGGTCTCCTTGTTTTGGACCCAACATGTAAGGGTTTATAAGGTTGAGAGAAGTAGTGAGTTCCCCCCACCTTTGGTGGGTGCGGTGGCTCGCTTTTTTTGGCTTTAATATGAGGCACACAATGTCATTTTACCTGTGTACGTGATTCACTTTGTTTTTAACAGGTCTGCACTAATCTTTGTTTATATATATTTGCAGTAACTAATGTTTACACACGCTCGCTTCAGAGCTCGTTACTGGGAATCCACTTGAATGGTCCTTTGGCCACACTCTGCACTATACTTTGCCATGGAGTTATGGGAATGATGAAACAGAGCTACTGAGGTCTATCAGCTTGCTGACTAGTTACAGTTCAAGCACCTACTTATGGCACATTTACTATGCACGATTTTTATATTTTGCTTTGTTTTACAGATTTAAACGTGTCAGTGTGAACCGTAAGTATGGCATTACCCCCGCACTCAGAGCACACCTGAGTTTGTGTGCTGATATCGGACGAGGCCTTCTGACTTGGCCTCACTTCACCCTTTGGTCCTGAAGAAAGCCTATTTAAGTTTTATAGACAGGCTGAAACATGTAGACCACCACTAGGATATTATAGATCAAGTTAGTCTTAACAATATCCATCCTTGCCTTTTTAACTTTGCCCTGGGAACTCAGTAATAAAGCAGTTCTACTTTGAAGGAGGATCCTAGAGGCAATTTTACTTGCACATCAATCTCACTCCAGTCACAAAAACCAACCGCTCCGCAGTAATCAGGCGTTGAAGCACAACTGGGTTGCACTCGGCCCCTCTGGTGGGAACCCGATGATGAAGCATGCCACCAACTAGGTTGATGGGTGAGGGTCCTTTATAAAAACCTAATGGGTTTTTCCTGATTCCCTGGCACTCTGATGCAGTGAGTCTGGATTCCCCCGCAGGGTTGGTCCCTATTGTTGTTTTGTAATATAGGTAGTACAAGAAGAAATAAGCTAAAAATTATTAGATACTATGTATGGATCATTATATCAAAAAGTGGTAAGTATAGATATGAAAACGTTAAAAAATTAAATATCATATATCACTATAGTGTCTCTTAGTAACACAGTCCTAGGACACTTCCTCTTAGTGTCACTAATGTAGGCGCACATGGTGTGCAGTCATATACTTTTCCTCATGGTCCGCAGTCATCTTGTTCAGGGGCGGTTTCTCATACCTACGCTGCGGTGTTTTCTGTAATCTATTATCCTGCAAGTGCAGACCATCACCTTTCTAAGAGACTTCGTTGTCGTTCTTCACTGAGCAGCATCAATTGGTATCACTGTTTCGGTGACACAAGGCGATGGGCCTTCAGCTAGGCTGTCTGCAGTGGTCTGGCTCCCCCTCTGCTGATGTTTGGCGCTGTCCGTCAGGTGCTCATCAGTTGTTGGTGCCTCCTTTTCATTTGTTAGTGCAGCTCTGCATCTCGTTCCATGAATCCATTCAGGACGACCTTCCACATTCACCGCCGTCATGGTTACCAGGAGCACGAGGTTTGGCCCATTCCACCTAGAAGTAAGAGAAACATCTTTCAATTTTCTCACCATGTCCATATCTCCAACGTTAAAGGGCTGTGTGGGCTCTGAGGACGGATGGGGCAAAGCCTCACTTACCTGGAGATGATGGTCCCTCAAGACAGCTGATGATTGTTCAGCATAATCAAAAATCTTCTCATCCTTTCTCTTTAATAACTTTATTCGGAAGCATAAAACATCCATAAAAGCATTGCACAATGTGAACAAACGTCAATATGCAGTTCATACCATAAGACAAAAGAGTATGCATAAGAGAAAAACCAGGTAAAATTATCAGATCATATAGCTGCAAAATTTCAGCAAGCATAGGCTTGAATGCGTATCCTACCCTGACATTTCAAAGGGCCCACTATATAAAACACTTTCCTTATTAATTAGTTGCTAAGAAAAAGGTATTAAAACCAGTCTACATCAATGAGTGTTAAACTTATCAAATCTATTTCAGATTTCACCGAGTATCAGTAATACAGGAATTAATATACAACTATTAAGGAAAAAATAAAAGATAAAACAAGATACATTCATATTTAGGCTAAATTGATTCATCAATTTCATCTTGCATTCAAAATGAAAAGTCAAAGCAGCACAAATTCCCATGGCCCTGTTGGCCTATGCTTAAGCAGAACCCGTGCAAGAGAGGAGGACAAAAACCTTGTTTCGGGTCCGCCATGCCCTCATCCTATTTGGTCCTAAGATACATAGATCTAGTTCAATTAAAAGAGCACAAAGATGCAATGTATTACACATTCAATACCGATTTCTTTTAGTCACGTAGATCGCACTACCTGGATGCATAGATGGTTTGCACCCTATGTCCTTTTCTAGACAAGGGCTAATGAAATATTATTCCTGGCATAAAAAACAGCCCATAAAAAAAGAAGACATTCCACAACAAATCTCTTGGGTAGGCAGTGATTGCAAATATAAATATGCAGGGCGACATTGTGTAAAACAGAGTGATCTAATTATCGGTAGGATGTAACTTTTCCTAAGTTGACTATAGAATTTACAGAAGAGAACCATATGCATAGTGTTATGGGGCATCGCATCATCACTGGGGCAATTGGCCAAATTTATAGACTAGTCGTTTATTTTTGGGAATCTAATTAGTTGATGAAATATATCTAGTCTTAGGCGGGTCAAGACAAACCTATGCCTTGCGTTTAGTACAGTTGTAAGATAAGGTTGCATGTTAAAAGTGGTTAAAATCAATTGATTTTTTTAAACACTAGATTTAGGAACTTCAGTTATTTATCTAAGGTTTTCCAGGTGTGTCATTCCTTCATTTTTCAGGATATTTCTACTAATAATATCTAATGTTTCGGGCTTCTCAAAATACTCGGGATGACCCATATCACAGAAAAAGGGTTGGACATAGGCCAACCATGAGATACACAAATATGAACTTGATTTGAGCCCTGATTATAGCTCGATTTAGACCTGTGTGTTCTGAAGTCTAGATTTTTTACCAAAGTAAAATTGGGTGCAACTATATTAGATCTGTTAGGAATGGAGCACTCAGTTCAGCATGACATACATATACTGAAGCACTTTTAGGGGTAGCAAGAAGATATCTAAAAAACTAGTTTTCTACCAGTTGCATATCTGTACATTTTTTATGTTCCCACACGCCCGCCCCATAAAGTGCTATGCGAAGGCATTTGGCTTTATAAATCATCATCACCTCAGGTGGGTTAGAGCCCAATCGTCTTGCGAATCTTCTAAGAGCCATGCAAGCTTTGCTAAATTGTAACTTCCCGTTGGTAACAGCCTTGTTCCATAAACCATCCCTGTCGAATAAGATCCCCAAATAAGAAAAGGTATTAGTAAAACCAATATTCGTACCGTTTATTTTTATCTCTCTGTATGTCTTATTATTCCTCCCGCATTTCATAATGAAGGTTTTTGTTTGATTGACTAAGAGGCCAAGTTCCTTCATATATTCAACAAAATTTGAGAGCAAGGACTGAAGGGCCAGTGGGGTGCAAGCCATAAGAACGGCATCATCAGCATAGAGGAGGGCCGGGACAGGGCGTATCCCTATTTGTGGGAGATCTTTAGAGGATGCCGACAGTACCTCACCCACACTGTTTATGTATAATGAAAATAGAAAAGGGGCCAGGAGCATCCCTGTCTCACCACTCTCTCCACCCTGAAGGCTTCAGTACATTCTCCTCTAATGACGTATATAACCCTGGCTTTGCATCCCGAATTTAAGTCCATCAGAAAGCTGATAATCGGTGCCTCCACCCCCATATCATTCAATTTTTACCATAGTTTAGCATGCATAACGCAGTCAAAGGCCGATGAGACACCGACAAACACTAAATAGATGTTCCCCTTTTTAGGTCTCGCCTGAGCCAGCGCATGCGCTGCTCTGGCGAGACATTTAGTAAGTGGGCTTTTAAAAGTCCGACCACACGCTTTTGCTGGCCTCAAGCTTGCGGTTACGCGCGCGTGCACGCGCACAGCCGCCATCTGCTCGTCATGGCTCATTAACTCTCTCGTCATGCACACACAGAACCCGCCCCCCCTCTCTTCCTCATTAAGCATGAGATCAGTTTCACTTTCGCGGCCGCGTCACTTTCACGGCCGCGCGGCCAATGCTTGTTATAAATGTAGACTTGTTCAAATATGAGCACTTTTATTTTACTTTTACATGGAGCCCTTGCAGCGTAGCATGCCACGTTTTATCTTTATCTTTAAGTATGGTGGCACAATAATTTGTTTTTTGTTTCACACGGAGCACTTCCAGAGCGGCATGCCACACTTTATTTTACTTTCACATGGAGCACTTCCAGCACAGCATGCCTCTCTTTTTCTTTAAGTATGGCCGCCGCGCCTTTCTTTGTTTTACAAGCGAGACTCGCCTCACAAAGTTTATTATTTGCATTGTATTTTGGCATGGTTTTGCTCACTTATAAAATGGCTGCCTCCCACAGCACTTCTGATCCTATCACTGCCGCTCTTCCTGCACTCTTTTATCTTCCCCGCATACCTCCAACACGGTATATGTTGGCTGCCATGTCGGACGAGCCTCGCCAACTGTCACTGCTTGTTCTAAAATGTCTCCCCTCTACTTCTCCTAATCATGGGAAGAAGTAGCAGCACCTGCGAGGTAGGCTGTTATCATTCACGTTTGTGCCGATCTCTATGGTGTACCCGGCGGAGCAGAGCTGCACTCTCCCCCCTTGTGTTTTGCTTGCCCCGTAGTTTTGCTCTTTCCGATTGGCTGGGCTGTCTTTTGAGCAATGCTTTTATAACATAAAGCACTGAGTTACTTATCAAAGAGGAAGTGCATGCGTCTCTCCATGCAGTACATGGTGTTTCTGATATTGTTTTTATTTTTTACTGTTTCCCTGTGTGGTACTGTTGCCCTATTTCCCCACCCTCTCTGTGTTGCTCTCTCCCTTCCCAATCCGCTCCCTGCCCCACAAACAACACAAAAGCGCATTGATGCTACTATTTCTATTTTTTTTTTTTACATATACCTATACATCTCAGATCTGTACATTACAAAAAAAGAAAATCCTAATTTCCGAATGCGCGTGCATTTGTCATCACACATACACACGCCTATAAAATGATGTTACTTGGGGAGCATGTCACATTTAAAAAAAATTATATATAGAAAAATGCTGCTTATCGTTGTCATCCAGAGCTGTACAGCATTGGCAAAAAATAATTGGTAAGTTCAATAGGTCCCTAATGCTTGCTCCAGTGTGATTAATGTAGTACACTCCAGAGTTTTGAACTTAAAATGACTCTTTTACTAGATAAACAAGCATTGGCATAGCCAATAGGTCTCGCCTTTGGGACCTTATAAGTGTTTAGCCATGCAACAGTTGATGATGTTGCACCAAGGATATTGTGCTGGATAACTAAACACTTATAAGGTCCCAAAGGCGAGACCTATTGGCTATGCCAATGCTTGTTGATAACATATTTTCCAATTAGCATATTTAAATTGAGACTCTGCTCTATTGTCCCAATCCCAGGACGGAAGCCATGTTGTAGGTCTGACATGATATCATGTAATTCTGCCCAATCTTGTAGTCTATTCAGAATTATACGACCCACTATCTTAACTAAGGAATAGAGCAGGGAAATCAGCCTATAACATGCCTGATTTAGGCAGTCTCCTTTTTTTAAATAGGTACGATAATTGATTCACCCCCTAATGACAAAAAACCTGTTGTACAACAGGCCCTCAATACTAAAGTCAGCAGGGGCCCCCAATAAAGCAGAGTTCTCTTTATATAATTCTACAGGGATTGCATCTGGTCCAGGTGATTTACGGCTTTTGCTTGCCTGTATTGCCTTAATAACTTCCTCCAGGGTAAAAGGAACGATGGAGGCAGTTTGAGATGGGACGAGGATATTGTTGTCGCCATGTCCCTGCTCTAATGCTAGTACTGTGACGGGCAACGAATAAATACTAGCAAAGTGCTTAATCCACTCTTCCTCCAATATTGCCAGCTCAATCCTAGGAACCTCATCTGTACTCAGTGGTGAGAAGTTAATTACCAGCGAAAAGACTTTGTTGTCATTGCTAATACTTGCTTCCTGTAGGGACTCCCAGGCCATCTCCCTTAACCGTGATTTTCTCAGCCTCATGGCCTGCTTGTATTCAACTGTTCAGCGGCAGACTTCAGTAGTGCTCCTAGGACATTTATGTAGTGCCTCCTTTAAGCATTTATTTGCCTTAGTACATAACATTTCAAACCACCCCTTCTCCTCCTGTTTTGCTTTCTCTCTGGCAACAAAAAGACTCATTTATACCCTGTGTGATTGACAGGAAGGCCGTAATTAATTCATTAGTTGGGGTAGTGTCATCTAGGCACAACTCGAAGGCTTCCCTGTTATTATTTATCAATTGTCTGAGAAACCCTTCCGGGTCAATCTATGTCCATCGCAGGGAGTAACCATTACGTTTAACTAATTCAATCTCTTCCGCTTGTAGGGTAGTTTTGCCACACCCCTGTTTGAAAAATAATACTAATGATAATTGGAACTCAAAGGAAAATGATCACTTAATGAAATCCTGTGAGTGTAGAAATTAAAAACAAGGGCAGCACACCTATTTGACAGTAAAACATGATTAATAATGCTGTGGTTATTTCTCCCATTAAAAGTATTCTTACGCATAGCATACGGGGAAGAGATTTCATTAGCAAATGTCAGGTCAAATTTAAATATTAATTAATTAATCTTCTCGCCATATATACTATGGTTAAAATGAGACTGATCTCCATCCTCTATATTTACCATTCCACAAATTTTACCCGACTTAGTATTACACTGACGTGTATTAAAATCACCCCCCCATAAAATTATCATATGCTTTCTGTTGTCTGTGGCAAGGTGCTCCAAGTCTTCATTCAATTTCTGCAATTTATCTATTATTTCTCTCGTGGTAGCGTTCTTGTAAAAATTAATTATTGCTAACCTAGCAGGACCCGTTGAATCACATACTGTTAGTTGATAGTAAGAATTATATGTCACCATGACAATGTTATTAAATTTTAAACGATTAGCGACATAAGTGCATAGACCCCCCTTTGCCCTGCCATGCCTCGCTGGAATGGCGGGAGTAAAGTATGTTCTATACCCATTCATATGGATGGGCTCCGTGAGCCATGTCTCTTGTAGACAAATAATTTGGAAATCAACTATAAACTCTAGCCATTCTGGGTTTTATCTTTTGCTCCGCAGACCTGCCACGTTCCAAAACATACATCCAAGAAGTTCAGCGTTAACTTGAGTGGGCTTGTGTTTGTTATTGTCAATCGGGGGAACTGGCATATTGCTACTAGCTGGTTGGGGTGTTCTTTCTTGGGTCAGCGTAGTTCCCTCACTCATTGTCTGGGAGGTGTTCTCGTCATCAAAGCATTCTGTAGAGGAAGTTCTCATAGTATCTTCCTCACTGTCTATACAAGCCTCCCCATTAAGTCAGTCCAGCCCATCCAGAGTTGATAGACAATGAAAACGATTGTAAGTTGGGACTAGATAGTTTGTCAAAGATAGCCTGTGATCTAATGTCATTAATTAAATGTGCAGGTTGGTAGAAATAATCCAGAGGGAGGGAGGGAATAGCACTTAGGGGGACATTGATGGCCCAGTCCTACTCAGAACTTTCTCCACCAGCCGTGGCGTTTTAAAAGACAGAACTACACAGCCACCACTCAGGTTTTTTTTCCCTTTCCCCACTCATTTAACTCTCCTTACCATCTTGAAATTGTTAAATAGATGTTCAGTTAAACCTGATCTAACGCTCAGCCAGTTTATGGACTTATTTCTTAGTGAAATCCAGTTCTCCATACTGTTGGTAGATAAGGGAGGAACATTAGTCAGGACCATCACATATGGAGTTGCGGCCGGTGGAAGATCCAAACGATCAGTTATGTGTTCTGTGAGTTCTCTGGGTTGGTCATCAGTGGCTGGAGTGACTGCAGCAGATTCAAGATGTCTGTTGCCTCTCGCCCCAGCACAAGGCATACCTGGTTTCAAACTCTCCCCACCCCTCATTCTATCATTTTGGATGCCTGCATAACTAAGGGGACATATGTTTAATACTGCCGGTGTAGTGTTATTGGTTACAATCTTGGTCGAGGCCTCCATTGTAGACTGACCGGTCATATTATGTAATGCATTTGGCGTTTGTCCAGTTAAAAGAATATTCCATAGGTACAGGCAAGAATAAGTTCTTGTTTCTACTTTCATTATTCGGATATATATAGACCCAGGTGTGTTATTCACATGCTGATCAAGAAGTCTAAGTGCCTCTGCTAGAGCATCTAGTTTACTATTAATTGTATTTTTGGAGTCCAAGTTAGTCTTTACCAGGGTTGTTACTATTTGGTGCAGGCCCAGGGTTTGGCTATTTACTCGCTTATCCCGTATTGTCTCCTTGCTAGGGTGGGTACCTACGGGATGATTTTGGGTCTTTCTGACCCATTTAGGTGGCGGTGTATAAGATTTAGATGGAGAAATAGTTTTAGGGATATATTGAATACATCCGTTTTCCCCGTTAGCCCCATTCTTATCATTCTCCTTTCTTAGGTCCTTGCCTTAACTTTTACATACAGGATTCTCTGAGCCATTGATAAGGGTATGGGACATTAGTTCTGTGGCCGTTACACAATCACCATTTGTTAACAATGATTCTTCAACAGTTGATATTTGCTTATCGATCGCTCCCATGGCTCCTGTAATATACTTTAAAAGAGATAGTTGGGATTTATCTGGAGACTGAGGCTTACCAGCAATGGCGGGGGGCTTTCTCTTGCCCATGCTCAAGGAATATTCTGATGGAGGGGAAAATTGTTCCAACAATGCCAAAAATGCCAACCACTTGAGATGAGTCAAGACAATAAGGTAAGGAGACACTACATAGTTATTACAAAAGCAATTTCCAGATAGTTGCACCACCCCACCTATAAATTCTCGTCCCAGATATTACAAACCCCTGTCAATCAATGATCGGTAAACAATAGTGATCAATGTTCAAGATGTATTCTCCTCCCTTGGCCTGTCAAGAAGTCAAAACATCATATACACAATTAACAAGTCTTTGTAAACTCCACCTTCAGTGTTTCTTTTCCTCTATTACAATAAAAAATTTCAACTGTGGGATAATGGATGCGAGTCTAACAATAAGTCCCTCACGAGTAGTCCCACAATTGGACCCAAAGCACGTAACAAAAATAGAAGTCACAGAGGAAGAGTGGAGAGAAGTGGAGAAAAGTGCGTTGCTTTTAACGGTGCCGGCATCATTGGAATGAGCCGTCCCGTTCTCCTCCAGACTTTAGCCGGCACCAGCAAATAGACAGCTCCTTGCAAACTGGTGAATCCAACTTGCCACAAAATTGCTATGCGTTGACCGTGAGCAGTCTTCCCCTGGCCGGCTTGGGGCAGATCTATGATGGTACCTATATTTTCACCCTCAAGGGGGATGGCCCCGCCCCACCTTCTCCTGTTTCCGACAGGCGCAGGACAGGCCTGCCCTTGGCCTGGTATTAGCCTGGGCGCGGCCCGCGCCGCGGGAGTTGTCAGGTGCTTAAATGCAGCACCGGCCGGGATCGACGTTGGCCCCTTCTCAGGGCAATGGCCTCTGGGGCTTTGAGTCCTCCACAGAGCTGATCTGGTTTCAGCACGTCCAGTGGGAGTTGTCATGTGCTTAAATGCAGCGCCGACCGGGATTGACGTTGGCCCCTCCTCAGGACAATGGCATCTGGGGCTTTGAGTCCTACACAGAGCTGGTCTGGTTTCAGTGGGTCTTCTCATCCGCCCACAGCAGTGCTGCTTGGGAGTACTGTAAGAGGCAACTTCATCCCCACTAACATAGGCCACCCCATCAGTACTTTGTCTGCTGAGCAGAGTTGTTCTACATGGTTTCTCTTATGGTATGCGACACCAAAGGCAGAGCATCAGTCCATTTAAGCTCTGTTGCTTCAGTGGTCTTTGCCAATCTGTTCTTAATAGTAGAATTAATTCGTTCCACCTGGCCCGAATTCTGCGGGTGGCAAGGGGCATGCAGTCTTTACTCAGTTCCCAAACACTTGCACCTCATTTTCACCACTGCAGCCAAAAACTCACCATCAAAGTCACTATTTATGCTTTGAGGGACACCAAACTTGGGGAGGAAATCTTTCATCAGGCATGCACACCTGTTGCAGCATCATTCTTCCTTGTGGGAAACACCTCCACCCCCTTTGAAAACTGATCCACACATACTAGCAAGTATTTCATACCCTTCACAGGGGACATATAAGCAAATCAATCTGAATGTTGTTGAAGAAACCCAGTGAATCCGGCAAATGATCATGTGTTGCAGGGGGCCGGCCTTTACAGTGTTGGTCACATACAAGACATTGTGAGCAAAACTGTGCAGTAAAGGCTGTGATCCCTGGTGCAGACCACTCTTGATTAATCCAAGCATTCAGCCCTCCTTTTGACATGTGTGTTGGTCCATGTGCAAGCCTTGTAAGGGTGAGAAACATGCTGCGTGGTGCCACAGGCCTCCCATCGCAGTGGACCCACAGTCCCTCTTCATTTTTCTCACATCTGGCATCAGTTCACGCTCTCTCCTCATCTGGTGCTGCAGACCATTGTGCTTCCTTAACATCATCTAGAAACAACTCTCTCTGTATGGGTAAACAGCCATTACATCGAAATTTTGACAACGAATACCATTACTCCGCATGCCAACACAACGCATCTACCATTACTCCGCAATGCCATTACAACGCCTGGCATTACAATGCATATGCATTTACCACGCATGCCTTTACAACAAATTTCGTTGTAAAGGCATGAATGGTAAAGGCATATGTATTTTACATGTAAGTATAGGGTTTAGGGTGGGTTTGGGTTTTGGGGTGTAGGGGTATAGGTTTTGGGGTGCAGGGGTATATTTGGGGTTGAGGGTGGGTTTTGGTTTTGGGGTGCCCAGGGTAATTTTAGGGTTCAGGGTTTGTTTGGGTGTTGGGGTGCCCTGGGTAATTTTAGGGTTGAGGGTGGGTTGCGGTTTTGGGGTGCCCAGGGTAATTTTAGGAGTTTAATTTTTTGAATTTTATTACATTTGCATAGTTACTAAAAACCATTTCAATACAAAAGCATCAATTAAAACCATAAGATCATGATAAAATATTAAGTACACATTTGTAAAATCCATAAACAATTAAAACTTTGAGTAAGTTGGATTACTGACAGGTTAAGAGGCACTTTGGTGCTAGTGCAAATTGCTGCCGGTGTAAGCTATGCAATCAATGGCGAGTCAGACAGTGCAATCAGTCCTGAGAGATGCTTTACGGCGTGTCCAATCTGGTAACCTCGATGAGGGCTTCCCAGCTCTACCTAGGTTGGAACAGCCTATGTTCTTGAGTCGAATGAAATTGCACTAAAGTCAGTAGAGTTTGGGCGTTTGACAGGCAAGATGGCGGACACGTCCGTGTCCGAGTGAGGCAGGCGAAGAGTGCTCTCCTTTACTGATCCCCCCCTACTCCCTCGGGGTTGTTGGAATCTGTCGCAAGGAAGCCCCTGACGAAAACTACGATCTTGAGTCTCTAGGAATGCTGTTACTTCTGATACATTTGTATCAACAACGTTGCCAGCGCGCTTGGCGTTTCGTTCCTTACCGTGTAGATTGGAGGAGCAGGACTGTTGCCGGAGCCCGATCTCGTGAGGAGAGAAGGGCGGCTGCGGCTGTTGCTGAGTATTCCTGGGGTCTGCTGGAAGATCTGGCCTGGAGCAGGATGGGTCCCAAGAACCCCAGTGGTAATCCGAAGGGCACACGGACTCGGGCTGCAGCTGCTATCACTGTGTCAGCCCCTGGACAGGATGGGGGTTTATCGTCGGAAGGGATAGTCGATGCAGCTGTTAAGGTGCCCGGTCATGATCCTGCTGGGGATAACATAAAGATTCCCGGGATTTAAAAAAAAAAAACGCCAGGTAAAGCTAAGATATTAGTTACTGAGCAAGTGAAGGGCGCCACGGATTCCCCGCAATCGGATCACTCGCTCAATAAAGCTTTTGATACAAGCAAAGTGTCGAGAAATATTTCTGTGCCCTCGGCGAGCTCGAATGCTCTTGCAGGATCAAATGAGATGGAAAGTGGGCAAGAAAGGGAGGAAGCTGTTGCGGTAAACTCTAGTGTAGCTGATTCATCAGAAGTTGATGTAGAGAACGCAGAGAACGTTGTCTCTTCCCAGGTTACTTCAGGGGGCTCAATTAATTCCCTAAGTGCCCCATCTTCAACACGGCCCAATAATTCGAATCTCGATTAAATTCTTCAGGGGTCTGCGACTGGAATTGACATACCCAGCAGAGTCGGGGTAATAGAGGCAGACTCCGGGGATTCAGGTGGAAATTTCTATTCCATGTCTGATCTGTCCAATACCTCGGAGTTGGAGAGTGCTGATGGTGACTGGGTAGATGATAGAAGCTTGTCCAGCTCTGTTCCATTGGATGAAGAAGAAAATACTTTGCTCACTGTGGAAGGAACCATTGTGCGTAAGGCAAAGGATAGATTCAATTTGTCATCCAGGGACGGTTCAGGCAATGATGGGTCCCCTTTATTGAATTATACCCCTTCATTACATCCTGGGGAGGCGAATGTCAGTAGAGGGGACGCGGTTGACATACATGGAGGTCCTGTCTGTACGGGCGAATTGATAGCAAATGAGATCACCTTAACCACTATTTACCAAGCAATAATGTCACATCGTGAGGAGACCAAAGCAGAAGGTTTGCGGATGCAGGGCGCCGTCCGCAAGCTTCAGAATACGGTTCGTCGTGTGGTTAAGACATGTACTGAGATGTCAGCCAGGATTGGGGAAGCGGAGGGTAGAATCTCCTTAATCGAGGATGACATTGTACATCAAAAAACAGCTGTATCCTCCTTACAATCCCTTCGTGACGATATAAATTGGAAATTAACCGATTTAGAAAATAGATCTAGAAGGAACAATTTGCGTGTATTAGGTATTCCGGAAGGAATGGAAGGGAAGGATGTGCGTCAATTTATCATCGATCTGTTTTCAGAAGCTTTTTCCTGAACTGCATCAATGGAAATGGGAACTTGAGCTGCAGCGTGTGCATAGATTTCCTTTTCAGAGGCGTGCTGGTACTAGAGAGGTGGACGTTAAACCAAGAGCTATATTGATTTGTTTAAATAATTTTTTGCTCCGTGAATCTTTGTATGATCTTGCTAGGCCAGACCGTAAGAGAAAGGGGCAGGGTTGTGAATTCTTTGTGCGTCCCGACTACTGTCAAGCTACAGTTCAGCAGAGGTGGCACCTGCGTCAATTGATTCCGTTGTTTCAAGCTAAAGGGGCACAGTCCTATTTGCTTAATCCTTCAAAACTTAAAATTATCTTTAAGGATAAAACATTATTTTTCACTTCTGAGATTGCAGCAAAGGAGTTTTTGAGCACTATTTAGGGGGACGGTTGTAGTATAGAGTATTTAGCCAATTAAAACAGTTTTCCCCTTCCCTTTTTACTCTCTTCCTCTTTTTTCTTTCTTTTTTGTTTTTGTCGGGGGGTGGGGGGGATCATGGGGGTACTTAATCCTTTCTCTCCATCGCAATAGGGACCGCTCAGTCCCTCTGCCTCATTTGGGTGGGTGTAAGGGTGGGGGGGGAGGTTAGGTGAGTCAATGAGGGTGGTGTGGGTGGGGTGGGTAGTTGGGAAGGTGGTGCAAGGAATAGTAAAGTTGTGTTTTTGTATGGCAGCAAGGACTTTGTGAATATAGATGTTATAAATGTAGTACTTGTACTAATAAGTCTAATGGTAAATGATCGGCAAAGAGATACAGTTATGTTAAAATGTCTTTTTTTTTGAGGATGGGTAAATTTACTGTTTGTACCTGGAATATATGTGGCCTGAACGATCGAAAAAAAAGAGGGATTTCGGCCCAGATTCTTAGAACTATGAGGGTGGATCTGCTTTGTGTACAGGAGACTCACATTGCATGGAACAATCGGAGGTGGTTAAAGGACCTGGGGATGGATCTTGTGGGTTGTACACGTCAAGGATCAACAACGAGAGGGGTGGCAATTTTGAAAAGACCCGGGTGGGGGAAGTGTAAACGTGTAAAAGAAGATCTTTATGGCCGCTGGGTAATCATTGAATTAGTGGTAGAGGATCTTTCTATGACTATTTGTTCAATTTATGGCTCGAACTTGGATGACCCCGGAATATTGGAGGGCCTTAGCATTGAGCTAGTTGATTGGCCAGCCCCTTTGATTTTATGTGGGGATTTTAATTTCCATCTGGCAGGGAATATAGATATCACAAGTAATTTTCTTTATGATGGGAAGAAAAAGAAAACGTTCAAAGCTATTAGGGGTCTTGTTAAAGAATTTGGGCTGGTTGATATATGGTGGCTCAAAGGACGGGGCGCTCCTGGTAATACCTTCTACTCTGCACCTCATCGCAAGCATGTGCGGTTAGATTATTTTTTTGCTACCCAGGAACTTGCTGGTAAAGCTAAGATTGATATCCAACCTAAAATAATCTCCGATCATAATCCTGTTCTGCTAGAAGTAGAAATAAGTTTTAGGTCTCCCATAAGGGCCTGGACCTTTGAACGAAAATTGTTGGTCGATCCCGTCTATTGTAAACATATGTGCAAATGGATAGGGGATTTTTTCAACAATAACCGTGGATCTGCATCTATCCACATGGTATGGGATGCTTTTAAGTCAGGTGTTCGGGGGAGACACTAAGCTATTCCATTAATAAGCAACGTACACTCCAAGCAGAGTATTTGGTCGAAATAAATAAATTGCGGCTGTTAGAAAATGAGTTTATGCTGGCAGTTAGTAATGGCCAAGATTCTGAACAGATCTCAAGCGATTTAGCTATCCAAAAAATGAGATTATACCAGAACTTTGCTACAAAATTGGCAGCGCAAGTTGCAGTATACCGCTCTGAGATTTATGAGGTGGGAGAAAACTCTGGCCGAATATTGGCCAAAAGATTACATCAAAAAGATGTTGCTAAAAGGATCAATAATATTCAAGACGAGCAAGGGCAAATTCGGGAGAAACCTCCTGAAGTGCTAGAGGTTTTCAGGAAGTTTTATAGTCAATTGTATACAGATGAGGTCATTTTAGGTCTTGAAGATAAAGTAGTGGAATTTTGTGGGGATATCGAAATTTCTAAACTGACATATGAGCAAATGGATGAATTAGATCTTGATATCACTTGGGAGGAAGTTGAAGCAGCGATTATTTCTCTGGCTGTTGGTAAGGCGGTGGGACCTGATGGTATCCCGCTAGAATTTTATAGAACTTTTCGGCATGTGCTGAAAGAGGATATGTTATCAACTTTTGTGTCAGCACAAAACGGGACAGTGCCATTGTCCTGGACGAAATCCGTTATAGTGGTCTTTCTAAAAAAAGATAAACCTCCCTTAATGCCGTCATCATATCGACCCATTTCTTTAATTAACTCTGATAGCAAAGTCTATTCTAAAATATTAGCCACGCGTATATCGGACATTATTTCTACGTTGGTAACACAATTTCAACATGGGTTTATTCCCGGACGCGATACCGCAGATCATGTTCGGCGTTTAATATCATTTATTGATTGGGCTCAAGCAACTAATACTATAATGGGGATAACCCTGTTGGATGCCGAGAAGGCATTCGACAGGGTTTCTTGGTTATATATGTGGGAGGCTTTAAGGTTGAAGGGCTTCGGTCCCTTGATTCGGCAGGCGTTGCAATCATTATATCTGTCTCCAGTAGCCTGTATTCGAATCGCTGGCCAAGAATCGGGTATGTTTACTATCAGTCGTGGTACTCGGCAAGGATGTCCGTGCTCACCTCTATTATTTGCCTTATATATTGATTTTTTTCTGGTTAAATTAAATCAGGCTATTGATATTAAACCGGTCCAATTGTGCCATATTGATTATAGAGCTTTGGCATACGCGGATGATGTCGTCGTGGTTACCACTGATATGGTCACTGCTTTGCCCGCAATCGAAGGATTGGCATCTAAGTTTGGTGGGTTTTCGGGATATAAATTAAATATCTCTAAAACACAGATTTTATTTATTGGAGAGGAACCTCCTGTAAATATAACAACTGTTCCTGAAGTCACGTATTTAGGAATTAAAATCTCCTTACCAATTAGCAAGATCCCAGAATTGAATATGAATCCTGTGCTTACTAAAGTAAATTCAATGTTGGAGAGGTTGGATCATTTACACTTGTCCCTGTATGGTAGATCTAATGTCTTAAAAATGTTAGTTTTGCCAAAGTTTCTTTACATGTTCAGGACAATTCCATTGGAATTTCCGATCTTGTGTTTTAAGAGGTTAGAGAGGATTAGTTCTAGATTTTTGTGGGGCTATAGACGCCAGAGAAGGGCTTATAAAAAGATGATTTTGCCGAAGAACCGTGGCGGCTGGGGTATACCCAATTTTATTTTCTATTATTGGGCAGCAGCCTTGCAATTTATTAGTCCTTTGGTAGTGGGGGATCGGGCCAAGATTTTGCCATGTCATAGCCCCTTAATTTATGAGTTTGGGTTGGGCGTTGCGGCCAATGGGTGTCTGGTCAAAGTTTTAGAACCCAGTTATTTTAAGAAAACCACATTTAAAATTCTTAAAGCGGCTTACTTTGTCTGGAGGTCTGTTAAACGGCAATTTGGGGTTGCAAAGTTAAATGCATATACTCCATTTTCAGTTACTGGGTCACTCCCATTGATTTTTCGGGACCAAACATCTATTGGCTGGAGCTCAAAAGGGATTTTTTCTTTAGGGGATTTGTGGGATGATGGTCAGATGGTTTCATTTGCCGAGTTACAAATAAAATATGGTCTGGCTAAACATGAATTTTTTAAATACCTTCAGGTCCGTAGCTATTTAAAGTCGCTTGGCCCCGATGTGGACTTTATACTTGGAAAGTTTCCTTTTATAGAAAGGATGAAAAAAAAATCATCAATTGGCCAATTCTACTCTTTATTGATTGAAGAACTCCCAGATGATGTGGTGACATGTCAAGATAAGTGGGTAACGAAGCTCGGGCAAGAGGGGATTAATGTTATTAATTCCTAAGTCTTGCAAACAAAGTTTTGATGTCTGGGAGGATGCGCACTCAGCATTATATGGCTATATATGATTTGTATTATACTCCAAGTAAGATCTCTAAATGGGGGACCTCTGCTGGGACTAGCTGTAATAGGTGTGGGCTATTTGCAGCAGATGCAGTTCACATGTTTTTTTCATGTCCGAAATTAGCTGAATTATTTTTGTCTATTGAACGTTTTTTAGGTTTAATTATGGGGTCATCAGTGCACATAACTGGGGAATTGGTTTTGATTGGCTTAATTTCAGATATTTCATCTTATACATTGTCTAAGGCATCGGAATCTTTTCTATTTATTTGTATGGCTGTGGTTCGAGCTTGTATCACGAAGGATTGGATAAATCCTAATCCTCCGTCTTTTTCATGTTGGCGGGCAAGATTACTTGCCATGTATAATTTAGAACTTGCTATATATAAGATTAAGGGGAGAAGGAAGAGAGCTATGGGAGCTAAGATCTGGGCTGCTATCACGGAATGGATCTAATAGCTAATATTTGACAGTTATGTCTCTTTTTGGCAGAAATTCCTTTATATGGTTTGGTAAAATAATACGGATTTTGTATTATGGGTATATATTGACCTGGTCCGATTCCTGCTTATGCTGTCTCATATGTTTTTTTTTTTTATTATTCGGTTTGTTGACCTTAGTTGTGATTGTCAGTAATTGTTTTGTATATTCCTTGCATTAAAAAAAGGGGAAAAAAACCAATAAAAAAATCAAAAAAAAAAATCAGTAGAGTTTAAACTGCCGGCAATTTTTGTACCTAGGCCTACATAGAGTGACTTCCGGTAGAACTGCTCCGAAACCCAGGTGAGGCTTGATTTTATGGTGGCGTTTTTTGCTCTACTAATGCAAGAAATCTTACTAGTCTGCAATTTAGTTGTGGCGTTACCGGGTCAAAGCATGCCAAAACTGCTTGCCTCCTTGAGCGAATTCCCCTTTGATTGAAGGGGATTTTTAGCAGCTGTCTCGTTTCCTGCAGCATCTCCTTGCAGAAGCATAGTAGATGGATGATGTCTCCCTGGCCGTTTTTGCACAGGCTGCAAAAAGTTAGGTATGACGCCCGCATCCATGGTGGAAGGTTCAGGGTACACGGGATCATGCCAAGGCGAAGCTTTAAGAATTTTAATTTCTGAAATTTTGGATATCCCAAGTTAAAATATTTTAGAGGGGCTAAGATCTTATAGTTATTCAAAGTCATCCAGGCGTGAGATCTGGCCGAAAAGGCAGCTTTATCCTCCACCAACGACAATTGTTTCAGAGATTTCCAGACCAGCTTCTTAAAGGCTAGGTGATGGATCTGTGTGTTCCAAAGGGCCAAGAGCCCAGTGCTTGTCAGAGTCTCCTGAAGGTAGTTTCTTGCAGGGGAATTCTCCCTCTGTTGGAGGTCTTGCCGTTAGAGTGTTTGGGGCCGATAATCTGGTCTTATTCCAGCAGATGATGTATGCGCCATACCTGGCCCATGATTGCTTCATTAGGCCAAACTCCAACCATAATTGCGCCGGGGAGGTGTAGTTTGGGAGGCTGAACATAATTCTATATGCTTTGAGTAATGTTTTGTCCAATAACTTGGCGTCTCTGCCTCTCATTATTTCGCTACCATATGTTATTGTAGGTAGAATTTTAACCTGTGCTACTTTCAGAAGGGGGCTTAGTGTTGGACCCGTTAATTTTGATGTTAGATTTTTCAAAGCTAATGCTAGCACCAGCCCTTTTCTTTTGATCTCTTCTTGATGTCGTGCGAAGGATCCTTCTTTATCTATGTAGACCCCTAGATACTTGTAAAGCGCTGCTGGTTCTATTTGTGTGCCGCCCAGGTGCCAGGACCTCGCTCCTTTCCTCTTATTATTAATTGATATTGTCCTTGTTTTCTTTAGATTAATTATCAAGTTGTTTTCTCTGGCGTAGTCCTGCATTTCATTAAGAAGATGTTGCATGCCGACTGCTGTGTGGCTAAGCAGAATTACGTCATCAGCGTACAGGAGATTGGACAAAGTTGTGCCTCCAAACCTGGGGGCATGGGAATTGCAGGTGTTGAGTGTCTGTGGTAATTCTGCCATAAATAGGTTGAATAAGGTAGGCGCCAGCACACAGCCCTGTTTCAGGCCTTTGGTTGTTGTTACTCTTCTCGAAAGGTGCGTCCCTGTTCCTAGTTTCACCTGTACCCAGGTGTCTGTATGTAGAAGTGCTAGCATTGTTAAGAGAGCTTTAGGAATGCCCCAATGGGCTAACTTCCCACACAGTCTTGCCCTATCCACATTGTCAAAAGCAGCACTAAAGTCAATAAAACAGTGCAGCTGCATTTTCTTCGATATTGCTGCATCAATAAGCAAAGAGATTGTCAAGATGTTAGTTGTTGTGCCTGATTTTTTGCGGATGCCTTTCTGTTTTAGTGGAATTATATAGTTCCTCCAACAGCGTTCCCGCAAAGTATTTGGCCTCGTTGTCAATCAGTGCCACTAGTCGGTAATTGCTAGGCAAGGCCTTATTACCACTTTTATGAATCGGCTTGATCTTGGAGCCTTTCCATGAGTCAGGGATTATGCCCAGTAGTCTCACTTCCGAGAATAGTGGTTGAAATATACTTGCCCACTCTGCCGCTCTCCGTTTGAACAGGGCCGGCGGGATTCCATTCGGGCCCGGCGCCCCTTCCTTTCTTCCCTTTGTAATCTGCTGCCTAATTAGAAGCAGCTCTGCAGCGTTTGTCTTTTCCTCCGGCTGTTGATCTAAGTCGGGAGATGTGTGTGGGACTCCCACCTTTGTTAGAGTGCCTACCGAGCGATCATCCGGTAAGGCCCTCTTTTGGAAAATCGATAAGGGACCCGCAGTTTGGTGATTGAAGTGATCATTTAAGAAACTGGCCCAGGTTTCCTCTAATATGTGGGAAGAGGTGCCTCCATGCTGCGGGTGAATAATTGTGTTTACCATTTTCCAGGAGCGGGCGCTGTCGTTATGATCTATGTTGTGAAGGAGCTTTGCCCAGATGTCATCTTCATAATTTTTGTTGATGCCACATTTCAGCTTCTTTAGTTTTGTTCTCTGTTGTCGCAAAGAAGAGAGGAGACATGTGTTCCCTGGGTCATGTCGCAGGGATCTTATAGAGCCATTTATGGATCTTTTGAGGCCCTTTATTTGCGCCCCTTGTGCTATTGTTAGCCTTTTTTCCTGCTTGGTGGAAAGAGGATGGGTCGTTTTAATTTGCGAAGCATGAAGTTTTATAAAGGTGGCTGTAAAGCGTTCAGTTGTGAGAGTATGAGGTTGATTGCTGATCCTGACAGGGACTTGATGTTTTCTGCCACAAATTTAATTCTCTTGTAGTTTGAGGTTAAGCTGGAGCCCCAGAGTGGAGCTGGCTGGATGCAAGAGGGTGTGGTTGCAGCTATGGAGATTAGTTGTGGGCGATGATCACTGTCCCCCTTGTCTCCCATTCTAAAGCCGATTATGAAAGGAAACAGCGAGAGCCTGGCGAACGTATAATCCAGGATAGAGCAAGTTGATGCCGAATAATGGCTGGCTACAGGGGGGGTGTCACCGGCAAATCTTCTGTTTAAGGCCCTAAGATTAAAATGTTCTAGGTCCTCTAGAAGGCGTCTGTTTTTGTTGTTGTTCTTTCCATGGATAGAGCCACTTTGAACTGGTATGTTGCAGTTTGAGGATTGAAGGCTCGCTTCGTTGCCCTCTGATGTTCCCAAAAGATATTGATTCAAGTACCCCGACAGAATGAGGTTGGGCGTTTCTGCGCTGCTTATGTAAGTTATTTGGCCGATTAGCTTCGCAGAATCAGTTGCTATGCATTTTGGGTGGATGTATGCATTAATAATTACTACTTCGTTTTGTGCCCCATGACAGAGAGAAAATAAGTTTAACTGCTGCGGCAACCTCTGTGGCAGGGTCGACTGCTGCTGCTGACGATATGGTAGTTGCGGATATATAAGTTGCCAGCCCTCCTGAGCAGTGCCCAGATTTCCCGCCTTTTGTGGCTGGTGTGGCAAAGCATAGGAACCCTTGTTAGATGTAGTGGTTCTGTAAGCCATGTTTCCTGCAGCAGGATAATGTCGAACGAGTTAAGGTATTGCAGGAATTCTGGGTCTGACGTTTTTGTAGCTAAGCCATTGACATTCCATGAGCAGAGACGAACCTCAGTTTCTTTTTTTGCACTGGGGCCTGCATCTGATTGCCAGTGTTGTCATTGAATTTTAGGGTTCAGGATGGGTTTGGGTTTTGGGATGCCCAGGGTAATTTTAGGGTTCAGGGTTTGTTTGGGGTGTAGGGGTATTTTTAGGGTTCAGGGTGGGTCTGGGCTTTGGGGTGCAGGGGTATTTTTAGGGTGGGTTTGGGCTTTGGGGTGCCCAGGTTAATTTTAGGGTTCAGGGTGCGTTTGGGTTTTGGGGTGCACAGTGTAATTTTAGGGTTCAGGGTTTGTTTGGGTTTTAGGGTGCAGGGGTATTTTTAGGATTCAGGGTGGGTTTGGGTTTTGGGGTGCCCAGGGTAATTTTAGGGTCAAGGGTAGGTTTGGGGTTTGGGGTGCCCAGGGTCATTTTTGGGTTCAGGGTTTGTTTGGGTTTTAGGGTGTAGGGATATTTTTAGGGTTCAGGGTGGGTTTGGGTTTTGGGGTGCCCAGGGTAATTTTAGGGTGGGTTTGGGTTTTGGGGTGCCCAGGGTAATTTTAGGGTGGGTTTGGGTTCTGGGGTATTTTTAGGGTTCAGGGTGGTTTTGGGGTGTAGGGGTATATTTAGGGTTCAGTTTGGGTTTTGGGGTGCCCATGGTAATTTTAGGGGGTATGGGTATTGGGGTGGTAAGGGTAATTTTAGAAGCTTGGGGGTGTAGAGTTATTGGGGTACAAAGAATAATTTTTGGGGTTTAGGGGGTATTTTAAAATATTTATATATATTTACCTTAACCACTTTTACAAAGAATGTGCCTTTACCACGCATGCCTTTGCGTTGTAATGGCATGTGTGGTAAAGGCATACCCAATGTAAAAGTATGCGTTGTGATGGTAACGCGTTGTAACAGCAACTTGCGTTGTTACAAATGCGTTGTGATGGTATGCGTGGTGTTGGCATGCGGGGTAACATCATATATTCCTCTGTATGTACTGTACTTTTGGCCATTAAAGGCAACATCTGCACTGGTTGCAACATGCTCTCTCTTGCTGCTGTCAGTCATCACATTACCCCAGGCTATTTCAGTGTTGGCTCCTGTATGAGCGCCACACTTTATTACAGCTATCTTGCTAGGTAGGAAAATTGCCTTCACAAGTACTTAACTAAGGGACCATTTTGAATGGGACGCCCTGTGGCTGTTATTAAACTTCAATACTGCCACAGTTTCCCAAAATCTTGGACAACTCCAAAGGCATAATCTGAGTCACTGTAAACGTTAATAGTCTTCCCTTTGGCTAAGATGCATGCTCGTGTTACAGCTCAGCTTGCTTGGCAGAAGTGCCAGGTGGCGGGGCTGCACGCTCTACTATTTTGTCAACTGTGACAATAGCATACTCTGCTCTGGAGTCAGTGTCTGTCAGTCTGCTGAAAGAACCATCAGTGTACCACTCCTACTCAGCCTTGTCTAATGGTGTCTGTTGCAAGTCTGGTCAGGGCATGGTGCATGTCTCTACAACCTCAACGCAATTATGATTGAGTGTTTCATCAGAATCACCTGTGGCAGGCAATAATGTTGCCAGATTAACTGGTGTTACATCTTTTAATGAAGATGTTAGTGTTGGGCAGGAAAGTAACTTCATAACCTGTGCGCCTGGCAGCCAAGAAATGTTGTGTTACTGAGGAAGACAAAAACACTTCTACCGAATGTGGCAAGTAAACAATAAAAGGATAATCTAACACAATTGGAGTTGTCCTCTCAACCATCACTGCAGCTGAAGTCTCCGCTCTCAAACAGGTAGGATGACCAATCGTTGCTGAAGGCAAAGTCAGAGTAGTATGCCAAAGGTCTTTTTCTAGAACCATGTTGCTGTGTCAACACACCATTTGCAATGCCATCTTGCTATCGTAGGAAACTGGGCTATTGTTGCAGTTATCCCCCCAATTTGTGCCCCCTTTTTAGCTACTAGATGCTGATTTTCGACTCTGGCAGTGCACTGAGGCCTGCTAACCAGACCTCAGTACCAGTGCTCCTTCCCCAAAACAAGGTGTTGTCTATTTGTGCTACAATTGGCTAATGACTTTAGCACCCCTGTAAGTCCCTAGTAAATGGTACCCCAGGTACCTAGTGCATGAGTGCTAAAAAAGGCCCCAAAGGACTGCAGCATTTCTTATGCCACCCTAAGGGCCCCACACTCAAATTCCACACAGACTGCATTGCAGGCTGTGTGACATGATGCAAGCCATGAGTGAAAACATGACATGGCACACTCCTGTGTGTCGTGCCAAAGTAACTGCATCTAATATATGTAAGTCACCCCTATAGCAGGCCTTTGGGCTCTAAGGCAGGGTGCATTATATTTTATGTGAGGACATAAGGAGCAGGTACGCCCCTATAATGTCTCGTTCCATTACTGGATATTGCAAGTGAGCAGGGAAGCCATCCTAAGGTATGTACTGAGCACTGGTCAAAACTAATTCCCCAGCTACATAATGGCTTCACTGGAACATATGGTGTTTGGTATCAAACACCTCGTATTAATGAACCCACACTGATTCCAGTGATGGGTTTAATAATACATGCACCCAGAGGGTACCTTGGAGGTACCCCCTGAAACCTACCAGCCCTCTAGAGTGCTGGATGACCGGCCCAGTCCAGCCTGCCACCACAACGAGTTTCTGACCCCCAAGGGTGAGAGTCCACGCTCTCAGAAGGCCAGGAATAATGCCTACTTGGAGGGAGGTGTTTTACACCTCCAGAAAGGCTGGCAAATTAGCATTCCAAGGCGGGGAGCTTCAAAGAGCCTACCGCCCTTGGTATGTGAATCTGGCTTCCCTCAGAGGTGAGGGGATGCCAACCTGTCTGACAAGGGCCCATTTGGCGCCAGGCAGAAGGGAAAATTAGTAGCCGGAGGCGTGTCCACCATCAGGCTAGTTCCACCCCTAATGTGGACTACCTGATGTGTATACGAAGTGTAAGTCTGCTATCTTGGTGATGGCAGAATTATTAACTCTGGGACAAGGGTATGCCCTCTTCCCACAGGAAGTGGTCATATAGGGGGCATAGTGACCACAGGGGTAAGTAGCCCATTGGCTACTACCCTACACTCCCCTAACGCCCCTAAATCTAGTATTGAGGGGGAGCACCAGGCACCAGGAAATCAGATTCCTAAGGACCTCAGAAGAAGGAGGACAGCGAAGAGCAGCTAAAAGCAAGGACTGTGGAGAAGCAACTGACTTGGCACCAACCCTGCCAGCCTGTCTGCAAATTGCGCTAAAGTCATCTTGTCCTGCAGCTGCTGTGCCTCCAAAAGCCTGGGAGGACTGCCTGCCTTGAAAGACCCAGGAACTCCCGTGGAGCTGCTTCCCTGCATCCTGGAGGCCTTCCAAAAGAACTGTGAGGATTCTGGGCCATCGCAAACACGACACCGGAAAGCACCACTGCACCCATGCCCCCAAAACCCGAGTTGAAGTGGGCCAACTCTGCCAGCGCATTCCCCCGACCCTCCAGAGACAAAGCCCACCTTGGAACACCTCTGTACACAGCCTGGCCCGAGGAGAAGAGGAACCAAAGGTGTTCCCACGTCCCCGAGCATCATGAGACCTGAGCTCCCTTGTTGGTTCAGCCTGACTGGTTTCCCAGTCACAGCTTGCAGCTTCTTTGCAACCGGATCATTCCCCTTAGGATAACATTGGGCACCTGACGCTGAAACACAACTCTGCACCCGGAAGCCCCAGAGCCTCCTGAGGTCACCTATTGATGTGGCCTTGGACCATGCCCCATACTCATCTTAAGTCCAGAAGATTGGTCTCGTAGGTCGCCGTGGGGTGATCGAATGCACTACATGTTTTTTCCCCATAGGATAACATGCAGTGTATGTCGTTCCTCCATAGGATAAAATTACCACTTCAGAAATTGCAGTAAGTGTTCACTTTTAAAAACGGTAAAAATTCATAACTCGAAAAGTACTCGCCTGATTCCAATGATCATGGTATCTAAATTCATATAACATTACATCTTTGAGTGTGTGTCTCACTTACTCTCTTTGTGTGTGCAATAAATGCTTAGCACTACCCTCTGATGTGCCTAACTGCGGCCCACACTACCACAAAAGAGAGCTTTTGGGATGTCATTTATGCCTCTGTAATTCCTTTGGGGTTTGCTAGGACTCCATACACAGTGTACCTCTTTTTGGTCCACTATGTAAAGAGCCAGCTTCCTACAGCTCAGACACATACAGGTGGAAATGCAGTTTGTAATCCAGCAACCCCAGCACTGGAGCAGTGTACAGTGTCTCTCTGTTTCTTAAAACAGTCTGCTAGTTCATTAGTCCATACAATGGTGTTGGGGGGGGGGGGGGTGTGTGTGTATCCTTTTAGTGTCCATTGTCTCGAGTTAGCATCATAGTATCAATAGTGTTATGTTAAATATATTAAATATTGCGCTCAACTCACCCGGGGGCATCTCGGTGCTGTGCGGAAGCAGGGATCGGGGCGGAAGGGAGGCAGTTAGAATAAGTGGGATTTGAGAAGTTTCCTAAATTTGCAGTAGTTCGAACATGGAGTGGCAGCTTGTTCCAGTAGTGGGGAGCAAGATAGGAGAAAGCCTTTCCTCCACTACGCGTCAGACGGATGCGAGGTACACATAATAGGGCTTTGTCGCAGGATCTTAGGCAGCGTCCTGGGGTGTAAGTTTTGATTTTTTGTTTCAGATATAGAGGACCTTTCCCTTCTAGAGCATTAATATAGGTCAGGCAACAGATCTTAAAACGACCTTTTCTTCACTGGGAGCCAGTGAAGTTCTCTCAGCAACGGAGCTGAGGGCGTGCCTGACGGGCGATTAAGAACAAGCCTGGCCACAGTGTTTTGGACTACCTGAAGTTTGGCCACTAGGGTCTCATTGACATCCACAATAAGGGCGTTGCCGTAGTCCAATCTACTTATTACCAAGGCTTGAACTAGAGTCTTGCGGGCGGAGGTTGGAAGGTAGGGGAATATTCTGCGCAGAAGGCGCATATTATAGTAGCATACTCCTTAGGTGGTCAAGATGTGCTCTTTCATTGTGAGAGCTTGGTCAAATTTCACGCCCAGATTTTTTAAGGTTTGTTCAGGCACAGGGTGGGGGGGGGGGACGCCCAGTTGGTGGGGCCACCAATCGTTTGTCCAAATAGAGGCTGCCTTCCCAAACAGCATAATCTCCGTCTTTTCGGTGTTTAATTGGAGATAATTTCTGTTCATCCAGTCAGAGATGCCTAACATGCCCAGGGTGAACCGGCTTTTGGCCGCTATCGAGTCCTGGTCGTGATCCATTGAAAGCAATAGTTGATCATCCCCAGGAAGGACATCCTTTCTTTCTTGGTGGAAGGTGGCTGCATGTTCTGGATAATCTTTATTCTGCCAGACGATATGCAGCGTAAACCTTTGGAAACCACATAGCCCAGGTAAGTCATTTCTGGCTGACAGCGCTGACATTTTGACGGTGAGGCTTTGTGTCCTCTCTCCTGTAAGTGGTTCAGCAGTGTTATAGTGTCATTTTCACAGGCCCCAAGTGATGGAGATGCCACAAGAAGGTCATCAGAGTACTGCAAAATGACAATACCACCTGCCAGGTGTATGCTGACATGGTCTCTCTTTACTGCCTGGGCATAGATAGTCAGGCTCTCTGTAAAGCCTTGAGGGAGTAGTCACCAAGTCATTTGTTCATTTTTAAAACTGAAGGCTAAGAGCAACTCACTCTTGGGGTGTATTCTTATTGAAAAGAAAGCAGAGGACAAAGTGAGGATGCTAAATACCTCTGCCTCTACTGGAATAGAGGATAATATTAATATGGTATTGGTGTCGGGCACAACAGGTGCTGAGGGAATCGCAATGTTTATCTGGTATAAATCCTGTACAAGCCGATAGTGTCCACTATTTCCCTTCGTAGTGGGTAATATAGGGGTGTTACACTGACCTATTGCCTTCTTCATGATGTCCTGTTTTAAGATAAACTCAATCAGCCTTTTTCCTTCCTCCGCCTGGGGTGACAATCTATGCTGACTCACACAGGGCAACTCTGCTTTTTCTTTGTCTCAAATTATGTTTTCAAGAACCCTGCCTAATTTTTGTGTTTTGCCCAAACCTCAGGACGCATGTGCTCAACAACCTTGTTTTTAGTCATCCTTAAAGCTACATTCCCTTCAATCTTGTCAAAAACTGCAGTCCTATCATTTCTGATCTCACACAATATCCAACACCATCTTTACCATTTCCCAACACAGACAAAACACCTAAACGAAATGTAAAATCTTCTGTCTGTGGTAAGTCTTGAAGGCATTTTACCATGGGGCCCAAAACTCGGGGGTTGTAGCCTGGTGCTACAGCTACAGACACATATGGTTCTTAATCTGGTACTTGGAATAACTGTTCATCATGTGGTCCTAGGTCAATGCTCCCAGCACAACCTTCCTCGCCCACATACATGTCCTCCATCAACTCCATTGTCTAGTACATGTGTCTGTCCATGTAGGCGTACCACTCAGGCACTGGACCTGGGAAAAATGCTGCAGTACAGTATGCAGGTCCTGCCATTGAAGTCACTAGTGTCAGAACTGGGTGTTTGGGAGGTATCAAGTGCTCATATAGTAATCACATGCATGTATTATGGAACAGGGTTTTCGCCCGCGGTGCATTCAATGGAGGGGAAGGTACACCCCACTCCCCTGGTACAATCCTGACATTAATAAACAATGACTAATTGTATGAAGCATACGCCATATAAATCAATTATACTTTTGTTAAGAAACAGTCAAAATTGTGAATGAAGAAAAGAGATTTCTTGTCTTCTTTTCTTGTCTTCAATGTTGTATTTTCTTTTCTTCGGGTGACCTTCCCTTAGCCAACACGTATTTCGTTGTTTCTGGGAGATATCCCTACGACTTCGTCAGGGCTAAAAGTAATACAGATACCTACCATTGTTCTATGATATTTTGACTCATTATACATATAAAGGATTACAGTGCATGCTCTTTTTACAATTTAAAAGTACTTGGAGCACTAACGCACTCAGTGTGTATCCTGGCTGCCATTAACCGTGGAAACCCATGCCAAAATGCTTTACGAAGTTCTTATGACTGTCATCTTGTAACACACGGTGCAAAACTCTATTGAAGAATCATGCACAAAGAGACGGAACAATCATTGCTCTTAACCTCAAGCATGTGAATGCAAACTCTAAGAATGCGTCAAGCGTAAGTGGCATACATGGATTAAGCTTGTATCTTTCCTTAAAGCCCAACTGTGAATATGAAAATATTGTACCTGGTCTGTTGAAAGGATTCAGTGTTCAAACCTATAGTCGGCAAATAAATTTAAACATATGGAGGAGAAAGTGTTAGGGTAAATATTACATTGACCATAAATTAAAATATGTATATGTAGGGTTAGAACACCCTGTTCTGTATTGGTAAAGCGTAGTATGTGTAGAATTAGGGCATACAAAAATATAGCCGCAGATTGTATGTAAAACTGGTCCAGTAAGGTACTTACCCAATGATGCAGCTAATAGAGTCGCCGTGTATTGAATAGATTAATGAAGGCAGGAGAATAAACTGCCAAAGATTATCAGGGTTCGGATAAGCGAGCTGATCCCTGCAAGGACAAAAAAAGCATCTGAATCAAGAGCGTAAGTATACGCATGGCATGCTAGCAGTAAGGTAGACTAACCCTAGTAAGAGTTTGTAATTACAGAGTATTAATAGTAACTCTGTATAAGCCATACGTTATATGTAGTGTGTGTTCAGGCAAATTAAAGACGGTCAAGGGGAGCAAATCGTAAAGATGAACCGGACATGCCAGTAAGCCTGGATAAGGTATGGCCAATGCTTATGTGACTTCTTAAATATGGGAAGAGTAAGGTTGGCTGAAAGTAAGTTTAAAATATGGCTGGTCATAGGCCAAAGGCAAAATATGAGGAATATAAGTATGATGCAAAATCAGTACGACTCGATTTCGCCTGGGATCCAAAATTAAATTGACCCAGCCACACAGTCACTTACTTGATGCTGCAAGTACGCGGCCCAGAATGCTGCCTGCGAAGAAGCTGGCAATACATGCCGGGAAAGACGATGAAGGGCTAATCGTAACAATGGCCGATACGTAGGCAGAAAGATAGCGCCATTTTGGAATGGAGAGGGGCTGATGGGAGAGGCCTCTACTCCTAATGTAAAAATGAATAAGTCACCTATTTGGATACTTAAAATGCAATTTGATCAGATTGCATTCGGAAGCATGTGTGAAAATTAAACTAATAGGAATTGCAGATAAAATAAAGTCTGTATGTCGAGTGACAATTTAAATGTATGTTAATGTAAATATTGCTTGGTCGTAACAGATTAGAAACAAATGTGATTGAATAGATAACGTAATTGAAACTGTGAAGCTCAGAATAAGGTGGGTATGTAAATCAGGGCAACATGATAAAGTACTCTACCCAGCCTTAAGACGGACGCCATCTTGGAGTCATAAGATGTAAAGTGATAGTAAAGAATAACATTATATAGATACAGGATAGAAAAGACAACAATTTCCGTACGACAGAGGAGTTTGGAATAGGTGTTCAAAATAGAGAATATGATACCCTTATGATAATAGCCTAAATAAGGGTCCTAGGTCAGTCCATGTAATTGGCTTAGACCGGTGGGATACATTAGGAGAAAGTATATACAATAAATGGTAGGTAGGAAACCCGTTACTATACGTGAATCCTGCGAAACTGTGAATAGGAAGAAAATAGAGGTCATTGAGAGCTGTCAAGGATAGGTTGTAATCCATGCAGAGTAGAAAGAGATCAATCACCCAAGAAATACTGTAATTCATGGTCAATATTTAATCCATCCTCTACTGTTCTAAGGCGCATAATCCACATAGCCTCATGCCTTCTGAGTTTCAATTCTCTGTTGCCCCCACGAGGATCTCTTGTGACATGTTCAATTCCATACAATTTGAAACTTTTGGTGGGTCCTTGTGCATTACAGTTGTATGTGTGCGCTGCAATCAGATATCTCTCATCGCCCTGTTTGAGGGCCCTCATATGTTCACTTACTCGTTCCTTGAGAGGTCTAATTGTACTGCCCACATAAATCTTTCCACATTTACAGACAACCGCATATACAACGTATTTGGTATTGCAGTTGATATATATGCGAATTGCATACATGTCGCTAGCATCAGTACCAAATTCCTTGGTTTTGTCCTGGGCCCACTTACGCATTCAGCAATGTCCACATTTAAAGAAACCATGAGTATACTGTGACATCCACTGACTCTGTGGTTCACTAACCGGGTAGCTGGGACTCAGAATGGAACTCAGTGATTTACCCTTGCGAAAAGTAATATGCGGTCTTGTGGTGATCGACTCTTCCAGTGTTTTGTCAGCCTTTAGGATGTGCCAGTGTTTGTTCATACTTTTACGTACTACGTCTGACGTGTGTGTACTCAGTGATTACTCTAACTGGTGTTGTCAATTCTTGCTTCGATGGGCTGGGTCTCAGTGTAGTTGTCCGTTTTGGCTGCAGGGCTCTCTCTTTCGCCCATGTTATGTCTTTCGCTTGGTAGCCTCTCTGTGTAAATCATGATTCCATTTCATCCATACAGGCTAGAAAGTTAGATTCTTTACTACAGTTTTGTCTGGCTTTGACCATCTCTCCATAAGGGATAGATTTGATCTGGTGTCGTGGATGGGTGCTAGTTGCATGCAAGACAGAGTTACATGAAGTCGGTTTGCGGAACATTTTGCTGTGTATCATGTTATCCTTGATATAGAGTTCCACATCCAGGAAAACCACCTTGATGGTGCTGGAGTGGGAAGTAAATCTGATGTGTGCGTTGTTACTGTTGAGATAGTCAGAGAATTCCTGTTGCTTGTGTGATGAACCTGTCCAGATCATAAAACAGTCTATGTATCGTCCCCAATATAATTTGGACTCGTTCCATTGATGTCCGCCAGGGACCCAGATCCACTCCTCCTCTAGCCATCCCATAAAGATATTGGCATACGAAGGTGAGAACCTGGAACCCATGGCTATGCCCTGTGTCTGTCTGTACCAATCCCCTTTAAATAGGAAATAGTTATTCTGCAGTATCAGTTCTGTCATTGAGAGTAGCATCTCAGTGTGTTCCCACAAGCTTGCTGACCTCCTCAGAAAGTGATGTAATGCCATGATACCTAATTTGTTTTGGATACTGGTATATAGTGCCACCACGTCTAACGTCACCATTGTCATTCTTGATTCCCTGGAGATGTCACCCTATAAGTTTAGTATGTCTTGTGTCTCTAATATAAGAGGGTAGGTTCACAACCAGCGGTTGAAAGAATACATCCACAAACTCCGATAATTTCTCTGTCGACCCTCAATGCCCGATACAATGGGCCTCCCAGGTGGAAAAGGGAGGCCTTTGTGAATCTTGGGAAGTGTGTAGAAACAGGGGTACCTAGGATGGTCAACTCTAAGATACATAAATTCATCCATATTCAGTAAACATTTGTCATGCCATATTTTCAACATCTTGTTGACAGTAGTGTTAAGGCCAAACATTGTATTATACGGAACCCTTTCATAACATTGTGTATCATGTAGTTGCAAGTAAATTTCTTGATTGTAATCACATGTGTTCATCACTACAATGTTGCCCCCTTTGTCTGCCTCTTTAGTTGTCAGATTTTTGTCTTCTTGAAGAAGTCTCAGAGCATGTCGTTCTTTATGGGTCAAATTGTGTCTCCATTTCTCACGAGTAAGTTTGTGGATGTATTACTTCAACCCCTGGTTGTGAACCCACCCTCTTATATTAGAGACATAAGAGACATACTGAACTTATTGGGTGACATCTCCTGGGAATCTGGAATGGCAATGGTGACGTTAGACGTGGTGGCATAATTACCAGTATCCAAAACGAATTGGGTATCAAGGCATTGCGTCACTTTCTGGGCAGGAGGTCAGCAAGCGGAGCACACGATTTCCTATATAAAGGAGATAGGTACAGACACAGGGCATAGCCATGGGTTCCAGGTTCTCACCTTCGTATGCCAATCTCTCTATGGGCTGGCTAGAGAAGGAGTGGATCTGGGGCCCTGGCGGACGTCAATGGAACAAGTCCATATTATATTGGGGACGATACATAGATGACTGTTTTATGATCTGGACAGGTTCACCACACAAGCTACAGAAATTCAGTGACTATCTCAACAGTAACAACGCCAACATCAAATTTACTACCTACTCCAGCACTACTAAGGTGGTTTTTCTGGATGTGGAACTCTATATCAAGGATAAAATGATAGACAGCAAAATGTTCTGCAAACCGACTTCATGTAACTCGGTCTTGATGCAACTAGCACCCATCCACGACACCAGATCAAATCTATCCCTTATGGAGAAATGGTCAGACCAAGACGAAACTGTAATGAAGACTCCTAACTTTCTAGCCTGTATAGATGATATGGAATCACGATTCACGCAGAGAAGCTACCAAGCGAAAGACATAACAAGGACAAAATGGAGAGCCCTGCAGACAAAACGGACAACTACACTGAGACCCACCCCATCAAAGCAAGAATTGACAACACCAGTTAGAATAATCACCGACTACACACACATGTCAGATGTAGTATGTAGAAGTATGAACAAACATTGACACATCTTAAAAGCTGACAAAACACTGGAAGGGTCGATCCCCACAAGACCGAATATTACTTTTTGCAAGGGTAAATCACTGAGTTCCATTCTGAGTCCCAGCTTCCCGGTTAGTGAACCACAGAGTCAGTGGATGTCACAGTATACTCATGGTTTCTCTAAATGTGGACATTGCGGAATCTGTAAGTGGGCCCAGGATAAAACCAAGGAATATGGTACTGATGCTAGCGACAAGTATGCAATTCACATTAATATCAACTGCAATACCAAATACGTTATATATGTGATTGTCTGTAAATGTGGAAAGATTTATGTGGGCAGTAGAATTCGACCTCTCAAGGAACGAGTAAGTGAACGTATGAGGGCCCTCAAACAGGGCGATGAGAGACATCCGATTGCAGTGCACACATACAACTGTAATGCGCAAGGACCCACCAAAAGTTCCAAATTTTATGGAATTAAACATGTCACCAGAGATCCTCGTGGGGGCAACAGAGAATTGAAACTCAGAAGGCTTGAGGCTATGTGGATTATGCGCCTTAGAGCAGTAGAGGATAGATTAAATATTGACCATGAATTACACTATTTCTTGGGTGATTGATCTCTTTCTACTCTGCATGGATTACAACCTATCCTAGACAGCTGTCAATGACCTCTATTTTCTTCCTATTCACAGTTTCGCAGGATTCACGTATACTAACTGGTTTCCTACCTACCATTTATTATATATACTTTCTCCTAATTTATCCTGCCGGTCTAAGCCAATTACATGGCCTGACCTAGGACCCTTATTTAGGCTCCTATCATAAGGGTATCATATTCTCTATTTTGAACACCTATTCCAAACTCCTCTTTGTAGTACAGAAACTGTTGTCTTTTCTATCCTGTATCTCTATAATGTTATTCTTTACTCTCAATTGACATCTTCTGACTCAAAGATGGCGCCCGTCTTAAGGCTGGGTAGAGTACTTTACCCTGTTGCCCTTATTTACATACCCACCTTATTCTGGGCTTCACAGTTTCATTTGTGCTATCTATTCAATCACATTTGTCTTTAATCTGTTATGGCCAACCAATATTTACATTAACATCATTTTAAATTGTCACTCGACATACAGACTTTATTTTGTCTGCAATTCCTATTAGTTTAATTTTCACACATGCTTCCGAATGCAATCTGATCAAATTGCATTTTAAGTATCCAAATAGGTGACTTATTCATTTTTACATCAGGAGTAGAGGCCTCTCCCATCTGCCCCTCTCCATTCCAAAATGGTGCTATCTTTCTGCCTACGTATCGGCCATTGTTACGATTAGTCCTTCGTCGTCTTTCCTGGCATGTGTTGCCGGCGGCCGGCATCTTCGCGGGCAGCATTCTGAGCCGCGTACTCGCAGCATCAGGTAAGAGACTGTGTGGCTGGGTCAATTTAATTTTGGATCCCAGGCAAAATCGAGTCGTACTAATTTTGCATCATACTTCTATTCCTCATATTTCACCTTTGGACTATGACCAGCCGTATTTTGGACTTACTTTCAGCTAACCTAACTCTGCCCATATTTAAGAAGTCACATAAGCATTGGCCATACCTTATCCAGTATTACCAGCATGTCCGGTTCAACTTTACGATTTGCTCCCCTTGACCGACTTTAATTTGCCTGAACACACACTACGTATAACGTATGGCTTATACAGAGTTACTATCAATACTCTGTAATTACACACTCTTACTAGGGTTAGTCTACCTTACTGCTGCATCATTGGGTAAGTACCTTACTGGTCCAGTTTTATATACAATGTTAGTTATATTAACTGGGATTTATAGAGCGCTTAATCACCGGCAGGTCTCTTAGCGCTGCGAGAGAGTAACTAAACCCCGCCAACGGTCATGTGTACATACACCCGGAGGGGCTTATGCTGTGCCCAGAGCCTCCATAAACAGAAGAGTCTTGAGTCTTTTCCTGAAAGGGAGGAGGGCGGATTCCTTACATAGGCTCTCTGGTAGCCTATTCCATAGTTGAGGGATCAATACAGAAAAGGCCCTGCCACCTTTAGATGTTGTTTTGAAAAGTAGGCCTGCCTCCGACGACCGGAGGGTTAGTCCAGGCACATAGTTCCCTAGGCACTCCTTGATGTATACTGGGGCCTGGCCATGAATGGCTTTGTGTGCGATGCAGAGGCCTTCGAACCTCGCTCTCTGTTGAATGGGGAGCCAGTGCAACTGCTGCAGTAAAGGAGTAACATGCGCCTGTCTTGGGAGCCTAAAGATCAGCCTAGCTGCATCGTTCATGGCCACTTGTAGTTTACTGAGCAGTTTCTCGGGGAGACCAATGTATAAGGCATTGCCGTAATCCAGCCGTGACACAATCAATGCCGACACGACCATCTGTAGTGTGGCAAAAGAAAGGAGGGGGGCTAGTTTCCGCAGTTGTCTCAGTAAGCCCACGCAGGTCCCGACCACGGTGGAAACTTGGTTTGACATGGTGAGTTTGGCATCTATTTTGATGCCTAGGCTTTTTACAACTGGGACTGGCGTTGGGGTAGTACCCAGCTCTTGTGGCCAGAAGAGGTCATTCCAGGGGTTGTTTTTGGTAGTAATGGCGAGGACCTCAGTTTTATCGGGATTGATTTTAAGCGAGTTGGCTGTCATCCAATTAACCGTGTACTTAAGAATGTTTTGCACACGTGCGTAGGCCTGGGAAGAATTGTCAATCTGGAGGATTATTTGTGTGTCGTCCGCGTAATTAAACACTTGGCAGTACATGCGGGCCAGCGCGGCCACAAGTGGCTGGAGGTAGATGTTAAAGAGATGAGGGGACAGTGCTGAGCCCTAGGGAACTCCGCAGGTTAGTGCGCCGATATTAGGCACCTGATCACCCAGTTGGACCCTTTGAGACCGACCTGACAGGAAGGACGCAATCCATTGGTGTGCCAGCCCATGGATACCCAATTCTGAGATCTGGGCCAGTAGTTGTGCATGATTGACCGCGTCGAACGCCGCTGATAGGTCTAGTAGAACCAGGGCACTCGGCTTCCTGTTGTCAGCCGTGAGTCTAAGTTCATCCAGCACTGACAGCATCACCAGCTCTGTACTGTGGTGGGCCCTAAAGCCTGCCTGTCGTACCTGGAGTAGCTGTTGTTCCTAAATAAAGAGCGACAGAGTTTTGAGAACATGTTTCACTACTTTCGCCAGGAAGGGGAGCTGGGAGATGGGCCTATAGTAGTTAAGATTGGCTGCATTTGCCCCTTGTTTTTTCATTAGGGGGATAACCCTGGCTTCCTTGAGGTTAGCTGTGACACGACCCTTCTCCAGAGATCGATTAAGCAGGCCAAGGACCTCCCTCTCTACTCCAGGTAGGGCCATTCGGAACACCCTTGGTGGACAGGGGTCTGCTGATGAGCCTGACTTAACACGGTCCATCAGAAGGAACTGGGAGTCTTGGTCCAACCTTGGGAGGGAGGTGAGCCGCTTACCGAGGGCACGAGGGGCTAAATCCAGTGCCAAGGGGCACTGGTTAGTGGTTGTATTGTGAATGTCGGTTAAAATGTCCCTGACTTTGTGGAGGAAGAAGGACTGGAACTTATTGCAATCTACCGGACTGGCAGTGGATTTCTGCTCTAGTTTCTGGCTAAGTTCTTTCAAGATTCTGAAAGTTTCTTTGTTTGTCAGCGGCGTCCGCGATTCTCGCCTCATAATATTCAGCCTTCCTGGTCATGATGGCTTTTTTGTATGTGGCCAACATGGTTTTTTAGCCTGCAAGCGCCACTGGATTGTATGATTTGCGCAATAGCCTCTCATGTTGGCGAAGAATTTGCTTCCTTCCCCTCAGGTCCTCATTGAATGAGGGGGCCCCTTTGCCCTTGTTCCTAACTCTTTCCCTCCGGGCAGGTGCCACCTTATCTATGGCCTCTCTCAGTTTGCAGGTGAGGACCTCACTCTCCTGATCAAGGTTCCCCATCATGAAACTTTTAGGGGGGATACTACGCAGAGTGCCCACTAGATTGCCTTCCTCAATTTTATTCCAACCTCGCACCACTCTCCACTGGGGGGGGGGGGGGAGGGTTGTGCCGGTCGACTGGCCAGCGGGACCCAGCACCTCATCAGCGAGTGGTCCGACCAGGCGCAAGGACTGATGTGTGTGTCTAGCCGGTGGCTGGGTGGTCCAAATGAAGTTGAGGGTATGTCCCTTGTCATTGGTAGGGGAGTCAACCAGTTGTTGAAGCCCCATCGTATTCATAGCTTCCTCCAGTTGACTGGCATATAACTCTCTGGGCGCCTTGTCCCAGTGATAATTAAAATCCCCCACCACCAGGAGTCGTTGGTACCGTGAGCGTAAATCACTGACAAGTTCAGTGAATAGCTCATTGAACCGGGGGGTCGATCGGGGAGGGCGATACACCACCAGAAGTGCCAAGCATGAGGATTTGGAGCAGATTTTTACCCCCAACATTTTCGCACTTTCAAGGCTCTCTGCAACTAGCTTATCTATAGCTAGCCGTTTGTTGTAAAATATGGCTACGCCCCCTCCTCTTGTCTTTTCCTGCCTGTTATGCCATAAGTCATCGTATTCCAAGGGAAGAGCAGCCACAACGTCCGGGGTTGAAGTGTCCTCTAGCCAGGTTTCTGTTACCGCCAGGATTTCCGTAGTGCCGTCCTGGAGGAGCGAGAAAATCTCTAGGCTGTGTTTCTGCAGGGAGCGGGTATTTAAAACTGCTACCTTTAGTCCCAGGGGATTGCCTAGCCCTGCGTCTTTGTGGGGAAGTGGCAGTGTGGCCATGCCCCAACCTCCCCCTTGTTTCCCCAGTATATTCTCCGACCTCAGTATGTCTTCCACCCATTTGTCCAGTGGGTGATCCCAAGATGCTAAAGCCCGTAGGTCCTCTGCTGAGTAGGTCAGAAAACGACCAGGGGTCCGCTTCAGCGCTGCAATTATACAGTTCCCTCCGCCCACCCCACCAATCAGCCCTGCTGTGCAGCAACTGATGTCCCCCTTGAGCACTAGACTGCGTCGCTGTAGCGGAAGTGCAAGTGCTGGTGACCTGGGAAGAAACTCGAGTGCACAGGACCGCACAGCTATGGGTGGAAACAAATGAAAAAGAAGGCAGAGATAGGATGTGGGCTAAGTGGTCGATCTGAGCGCTAAGGACGTACAAGGTAACACACCAAATTCAAGTTTTCACAGAATAAAATAAGCAGCATAAAATAAGTTAAAAGCATCAGACTTTACCGCGCGTTGACCAAACTGCCTAATGAGGTTTAGCGCGTCTCTCTTTGATGCACACCACTTGATTCTGTGGCCGCACCACATATCGGATTTAGATGTGCTCAGGAGAATCGGAATTACTGACCTCCTTTGCTGGTTTATTCTAGGCAGGAGGTAAGCCTACAGAATATTCTAACCCTACATGTACATATTTTAATTTATGGTCAATGTAATATTTACCCTAACACTTTCTCCTCCATATGTTAAAATGTATTTGTCGAGTATAGGTTTTACCACTGAATCCTTTCAACAGACCAGGTACAATATTTTCTTCAAAGAGTGACAGACTCTGACATAATTTGTAATCTCTTTTTCTAGGATAGAGATAGAAGTCTCCTTCATATTCACAGTTGGGCTTTAAGGAAAGATACAAGCTTAATCCACTTATGCCACTTACGCTCGACACGTCTTAGAGTTGCCATTCACGCGCTTGAAGTTAAGAGCAATGATTGTTCCGTCACTTTGTGCATGATTCTTTAATAGTGTTTCGCACCTCGTCTTACAAGATGACAGTCATAAGAACTTCTTAAAGCATTTTGGCATGGGTTTCCACAGTTAATGGCAGCCATGATACACACTGTGATGGTGCTCCAAGTACTTTTAAATTGTAAAAGAGCTGTACTGTAATCCTTTATATGTATATTGTCAAAATATCATAGAACAATGGTAGGTATCTGTATTACTTTTAGCCCTGACGAAGTCATAGGGATATCTCCCAGAAACGACGAAACACAAGTTGGCGAAAGGAAGGTCACTTGAAGAAAAGAAAATACAACATTGAAGACAAGGAAATAAATCTCTTTTGCTCATTCACAAGTTTGGCTGTTTCTTAACAAAAGTATAATTGATTTATGTGCTTCATACAATTAGACACTGCCATTGAAGTCAACTGCAGTAAATGCATAACCAAGTCGGTGTCAATTTCAGGGCTACATTTGTACAGAACTTGAAACATGTTACTATAAAAATCTCCCTGCAAGGGAGTCCATTAGTTCCATGTTAGAGAGACCAGCCAGGGTTCACACAACAGGGAATACTCACTCAATTTGCAAGCAGTTATTGCTCTATTAGCCAAGTCTAACCTGTCCTCGGGTACTTGCAATCAAATCCCATTTTGTGAAAAATATAAAGTAGCATGGAGCTTGCATAAGAGGTTGCGACCCATCAAACTGATAGGTGTATCTGGCGATAAAAGAAACTGAGGGGTTATTTTATAATCATCATCAATAGGGGCTTACTTAACTCTTTATGCATCAGCATTCCATTCACAGTCACAGTGGTCACCTTCTTTACACTTCTTGGTGCATTACTGGTGAGACCGTGGCCCCATCGTCTATCAAGAAATCAAGCTCTTTACCGCCTACCTTAATTTGAAACCTATGAATCTCCTCAGGAGTGTCAAATATTTTCATCATAAAGCATTGAGCTGAATTTTCTGCAGTTTGGGTCACCCTCTCGCTCTCTGTTACCCTATGATGATCCTTGTTGTCCTCAGAAAGGGTTCATCATGGAATGATGTGTTTTCTGGATCTCTTTGGGCATAGGTGGTGCTGATGGCATTTCCGTCATTCCTTTCTCTAGTATTCTCTCTACCTCTGTCTTGAATTCGCTACTTCAATGTCCGTACCTTTTACAAACATAGTACTGATCGCTACTCCTGTCGCTTCTCTGGTATCTTTGCCCTGCATCCTGCCTACGTGGTGCCCCTTGGTAGTACGTTCCTTCAGGGCTCTCCACTCTTTGCACCTGCTGGATCATCATCCCCTTCTCACCTTTGGCTGTATTTTCTTAACTTTAAAAATGGCATCCCTCTCCATGTTTATCAGAAGCGTGCACAACTCTTGATACCCTTTCAGAGTGATGCAGTTAAAAGGAGTGAGACCTTTGGTCCCTGGCTGGAATATGAGCAGGAAGCAGGAGGGTGGACTATGGAGGGCTTGGATCGGCAGCTCCTGCAGTGAGAGATGAGATAGCTTAGTAGATTGGGAAGATGTGGATAAGAATTGGAAATAGATACATAGTTTATACGGGAAACAACCTTTAGAACGCATGCATTACATCGCATGCCATTAGATTGCGGTTTTTACAACGAAAGTCGTTACAACGACTTGCACTGGAGGGCGCTATAGGACAAGGAGTAGTTTAAATTACTATCCAACACCTTCCCTACTGTACGTAGGCTGGAGTTGGAATAGTAAATTAAACTACTCCTAAGTCCAGCGCCCTCCAATGCAAGTCGTTGTAACGACTTGCGTTGTTAAAACCGCGATCTAATGGCATGCGATGTAATGCATGCGTGGTATCGTCATACATCCAGTTTATACATATGGATACATATATTTGTTTCCTATCAGGTGACACAAAGGTTTGGCGGTCAGGGTACTCCATCGCATTTGCATGAGTAAGTGTTCTGTGACTGCAGCAAAAGTTAATGTATTTCATTAATTATGTGACGGAGTAAAACTTAAAGTAGACTGTGAAGAGAATGGATATTGGATTGAGATGGTGCTAAAGGAGAAATTAATTTGAAAAATAATTTAAATTAATTTTAAAATGTCCATTTAGGAAGGTAAGTTTTATCCTCTAGAATAGTAAATTAGTCCCAATGTTTGTGTTTCTATTTAATCTGTACATGCAGCTTCTTCCTAAGTTACTTCATTAGACAAGGACCTGATTTCACTTGTATGAAACAACCAAGCTTATATTTGGCCTACCATCTCTCTCCTCAGAGAATATCATTAAGATTCAGTTTTCTCTCACTATGTTCTGGTCCATTAATCAGTGGTTGATGTCCTCCTGCTTTCCCGCACTTAACACTACAAAAACTGAGCTTCTGCTTACCACTTCAGATGTTACTTGCTGCAGTGATGTTGTTTGGTGACATGTAAGGGGGGTGCACACCTCATTCAGCAAAATGAATTTGTCACCTATGTATATATTTAGATAACATCTGGTCTTGGAAAAAAGGTGGCCAGTTTTGCCGACACCTGCTTTCTACAGCTAAGAATTCTCCCAAAAAATCTTTCATTGAGGCACAACTACATTTCCTGGTGATCAGTGCTCTGATTCAGACCAGGTTAGATTAGGCACATCCAGACTATCATGCCTTTTCAGTATAGAGTTTTGTATAAACAACAGGAGTCTAACCCATAAACCACGTTGAGATCTGGGTAGGTACGTGAGAAGAGCCAACAATATCTCAACTGTTGTCACTAATGAAGTCGGTTAAGCACGTATGTACAATACATTACACGGAAAGAAGACGGGAGACTCTGAGGAGTTTGTAGAAATGTGCACTTGGCATCATATAATTAAGGTCACAGTAAGGAAGGTACAGTTGTAGCAGCACTGTAGGCATAGAATGCAATAGCAACCCGAATTGGACTTGGTGCTCAATTGTGTTCGTGATACATAAAGTTGGCGACGCAAGTGACAATGTGCAATCAGCGGAAACGGCGCAAGGTGAAGAGGTGAAACAATATGTACAGTGAAATTAGGTGGTTCAAGATAACAATTTACAATGTAACAATGGGTAATGACAACAATTTGGAAAATGCGCCATCAGTTGCGCTGAGGGGTCGACGACGTTTCGATCCTATTAATCAGGATCATCTTCAGGACCGGGTTGCAAGATAGGCGGTGCTGAATAGGACAAAGTCCTGTGTCATAAATCAGGCGGGAAGAATCAATCTTGCGGTGAGGGCAGGAATCGTCAAGGCTACTGCGGGAGTCCGAAGTCCTCGTCCGTCAAGCCGGGTAAGGGCCAGTGGCCTTTGTGTGCGGATGCCGTGGAGGAATGTCTGCATCGGCGGCGCACGGTTGGAAAATCGAGATCTCCTCTGTGAGACACGAGTGAATTCGTAAGTTGTGGCGTCAATCCGACAGGCAGAGGGACGCTTCGATCAGCGTGAGACCGCTGTGGCGGTCCCAGCAGGCCTGGGACTGGGGATTGGCTATTCAGCTACCAGGCAACTCTGAGCCCTCCCCTCACACCTGCCCAGGCCCCTTATGGCTTTGCTGGGTGCACCCCAAATCATTCTCCTCCATCATGTGAGTTGCAGCCTACCTGTGCCTCAGATTGCAGTGAGCAGAGTCCAGGAAGTGGTAAGGAGGCAGACTAGTGCTGTCTCTTCCTCCCCCCCCCAAAGTGTTTAAAAAACGATTTTCCCTTTCTGTGATTACTGTCTTTGCCTGTGGTTGTTACAGTTTAAATTTGTAGTTTTAACCTGCCCGTGATTGCATATTTTATCACCTGTTTTGTGTTTTAAACTTGTGATTTTCCTGCCCATGATTGCTTCCATTTAACGTGTTGAATTGTGGGATTTGCAGTCCAAATTCTGTAGTTTTTCCCTCTCATTCCTGGTGACTATTCAGTTTTCCCTCCAAATTTCTCCTTTGCTCTGTGCTAAGACCTGCATGTTAAACAGTGCACCCCCAGCCACCATTTTGTGTTAACAAGCCAGTGAAACCAGCCCCCCCTGCCCCCCCCCCCCCAGCAACAGGGATATTCTACATCAGAGGGTGCTTCTGTGAGCTGCTTAAACTGTGTTTAATAGGGGCTGTGCACTTCGTTTTTTGGCCAGGAGAGGGGGTAAAGTTTTATTCAAACAGTAGTGTTAGATTTCAAGTTTGTGAGGCCTTTACCTGCAGAAGTCCAAAGTGTGGATTGAGCCTGTCTGTCTCCTAGGAGATTCTGAACAGGAGAAGCAGCTTCCAACTCCCTGGCCAGCAAACCTTGTCTGAGGTTGCTGGGACCTTATATAGTCTGCTAGTGGTTGGTACATGTATACACTGATTGGTGGTTATATCTGATGTTTCTATTGGATTGGGTTAGTGTCCTCATTGGTTGGGTATTTGAGTGTTCTTATTGGTTTCTGGGTCTGTGATTCAATCAATGTAGGGTTGGGACTAGGGCTAGGGTTATGATTTCTATTGGAAGTAGGGACTAGGGCTTCCTGTGTTATTGGTTGTTGGGACTAGGGTGGAACTAGGGCTAGGGTTAGGCCTTTAATTGGAAGTAGCGATTAGGGCTTCTGGTGTGATTTGTTGCTGGACTAGGTGTGGGACTAAGAGTAGGGTTAGGCTTTCTATTGGAAGTAGGGAGTAGGGCTCCCTGTCCCATTGGTTGCTAGGACTTGGGTTGGGACTACTGGTAGGGCTAGGGCCTCTATTGGATGTAGATATCAGGGTTTTTGAACTGATAGGGTGCTTGGACTAGGGCTAAGATTGGCTGTAAGGTCCTGGTCTCCTATTGGTTCTAGATTTTTAGGGCTAGTGTTGTGATTGGATAGTGTTAGGGCTCCCATTGGCTGACGGGCTCACCTGATCACTAGGGCTATAAAAGGCCAGGCTTAGGGCGTCTCAGCTAAGGGCGGAGAGGACAAGGGCAGTTGCCTGTTTGAGCCTGTTCGAAACAGGTCGGGACCAGGGCCAGGAATGCTGCCCTTTTTACCATTCATTAATAATCACCCTATGTATTTGTCCCACTGTACATAAGCATTGATTTTCACTATAGATATGTGCCTATCTTCGTGTATTGCTTTGTATAAACATGTACAATAATTATGTTGTTATAAAAACAAACACAAAAGAAAAAAAAAAAATCTTCTTTGGTCTACATGTACTTGCTTCCCATTGGGCATCTATGTACCTCCATATACTTGGATCTGTGTGTCTGTTACTTTTCTCCTGAAAAAGCATATCCAATGCACTACCCTATTTCTCATCCGCTACCTCTATCAATATCTTTAATCTGCATATACTTACCTCCTTTATGCATCTATATACTTTCAATGTACTTATGGATCTATATATTTATCACTTTCTTCTAATTTAGCATTTCCAATGCACTACCCTATTTCTCAGCCTATACTTCCCTCAATATATCTTCTAGCCCAACTTTCTGACTCAACTCAAACTTCTTTCTACTACTCTTTCCAATTCACTACCCTATCTCAACCTATACATCTATCATTATATCCTCTACACCCACTCTCTCATTTATCCCAAACGCCATACCACTACTATGTTCCCCAAAATAACCCTTTCTTGACTCTCTCCTACTCTACCTCTCCTTGCATCTTCTGACACCTCCTTTACTGTACCGATCCCCCAAAACAAACCTTTCTAAACTCTTCCCTCTGACTCTTTCCCCTCCAAAAACCCTTTTTACTCATCCAAAAGCCTCCTCCTACTGCTATGACCTAAAAAAAGAAATCCTTCACTCTTTTATCCCTCCACTATCCTTCTCACTCCAAATAACTGACTAATATCCACCACTCAAATTACTTTCATATTTCACCATACTAATTCACCACTAATCCTTTATGGGTTTCCGGAGTAGCGTGCTACTCGCCAAAAAAAGCGATTCAACACCCCATCAGGGGTTAGAAGCGCTATATAAATACAAACCCTCTTTCCTCTTCTATCCTTCTGCTATCCTTCCAAATCCAAATAACTGACTAACATATCCACCACTTAAAATTTACTTGCATGTTTCACTATACTAATTCAACACTAATCCTCTATGGGTCCCGGAGTAGCGTGCTACTCGCCGAAAAAGCGCTTCGACGCCTTCGTCAGGGGTAGTAAGCGCTATACAAATGCAAATACAATACAAGAGAATAAAGAATTGATGATTAATTATCTTGCCTGGAGTGCCCACCTCTGCTCTTTTTTTACACACACACCACACCCCCGCGAAATCTATTGGGTTTGTCAATATTTTTTGCATGTTGCACGTCGGTTGATTTGCTGTCCAACATGACTTAAAGCAAAAATGACCACTATGACGCAGTCAATGCTGGCCGCTTCATAGTGTTTTTTGTTTTTTTACTTCAAGCCATGTTGCACAGCTTCTCAACTGCTGTGGAAGATGTTAGAAAACACTGATAAAGCCAATATATTTTGCATAGGCGAAACCTAATATGGGAACATCCCATAAATATAGACATAGGGGACTTAAACGAAAAACCCGAATAAGCTAACGGATGTCTCAACATCTTTCAGAGTCTAAGCTTCTCGTTTAGTTTGGTAAGGTTGTTTTTTTTCTTTCTTCCACAATAATCAGTTTTTTGAGAAACCCTGTTAAAACTTCATATTCATAGCATGTTTTGGCTGTAGATACATGTGTTATCCTGCCATCTAGTGTTGGGCTCGGACAATTACAAGTTGTTTTTCTTTGAAGAAGTCTTCGAGTCACGAGGTATAGTGAATCCTCCTCCGGTGTGTATTGCGCACGTTGCTTGGCTTCTTAGTTAGATCGTTTTTTTTCCACCATCTGGTTCGGACATTGATATAGCGGCTCCGGGACCGAAGCTTCATTCCTCACCGAGGACTTTGCAGGCGCTCGGATTTAATCTCCAGTTGAGCACATTTCATATCCGAACGACAGCAGCAGGTGTTATCGATCACTTCATGGCACCTGCCTTGGCCCGGCGTTCCACAACTTCTTTGTCTCCATTTTACAGGACTACATCCACAAGGGATGGAAAACACTGCCCTTCAGCTTTTGCCCGAATTGCCACACTAATTACTCCCGGCCAGACCAACACAAAGTGTGCAATCTATGTTTGTCACCGGAGCACGAAGAGACCTCCTGTGAGGCATGTTTAACGTTTTGGTTGAAGAATAACCTTCAGCAGCGGAGGGAGCGTTGTTGGGCTCACACATCCATGCAGCAGCACCAGACATGCAGATACTGCTGGTTAGCAGTGGGGACAGCTCAGACTCCGAGCCTGATTCCATACAGGGGCTCATGAGTACCCTGGCAAAAGCCACCCAACCCCCCACCAAGCCACCCAAACAGGCTTTCGGAGCCCCACTGCCTTCGTGCCATGGAGTTCTCCATCCACAGACGCATAAACACAAATCCACTCCGCCTGGAAATCCTTCGACTAGCGTCGAAAAATATAATGCATTAAAGTTTGGTTCAGCACTCAAACAAACCACATAGGCACAACTGAAGTCAATCAAGGACTCTGAGCCGAAATAACGTACATCGGATCCGTAAAAAGCCTCGGAACTGAAAGATGGTTTATCTACAAAGCCTTCACCATCAAAACCGGCGCATAAGCTGTCTGCATCAAAACCGCAAACTCAAAAGACTACAACCAGTACAAAAGGCTGTTCAATGTCTTCCACAGCTTTGACGTCGAAAAAACACTGAAAGTAGCAAAAAGCCACGGCAATTGCAGCCCATTCTTGAGCGCCTGCAAGACAAACTAGACAAAGGACAAAAAACTTTCTTTGTACATCCAGACACTGGGAAACTAGGCACTAAGCCACTATCACATGTTTCCCTTCAAAAAAGAAAAACTCATTTGAGGAGGATGTTGCTGGGCCTCAACCAACCCATCAACCTAAGACAAAAAGGAAGACCAGAGGCACAAGTCCTATTTGTTTCCCTCTTCCTCCTCCTGGTGATAACCTGAAGAATACAATATCATTTATTTCACAGACCCACAGGGAGATCCCAATACTGCCCAGACCCATGGAATATTTGATACTGATCCGCTAGATGATACAGTATCTACCCATCCAAACCCTCACCACCAGATGTACATCATCCTAGCATTGAATTTTCAGTAGGGCTGCTGCATGCCACAAAGTAAGCCTACACACAATCCCACAAGAAGATGATTTCCTGGTTGTAACACTTTATAGGTCACAAAAACTGCTCAATCGCTCTCTATGCTTAAAGGTATATTATCGTCCACACACGCCATATTTAAGCAGCCAGTTAATTCTAGGGTAGTCACCCCTCGTATTCAAAATACATATAAGGCACACCCATTGGACCCTGAATATTAAAGGCCAAGTCGCACCAGATTCATTGGTGGTACACGCAGCCATGAAAATAGCAAATTCACAAAGCACAGGGGATGCGCCTCCTACAGATAAAGAGAGTGGGAAATATGATGCCGCATGTAAACGTGTTGCAGCACAAGCAGCCAACCACATGCGTATTGCAAATTCTGTGGGGCTACACCCCTGATACAATCGGGCCACATGGGATGAAATGCACAAACTAATGCAGCACCTCCCTGGTCAATACCAACAATGTGCAACACAATTGGTAGAAGGAGGCAAGGCTATATCTAATGCCACTATGCAATGTGCCCTAGACTCCGCAGACATAAGCTCCCGTAAAGTTAGCACCAGTTTCATCAGATGCCATGCATGGATCAGAGTCTCTGGTTTCAAACCAGATGTACAACACCTGCTCAATTTACTTTTTGAAATGCTAGAGAAGTTAAAAAAGGACACTGAAACCGTTAAAGCAATGGGGGCCCTACAAATATATCATCACTTTTGTTGGGGTCAATAAAGGGGTGCAACCAGAGGAGGTCCTTCCACTGACTCCCGGCAGTGGCAATAAATAGCACAGCTTCTATCAGAGTCAATTTACCAGGGGATCTTTCTATTAAACAAGTCATAGAAATAAAGGTAGAGATCATGCAAGCACTACCAAAACCCCCACCCTTCCAAAACAGTAGCCACCCACACATCCCCCAACCACATAGAACAATAGTCGGGAGAAGGCTACAAAATTTTCTCTACAATGGCAACACATCACAGACCAATTGGTACTATCCCTAATCAAAGAGTGGTATTGTTTAGAACTCAAACTCCACCCACAATTACACCAAAACCACAAAATATGCCAAAGAAACATCTTACACTTTTATAGGATGAGGTTCTTTCTCTCCTTCAAAAAGGGGCAATAGAAATAGTACCCTTACAACATCAGGGACACAAAGTACACTTAATTTTTTTTCTCATTCTCAAAAAGAACAAAACATTAATGCCTATAATAGATCTCAGGCCACTCAACAGGTATATCACCTCAGAAGACTTTCACATGGTCACACTACAAGAGGTGATATCACTGCTTCACCAGGGAGATTTCATGACCGCATTAGACCTCAAAGATGCATACTTCCATATCTCCATTCATCCAATGCACCACTGTTATCTACATTTTCAACTAAACAGACAACACTATCAATTCAAAGTGCTACCCTTCGAGGTCACTACAGCTCCAAGGGTTTTCACAAAGAGCCTTGCAGAAGTGGTAGCTCATCTAAGGGAGGGAATACATGTTCTCCCCTACCTAGACAATTGGCTTATCAAAAGCCCAACCTACCAACAGTGTCTCCGACACTAAAAAGGTTATCGGCCTTCTGCACAAACTAGGGTTTACCCTCAAAAGACAAATCTCATCTGCAACCATCGCAAATTCAGCCTTTCCTATGTGCAACTCTTAATTCAGTTACAGCCAAAGCGTATCCAGTCCTGCCAAGTACCACGCATCTGAAAGAGACACGTTAGTGACAGATTCCTTACCTTAGAATATCCCCAGGCGTCAGGCTGGATCCGGAAAGTTTTTGCGTAGCAGTACCCTTGCGCGTCGGTAGGCGGCGTCGTGCGGCTCCGCGTCCGTCGTCTGCGTCGTGATCGCCGGGATGACGTCGCGGCCAGTACTTAGACGCCGCCCCTGCGCGCTGACGTCAGTTCTTCTTTTTCCGCGCCAGTAAGCGCAGATCCGGGAAGAGCAGTGCCCTAGTCAATTTTTGACTAACTTTTTTGTGAATTTTTTCACTGTTTCTTTTCGAGTCTTCATCGACTCCTAGGTGTCGGAGGGATGCCCGGCTTCAAGCCATGCGACGCCTGTGGTCGAATGATGTCGATCACAGACCCGCATCTAGAGTGTCTCTACTGTCTCGGCCGAGACCACGACACGAAGTCGTGCCCTGACTGCCGGAAACTTCACCCGAAGGCTTTGCGAGAGCGGTCTCGAAAGCTACTCGAGGTCCGGCAGTCGGCTCCGCGCCGCACCAAGTCCCGGTCCCGGGAGAGGTCGAGGGGCCGGTCGCGGAGTCCCCGCCGGTCGTCTGAGTCCAAGTCTTCGCGCTCCTCGGGTAAGTCGAAGCACAAAAAGTCTAAGAAGCGTCATCGCTCTAAGACTTCGCCTCGCCGGTCTCGCGACTCGGCTGAGGCCCCTGTCGGCACCGTCCCCGCGGCCCCGGACGTGCCCATGGAGCCGCCCCCGCATTACCCGTCCTTTCCGGGTTCGGGGGCGACTCCGGCCAAAATACAGGAATTCCTGTCGGCCATGGCCCGCCTCTTCGGGCCTCAAGGTCCCTCCGGTGCGCCTTCGGGCCCCGCGGGCCCTGATGGGGTTGCTCCGGCGTCGCCGACGACTCCGGTCCCGGTGCCGCCTGTCCCGCCAGCCTTCATCCCGGCTCCGGCCCCGGCCTCGATCCCGGCTCCGGTAGTACCGCAACCCCCATCGACGCCGGTTGACCTAACCACGCCTCCGCCGACGCCGATGTCCCCGGTGCCGTTCCTGACGCCGTCCGGGGCTCCGGACGGCGTCGTTCCCCGGTTCTCTCCGGCTCCGGACATGGAGCCGGACCGACGTCGCTCGACGCCGGCTCCGGCGCCGATGAGACCTTGGGTCCCAAATGTCCCTCCTCCTCCATATTTTGAACCTGAGGAGGGAGGACCAAGAGAGCTGGGAGGGGTCGGAAGACCCTCTCACACAACAGTGTGAGTATGATCAGGACTGGGCTGAGGAACTTGGGGATGCCAGTGGTCTAGACACCTCCCCTGACACTGGCATGCTGTCTCCTCCCGTGGCTATGGAGGAGGGAGCTAATTTCGCAACAGTGTTGCGTAGAGCAGCTGGAGCCTTACATCTCATATTGCCTACTGTGGCTGTCAGGACTAATCTCCTGACGGAAGTGCTTCAGCCGGCAGCTTCCTCCTCGGAGACTGTGCTGCCGTTTAATGATGCACTCACTGACGTTCTTTTGGGCGCCTGGTCCAAGCCCACCACAGGGGCTCCTGTGGATAGGAACGTGGCCCGACGCCATCGCCCTGCTCCGGGCGACCCCTTGTTTCTCTCCCAACATCCCACCCCCGAGAGCTTGGTTGTCCAAGCCTCTGCCTCCCAAACCGCCTTCCCTACCGCCCCCTCCGGATAGGGAATCCAAACGCCTGGACCAATTTGGGAAGAAGGCTTTTCTTCCTCCAGTGCTGGCTTGCGGTCCGTCAACACCGCTTGCCTTTTGGGCCGATATACCCACTCCCTGTGGGATTCGGTGGCGGCTGTTTTGCCACAGTGTTCTGAGGAGGTCCAGACACTGCTTACCCGCGCCATTGCGGAAGGACGAGATGCGGCTAAATACACCATACGTTGTGGCCTTGATACCGCCGACTCGCTGGGCAGATCGCTTGCAACGACGGTGGCGCTACGTCGCCACGCCTGGCTGAGAACAACTGGTTTCTCGGGTGATGTCCAGAATACACTCATGGACATGCCCTTTGATGGAGTCTGTCTTTTTGGTTCCAAAGCAGACCATGCGCTGGAGCGTTTTAAGGACTCACGGGCTACTGCCAAGTCCCTGGGCCTTTCTGTTGTGCGCCCTCCGCTAACCTCTGCTTTTCGCCCCTTTCGTGGCCACGGAAGGGGCGCCCAGTCACGTCAGCTGCCCAGCCACCGGCCCGCGCAGCAAGCGTCTTTGCGTGGCCGAGGACGTGGATACCGCCGTGGCGGTTCGGGCAACCAGCGTGTGGGTCAGGCCACTACCTCCAACCCGTCCGCGGCCTCCAAGCCCTCCTAGTCCTTCCTTTCAGGTGCACAGCACGCCAGTATGGGGCAGGGTCCGCCATCACCTTCACCACTGGCGTCCCATCACCTCGGACAGGTGGGTCTTGGACATTGTCCGAAGGGGCTACTCCCTCCCCTTCGAGACCACCCCCCCAGCCATGCCACCTCAATTCCACCGCATGTCAGGGGATCACTTGGTGCTTCTGCAGAAGGAAGTCACGGCCCTCTTGGCCAAGAGGGCCATCGAGCATGTTCCGACCCCAGAAGTAGTACGTGGTTGCTACTCCCACTACTTTCTGGTGCCCAAAAAGGACAAGGAGGACATGCGTCCTATCTTGGACCTCCGGAACGTCAATCGCTTCCTCCGGAAGGAGAAGTTCAAGATGCTCACCCTAGCTCAGGTCTTGACTGCCCTCGACCCTGGAGACTGGTTGGTAGCGTTGGACTTGCAGGACGCTTATTTCCACATCCCCGTCCTGCCGGCCCACCGGCGTTACCTACGGTTCACGGTAGGCCTCCAGCATTTTCAGTTCACCGTGCTCCCCTTTGGCCTTACAAGTGCCCCTCGGGTGTTCACGAAAGTGATGGCGGTGGTCGCAGCTCATCTGCGTCGGGCAGGGGTTCCAGTCTTCCCCTACCTCGACGACTGGTTGCTGAAGGCGGGCTCGTCCCAGGCAGTCGTCTCCCACCTCCAGACTACGGCCGAACTCCTGCACTTGCTGGGGTTCTCCATCAATGTGCCGAAGTCGCATCTGATTCCTTCTCCACAGCTCCTTTTCATCGGAGCAGTTCTGGACACGACGCAGTTTCGGGCCTATCCTCCCGAACGGCGAGTCCGCGATATTCAGGCTATGATTCCGATCTTTCAGCCTTTATCCTGGGTTTCGGTACGGATGACCCTGAGGCTGCTGGGCCTCATGGCTTCCTGCATCCTGCTGGTCGATCATGCCAGATGGCATATGCGGGCTCTGCAGTGGGACCTGAAGTTCCAGTGGGCGCAGCACCAGGGTAACCTGTCCGATCACGTCCAGATCTTGGAGGGGGCTGCAAAACAGTTGCAGTGGTGGCTCTCGAACCGGCAATGGGTCATGGGCAGATCCCTCTCCCTTCCCCAGCCAGAGCACACAGTTGTGACGGACGCGTCCCTTCTGGGATGGGGCGGTCAAATGGGAGAGGCGGAGATCAGAGGCCTCTGGTCTCCGGCTGAGTCCCGGCTCCATATCAACCTTCTGGAGCTTCGGGCGATCCGACTTGCACTCAAGGCATTCCTTCCCTCTGTCAAAGGGAAGGTAGTGCAGGTGTTCACAGACAACACCACCGCCATGTGGTACTGCAACAAACAAGGCGGGGTGGGGTCGTGGACCCTCTGTCAGGAGGCTCTGCGCCTCTGGACATGGCTGGAACATCAGGGCATGTTCCTGATGGTTCAACACCTGGCAGGTTCTCTGAACGCCAGGGCGGACGAACTCAGCCGCAGGTGCATGATGGATCACGAATGGCGTCTTCACTCGGAAGTGGCGCAAGGACTCTTTCTGCAGTGGGGAGAGCCTTGGTTAGATCTATTCGCTACCGAAGAGAACGCGCAATGTCATCAGTTCTGCGCGTTGGAATTTCCAAGGCGGCACTCGCTCGGCGACGCTTTTCGTCGCGAGTGGAGTTGCGGTCTGTTGTACGCCTTTCCGCTTATACCACTTCTACCCAGAGTGTTGAAGAAGATTCGGCACGACCGGGCCCAAGTCATCCTTGTGGCTCCGGACTGGGCTCGAAGAGTTTGGTATCCCGAGCTACCCAGTATGAGCGTAGATCCCCCGATCCGTCTGCCTCTTCGGGAGGATCTTCTGTCGCAGCAGCAGGGGACGGTCCTCCACCCGAACCTGTCCAGCCTCCACCTGCTTGCGTGGAGATTGAGCGGCGGCAGTTGATTCCTTTCGACTTGCCTCCCGAAGTTTGTGATGTGATTCTGGCAGCCAGGCGTCCCTCCACTAAGGTGGTATACGCCTGCAGGTGGAACAAGTTTGTGGCATGGTGCACAGCAAAGGCTGTGAATCCCCTCTCTGCCCCTCTTTCTGAGGTTCTTCTGTTCCTTCTTTCTCTGGCCCAACAGGGTTCTGCCCTGGGTACCATCAAGGGCTATCTTTGTGCCATTTCGGCCTTCCTCAGGCTTCCTGATCAGCCCTCCCTTTTCAAGTCCCCTGTTGTTAACAGATTCCTAAAAGGCGTCACACACCTCTTCCCTCCTGTTCCGTTTGTGATGCCTCAGTGGGACTTGAACTTGGTTCTTACCTTTCTCATGTGCGCTCCTTTTGAGCCTCTACATAACTGTCCTCTTCGTCTTCTGACTCTGAAGACAGCCTTTCTGGTGGCCATCACCTCCGCTCGGCGGGTGAGTGAGCTCCAGGCTCTATCATGCAAACCTCCCTTTCTGTCTGTCCATCCAGACAAGGTTGTTCTTAGGACGCGTCCGTCCTTCTTGCCAAAGGTGGTTACTGCCTTCCACATTGGGCAGACCATCACTTTGCCCACCTTCTTTCCGCCTCCGCATCCTTCCAGAGAGGAAGAGAGGCTCCACCGTCTGGACCCAAAATGTGCGCTTTCCTTTTATATCAACCGCAAACAACACTTCCGGGTGGATGACCAGCTCTTTGTTGGCTACGTGGGCGCCAAAAGGTCGGGCGGTGCACAAGAGAACCATCTCCCGCTGGGTAACCTTGTGTATCAAAGCCTGCTATTCTTTGGCTAAGAAGGAGCCTCCTGTTGGGCTGCGTGCCCATTCCACCAGGGCAACGGCTGCTACCACGGCCTTAGGCCGCGGTGTTCCGCTGCAGGATATCTGTCAGGCAGCTACGTGGGCCTCGCTGCACACGTTTACCAAGCATTACTGCCTTGACAGTCACGTCCGGAGGGACGGCTTCTTTGGCCGTTCTGTCCTCCGGGACTTCCTTGTCTGATCTTTGTTCGCAGACCCACCACCGGGGTTGGTATTGCTGGGGTATCTATTCTAAGGTAAGGTATCTGTCACTAACGTGTCTTTCAGATGCACAAGTTACTAACTTGTGTAACGATATATCTGTAAGAGACAGTAGTTAGTGACAGATTCCTTACCGCCCCACCCATCCTCCCCGTTCTGCGAACTGATTTCTAGGGTTAAGGACATCCCTTTCAGGGCCCTAGTATTTTTCAGACACCTATGTCAGCTTCTTGCATGGCTCTGCATTCCTGGCGCGGAAAGTCGTGTACAGAACTGACGTCAGCGCGCAGGGGCGGCGTCTAAGTACTGCCCGCGACGTTATCCCGGCGATCACGACGCCGACGACGGACGCGGAGCCGCACAACGCCGCCTTCCGACGCACAAGGGTACTGCTACGCAAAAACTTTCCGGATCCAGCCTGACGCCTGGGGATATTCTAAGGTAAGGAATCTGTCACTAACTACTGTCTCTTACAGATATATCGTTACACAAGTTAGTAACTTGTGCATCAGGCATTAGACTAATGCATTTCAGTGTGGTGATCCGCATCACCGCACTGAAATGCGAAGTCACGCATTATGCATAGCGCCTCAGCTGTCAAGACTGTTTATAGCGCTGCCTAAATAAAACTGCTGAGCAGCAGCGTGCACGTGGCGTGCGCACGCTGATGCGCAGAGTCGGGGCTCCCTCTGCTGAGAGGCTTCATAGCTTAATGCTACAATGTAGCATGAGGCGCACGGGGCACGACATGACGTCACGTCCTGCGGCTGGAATAAATTTGTGGCAGGCAGGAGTTGCAGCAAATCATCATGGCAGAGACTGGCAGCGCTGCCTGCTCGCAGCGCCGGCCGCCACCTCCTTCGTCACCCTGTGGCTCACCTGTCTCAGTGTGAGGAGCTGGGCAGCTGCTGTAAATTCGACCCCCGCCACGGCGAATTAAATTGTTGAGAGAGGAATTCACTGGCTTGGAAACGCGGGACTCAGTTCTCCAGGACCCCCTGCATACTCTTTGCAATGACCTGATAACAGTGAAGGCCCGCAGGTAACTCTTCGGTCTCGTGCCCCTTGAGACCACTGGAACAGAGTTAGTTGCCTCAAAAGTGGAATGGAATGTGCTTGCTGATGCGTCGCCTCTTTGCATTTCTGCAAATGGGAAGCATTTTTTCAAGGGCACATAAAAACTGTGGTGAAGAATGTGTCTTGCCTCGGAGTCCTTTAGGAGTCATGTTTGTGACAAGCATCAACTGCCATTGAAATGCAGGTCGGGGTGACCTTGCCACTGCAATGCACTGGGCTCGGAGGTTCGGGGAATTTTTTTTTAATTACTTTTAGAAAAAACGAGGCAAAAGCGAGTCGGACACTCGTGTTTTGTGTCAGCTGAAGTTATAATTCTGCTACATAAGTTGCAGAGAGATGGAGGAAGGGAGACACTGGGATAGTAAAGAGAGTGGAGGGAAAGAAAGGTATGGAGAGAGGCAAGAGGAAGAAAAGGGGAAGAGAAGGGGGAGGAAGAAAGAGGAGAGAAGGTGGTGAAAGGAAACAGGCTGAGGCAAGAAAAAGAAAGGAGAGAGAAAGCGGACGTGTGACCCTAAAAGACCAGATGTAAAAATGATTATGTAGAAGAGGAGAAGATGATGAAAAAGATAAAAGTGAGGGAGAGAAAGGGGCTTGATGGAAGCCAGTGTTTCATTGCAGTTTTCAATCTATGATGCCAGCTCTGCCCTAACTACCAGTGATAAATAAGCTGAGGATGGAACCACCTTCCTTCCACTGCGAAATTATCTTTTTTTTTTTTTAAGACATCTTTATTGGCATTTTGTTATTTTACATTGCACTTATGTATAATCAAGTGGAGTTTCTTAGCACGTGTTCTCTGGACACCTATAATACAACATATGGCAACAATATACAACAGTGGTAGGATTCATAGGTGTCTGCCACTATGTGAATGCAATGGGCCTACTCAGCAGTCAGTGGTTCCCGCTCATTTAACTCAGTGAGTCATTAGGTTATGTCAGTTTGTGTGTGTCCCACATGGCCGGTGCCCCCGGTAAATGGTGTGTCCCCTTTATTCTGGGGTTGTTTCGATCAGATGGGATATGATTTATTGTCATCGTATGGTCCTGTTTGCAACAGCATAGCAGATATACAACTAAATAAACATAAACTGGGAAATCTTTTATTAATTTTACCACAGTGAGATTATCTTTTATTTATTTTATCATATTATCATAAATCGCTTTCGTAGAGCCGCTGCTTGGCTGAGATTGTTCTCTCTTAAAGGGGCTTCCTCTGATGAGAAAGCAACAGGCCTCTCCTGCACCACTAACGGCATCACCAGTAAGCATTCCAGAATGTTCTGTTCGAGGCATATGAGCTGTAGATTGTATACTTTAGCATAGATCTGGTGTTGGGCTCGGATGTTTGCACTTTGTTTTTGTTCGAAGAAGTGTTTGTAGTCACGAGATAGGTGACTCCTCCTTATGGTGATAGTGCGCATGGGCATCGACTCCATCTTCAGATTGTTTTTTTCCGCCATCGGGTTCGGATGTGAATTGCTGCGCTCCGGTCGGTGTCGTTCTTGAAACCCCCTTCTCCAGTTCCTCCTAAAAAAAGAAATATAGGCACTAATACCTCTCCGCCTCTTCCACCTCCCCCACCCTCTCCTCCTCCTACTGATCCCAATCTATTAATTTCTCCAGTACATTCCCCACAACCCTCACTTTCACCTCCACCACTAGATGAGGATATTGATTATGGGGGTGGGGACGGGGATGGAGATAGGGATGGGAACACAAATCCACAAGGGGATGATGACGACGCACATACCTTCCCACAAGATCCAGATCCCTGGCAGGATTATAATACTGATCCAGATCTACAAAATGACCCGGCCCTATATCCCTCTCGCCCATCCCCTCCAGATGACAATGTAGGGTTTGCGCAACTATTCACCAGGGCTGCACAATATCACGGGGTACAATTACACTCAGAACCCCTAGAGGAGGACTTCCTATTAGAAACTTTCGCTCAGCCACAAAAGTCCACACACACCCTACCAATGTTGAAGGGCTTACTTAAACATGCACCAGAAGTATTTAAAGACCCCGTCAGGGCCAGGGTTCTTAACCCTAGAATAGATAAAAAAAACTATAAAGCAGCTCCTAAAGACCCAATAAACATCAAGGGTCAGGTCCCTTTAGACTCCCTTGTGGTGTCTAATGCACGTAAAAGGGCCAATTCACAAACCACAGGCGACGCCCCACCTCCTGACAAGGAATCAAAACTTTTAGACGCATCCGGAAAACGTATTGCGTCACAAGCTGCAAATTATTGGAGAATTGCCAACACCCAAGCTTTGCTGGCAAGATATGACAGAGCTCACTATGATGAGCTTGAGAAGCTTATCCAGCATCTCCCTGACCAATATAAGGATAAGGCAAATGACCTAATACAAGAAGGTAAATTAATTACAAATACATCCATTAAATGTGCTCTTGTTGCCGCTGTTACCGCATCTCGTGCCGTTAATACCAGCGTTTTGTTACGCAGGCACGCTTGGCTCCGGATATCCGCTTTCAAACAAGAGGTGCAAACCAGCATTCTTAATCAGCCTTTCGACCAAGAACATCTCTTTGGGCCTACAGTCGACACATCTTTAGAAAAGATGAAAAAAGATACAGAGACTGCAAAATCTATGGGGGCCTTGCAATCACCTTCCCATAGAGGTTCCTTTCGTCGCTCCTTTTATAGGGGTGGCTCCAAAACCAATACATCAGAGCAACCTTCCTCATCTTTTAAAAGCCCCAATCAAAGTTCCTTTTCAAAAGGATATTTTAGGGGAGGATACAGGGGCAACAACAATAAGGGAAGAGGACCCGGTAACAACACCCGCACCTCCCCTACCACCAAGCAGTGACTTCCCTCCACTTCCCCCCGACCACTCCACACCTGTCGGGGGACGTCTATCACAGTTCCTACCTGTCTGGAATTCCATCATCACAGACAGGTGGGTGAGACAAATTATCCAGTATGGTTACTGCCTGGAACTCACCTCCAATCCCCCACACATCCCTCCCAAACACCGTCCAATGTCCACGGAACATTTGACCCTTCTAAAACAAGAGATTCTCTCTCTCTTACAAAAAAACGCAATAGAACCAGTCCCCTTACATCATCAGGGCACAGGGGTTTACTCGCTCTATTTTCTAATCCCAAAAATGGACAGCTCTCTCAGGCAAATACTGGACCTCAGACCCCTAAATCTCTACATTCAATCAGACCACTTCCACATGGTCACTCTCCAACAGGTACTCCCACTACTTCAACAAGGCAACTTCCTCTCCACTCTGGATCTAAAGGACGCCTACTTTCATATTCCTATTCATTCCCCTCACAAAAAATACCTCAGGTTCATAGTAGACGGTCAACACTATCAGTTCAAAGTGCTCCCATTCGGAGTGACCACAGCACCCAGAGTCTTCACCAAATGCCTCGCAGTGGTGGCAGCTCACTTACGAAGGCAACACATCCACATGTTTCCTTATTTGGACGACTGGCTCATAAAAGCCAAGTCTCACAACCCTTGTGTACAACACACACACAAAACCATCCAATTACTTCACAGCTTGGGGTTCACAGTAAACCTCACCAAGTCTCACCTTCAACCATCCAAAATACAACAGCATCTAGGAGCCACTCTGGAGACCTCAAAAGCCCTAGCATACCGAAATCCAGTCAGGATCCGCACCATGCAGGCTCTAATATTCCAATTTCAGCCTCAACACTCATTGCCAGCTCAAGTCTTTATGCAGTTAATCGGCATGATGGCCTCTTACATCCTCATCGTCCCTTATGCAAGACTCCAGATGCGGCCATTACAGGAATGTTTGGCACATCAGTGGAACCAGGCTCAAGGTCAGTTGTCAGATCTGGTGTTGGTGGACAGCCGCACACATCGCTCTCTGCAGTGGTGGAACACACAAAACCTGTCCAAAGGGTGGCCGTTCCTCGACCCAGTTCCACAGATAGTGCTAACAACAGACGCATCGCTCACCGGCTGGGGAGCTCATCTCCAAAACCAAACTGTTCAAGGCATATGGACCCAGCAACAAAAACAACTCCACATAAATCACCTGGAGTTACTGGCAATCTTTCTAGCACTAAAGTCTTTTCAACTCTTGCTAGTAGGCAAAGCTGTCTTGGTACGTACAGACAACATGACAGCAATGTACTACATACAAAAACAGGGGGGGACACACTCTCTTAAGCTTTCACGACTAGCGCAAAGCATATGGAGATGGGCTATTCCTCAAAACATATACCTCCTCGCGCAACATATCCCGGGAGTACACAATCAGATCGCGGATCTGCTCAGTCGTCAAACACAACAGATCCACGAATGGGAACTTCATCCTCAAGTTCTCCTTCCACTCTTTCACATGTGGGGTCATCCACATATAGATCTGTTCGCCACACACCAAAACGCAAAATGCCCAAGCTTCGCCTTCAGATACCCACACCCATTGTCCAAAGGCAATGCGCTATGGATGAACTGGTCAGGCAAATTTACATACGCTTTTCCGCCTCTCCCGCTCATTCCATTAGTGGTTCGGAAGCTCAAATAACACTCCCTCACAATGATCCTAGTTGCTCCAACATGGGCACGCCAACCATGGTTCACAACCCTGTTGGAACTCTCAGTAGTGCCTCATCAAAAGCTGCACCTCTCCCCAAAGTTCTTCACTCAGAACCATGGAGACATAAGGCATCCAGATCCCAATCAACTCAATCTTGCGATCTGGCTCCTGAAGTCCTAGAGTTTGGCTACCTCAATCTCCCGCCAGACTGCATGAATATCATTAAAGAGGCCAGACGTCCTACCACTAGAGCATGCTATGCGGCAAAGTGGAAACGATTTGTCATTTACTGTACAAACAACAAAATCGATCCGCTAGATGCATCCATCCAAAACATTATCTGTTATCTTTTGCATCTAAAACAATGTAACCTAGCATACACATCTATACGGCTACTTCTGGCTGCAATAGCTGCTTACCTCCAAAACAGACATTTGTTTAGAGTACCCTCCATCAAAGCGTTTATGGAAGGACTTAAAAGAATAATTCCACCCAGAGTTCCACCTTCTCCTGTATTGAATCTCAATATAGTCCTTACCAGACTTATGGGTCCCCAATTCGAACCTCTACACAAATGCGAGTTACAGTTCCTTACTTGGAAAGTAGCTTTCCTGGTAGCTATCACGTCCCTTAGGAGAGTTAGTGAACTCCAGGCATTAACCATACAAGAACCATTTTTACAAATACACCATAGTAAAGTGGTTCTTAGGCCTAACCCAAAATTTCTGCCTAAAGTAGTATCTGCCTTCCACCTTAATGAGGCGGTTGAACTTCCAGTTTTTTTTCCTCAACCAGACTCAGTGGCAGAACGCACTCTCCACACGCTAGACGTTAAAAGAGCGATACTTTACTACATCGAAAGAACTGTAAAGCGCTCTGATATCCTTCGGGATCTTGTTCGCGCTATATAAAACTTTATAAATAAAAATAAATAAAGACAAAACAACTCTTTGTAGCTTTCTCCCCACCTCACAAAGGCAATCCCATCTCAAAAACAGGAATTGCAAGGTGGATTGTTAAATGCATCCAAATATGCTATCTTAAAGCTAAACGCACATTAACTATTCCCCCTAGAGCTCATTCCACACGCAAACTAGGGGCTTCTATGGCATTCTTAGGGAACATTCCCCTAGATGACATTTGCAAAGCAGCAACTTGGTCTACACCACATACTTTCACTAAACACTATTGTGTAGATGTACAAGCAAAACAACAAACTACTGTGGGCCAGGCTGTACTAGGAACACTCTTTCAGACCACTGCAACAGATACAGGTTGCCACCACTAGGGAGGAAAACTGCTGTATAGTCTATGCTAAAGTATACAATCTACAGCTCATATGCCTCGAACGGAAAATGCTACTTAGCAGTATGCATCTGTTCTTGGCATGTAGAGTAGAGTTGTATACGCCCACCCACCTCCCCGGGTACCTTCATCTGTTGCAGTATTATCTTATTTAGATACATTACATGGACATCCTTTTCTATTCTCTTACTAACTCCATCATCACCCTTTATGGCGAAAAACAATCTGAAGATGAAGTCGATGCCCATGCGCACTATCACCATAAGGAGGAGTCACCTATCTCGTGACTACAAACACTTCTTCGAACAAAAACAAAGTGCAAACATCCGAGTCCAACACCAGATGGCGATCTATGCTAAAGTATACAACTCTACAGCTCTACATGCCAAGAACAGATGCATACTGGTAAGTAGCATTATCCTTCTTTGATGACGTCTGCTTGGATGTTGATACCTATTGTCACATCATTAACTAGATGGTCCCTTTAATGAATGGTCTTGTGTAGCACACACCGTATGATTCAGACAATCTTGTTGCACAATTGGGTGTAATGTCAGATATTTATATGTTTCCCTCAGCTTCGTTCCTTGATTTTGTTCGCCAGATAGTGTCATTCATAGTAGGTGAAATGTCACTCATAATTACACTGAAATTATGAAAATGTCACTCATAGCAATCTGAAACCTTGGCAGCTATACTTATCCCAGTCCAGAAAGAGTGAAAGTTTGCAGAAACATTACCTCTTTTTCAACCACAAGCTCATCTCATAGTAAAAGTACTGATGGGACTTTTAGACATGATGTCTTCCTTCATAGCCATAGTACCACAAGCTCACCTACATATGCGTCCCCTTCAATGCACTCTGCAATCTCGTTGGTCTCAAGCGTTGGGGTATCTACGAGTTCTAGTGTTGGTAGGGCCAGCAACTCATCGTTTTCTGCAGTGGTGGAACAGGAACAACCTGTTGCAAGGCTGGCGCTTCAAAGCCCCCATTCTGCAAATCATCATTACCTCAGATGCATCCCTTCGGGAATGGGGAGCACATATGCAAGATCTCACAGTTCACGGTCTATAGACAATAGCTCGGACACATCTCCATATCCGTCATCTAGAGCAAATAGCAATTCAGCTAGCCCTCAAAGCTTTTCGCAATCACCTACACCAGAAAGTAGTACTAATAAGAACAGACAATATGAAGCATTATATTAAACAAGCATTTGCAATGCAATAGGTCTCGCATTTACGCGAGTTTAAGCTATTGGCATTGTAAATGACAATGCCTTTTATTTATGTTTTAAAAAGGAAAACAAAAAAAGCCATTGTCATTTGCAATGTCAATAGCTCAAACTCGTGTAAATGCGAGACCTATTGCATGGCAAATGCTTGTTTGTGGTAGGCTCGGCTCCTAACTAACTGTTCACAGACAACCAATGTTGTCAGCGCCTTATGCAATTCACAGTTACAATTGTTATAACAGCTGCCAGTGCCTATTTCTAAAGAGGGGCGGCTGCCAACGCCGTTGGAGTGACATCTGCCGTAAGGGGAGCACGGTGATAGTTCTCCCTTAAACCAGGGTCTTTTGAAATCAGAGAACCATATCAAGAAATATTTACCAAATATTATAAAATAGGAAATTTATGAATAAATGGAAATTCCGATGGTTATTTAAAAACAATAGATGTGTTTTGGTGATTTTCTCGACTGTCTCCGTGCATTAGGTTTGTGTCTGTTCACTGTGAGCTCAGACTCATTTCTCACACATCCAACTTTGACAGCACAAAACTCGTGGTGAGAGACTCGACCAGAGAGAAAGCAAGATTTTTGTAACTGAAACAGGGGAAACAAGTCAGCGCCCAGACTAGCGCGAGCAACCCAGCAAAATAGCATCTGTGGAGCTCGAGAGGTTCGGGCACCGGCTGCCGAGGTGTGAGGGTGCAGTCTGTAGGCAGACGGCTCCGAGCCTGGCAGGACCAAACTAATCTTCTATCCACCTGGGCGCGACAAAACAACTACAACTCAATTGTTTTTTCGTGATTCTTATTCTTGACAGTGCTTAGAAGCCCCGAGGCTGCAACAGCTAGCGCTATATAAAAACAACTAATTATTGAAAGATAGTGTACCACAGCACAGTAGTGACCTTTGAAGAGCTGGTAGGAAATGAGTAATGTTCAAACCACGGAGTATCAGGTACACCGTCTCCGATCTGAAATGCTATAGCGCTTCCTACGGTACGTCTCCATTTGTAAGCGCTGTAAATAGTAAGTGTCGCGAGGACTCAAATTGATTCGACCTCATGACTTGTCGATCACTGCGTGTTTCAAGGGCATGTATTTAACCTATTGATCTTATTTTTTTATTAATGATCAAGTCTTTGACTCCATTTATTAGGTGGATGGAGAGTAGCACATTGACACCCTGGGTGTGTCACTTTGAAGTTCACACGGCTAGCAAAAGTTAGTGCACATATTGTCAGGAGCAAACAGGTACTCTAAAGAGTGAGTACCCGCACTTCTGTATTTCCATTTAAAGCACTGCTCCTGGTGCCGAGTTTGATTGACTTCCTCTGTTAGATCAGCCTTTCATCTTTTTCAAAGTTCAGTAAAGTGAGTGAGTAACACAGACATCTGTTATCGACACTTGGAGACTTTGGCGAGCTGTGGCTAAGTAAACGACAATCCGTGCACTTCTCAAAAGAGCTGGGAAATTTCAAGATGACACAACCATATGTAGCAACATGTGCCACGTGAGACAGTCAATAGCCACGAGTGGCAGAGGTGTGGCATGATGCCAGGCGGGTGCAAAAAAGAAAATGTTTAAAAAAAAGTCCTTGATAGAAGGCATTTACACAATCTGTTCTGGTTAGTTAGTATAAGCCCTTTCACACTGCCAGTCCTGTGTTGTGCTTGAGAATACAACTTTTGCACTCGGTATTCAAGGATCTTGTGCAAATAGGCGGCTAGTAGATGTTATGTGCAGCAATGTAATTCTGTATGTTGACCAGCTAGCCTAATCTCCACCAATGAACTAAACACTCTTACCTCATGAAATTAAATGTAATCATCTTAGTTTCCTGGTAGAAACATGCAAGCGTAACAATGTCTTTACCCAAAATAGAAAATATTTTGTGACTTTCATCTTGAAAGCCATTGAAGTTGGCTGTTTAGAGAAAATGATCTCGCTACTGCAATACAATACATGAAACATACATTAACAAAAAAACTAGGTTAAACCAATAAGAACACGTTGAAACGTGACCTTTACTGCACCCCTCTTTATATTAATGAGGAGAGAGTGGCACTGGGAGCGAGGAGCGGCGCGCGCAGTTGCCAGGGGCTGAAAGTTGAATGACGCGCTCTGTGGTGGGGGAGGGGGAGGGAGTTGAAGCGCGAGCAAAACAGAGAGGCAGAGCGAGGCGCGCGCGCCTGGGAGAGCGAGAGGAAAGCCAGATGGCGCCTCTGCTCGTACCTGTGCGCGTAACCGCACGCTCTATGCCACCCAAAAAGCTGTGGTCCGCTTTTTAAAGCCCACTCACTAAATGTCTCGCCAGGGCAGCGCATGCGCTGGCTCAGGCGAGACCTAAAAATGGTGGGTAGGGAGGACACTCCTCACAGCTATCAGAATACCTACCTGGGGTGGACAACGACTTCGCAGATATGCTCAGGAGGTGCACAAGTGGGAGATTAATGTGCCACTACTCCACTCTTACTTCAAAAGATGGGGTACGCCAGACATAGACTTGTTTGCCACTCATCTCAATGCCAAAACTTCGCCTCTAGGTTCCCCCACCCCCAATCGAAGGACAATGCCGTTTGGATGAATTGGTCAGGAGTATTTGCTTACGCTTTTGCTCCTCTACCACTCATTCCATATGTAGTTCAGAAGTTAACACAAACATCTCTAACACTAATACTAATAGACCCAACATGGGCACAGCAGGCATGGTTCACAACCCTACTGCAACTATCTTTAGTACCACACGAGAAACTACCTCTTTGGCCACACCTACTAACTCAAGATCAAGGAAGAGTGATGCAAACCAATCACAAACAACTCAATTTAGCGATTTGGCTTCTGAAATCCTAGAATTTGGGCATTTAAAATTACCACAAAAATGTATGGACATCCTTAAACAAGCTCACAGGCCTACAACTAGCGCATGTTACGCTGCAAAATGGAAACGGTTTGTACATTGCTGTACAAATAAATAGATTCAGCCTTTAGCACCTACAGTACAAGACGTTATAGGATACCTCTTCTATCTACAACAAACAGGGCTTGCTTACACATCTGTCAGATTACACTTAGCAGCACTAGCTGCCGACATGCAAAACAGGCAATATATATCCCTCTTTAAAATAATCAGTAATCAAAGCATACGTGGAAGGACTCAAGAGTTATCCCACCTTCCACTCCACCAGCCTCGAACCTTAACCTAGTTCTTACGAGCCTTATGGGGCAACCATTCGAATCACTTCATGTCAACTTCAATTTCTAACATGGAAAATCGCCTTTCTAGTGGCAATATCTTCTCTTAAAAGGATACATGAATTACAGGCACTCACTCTGCAAGAACCTTTTTTTAAATGTACCCAAACAAATTAGTTCTATGAAGTAATCCAAAATTTCTTCCTAAAGTGGTCTCAAACTTTCACGCAAGTCAGACCATAGAGCTACTGGTGTTTTTTTCTCAACTCAGACACAGTAACAGAGCGGGCCCTACATAGATTAGATGTTAAAAAGACTATCATGCTCTACATTGACAGAACAAAATCTTTTCAAAAGACAGCAGCTTTTTGTTGCTATTAACAAACCTCACCAGGGGGCACCAATATCCAAAGCAGGAATTGCTAGCTGGATAGTCAGATCTAATTAGACATTTTGTCAAAAAGCGAAAAGGGTCCTTACAATACCACCAAGAGTTCTTTTCACAAGTAAACAAGGAGCCACTATGGATTTCCTAGGAAATATCCCTATAGAGGATATTTTAAAGCAGCAACATGGAATAACCCACGTACTTTTACTAAATACTACTGTGTTGATGTATTCAACCATCAACAAGCAACAGTGGGTCAAGCTATACTTAAAACTTTATTTCAAACAAGTACTTCAACCAGTCGCTAGCCACCGCAAAGAGGAGCACTGCTTTACATTCGATGCTAATCTTATGTATGTATGGCCAACACATAGTGCGAATGGAATATGTTACTTATCCTGTAAGCATCTATTTGTAGCGTGTAGTGCTGTAGATTCATATGCACTCACCCTCCTCCCCGGAAGCTTTTGGTTGCATTACTTCATAATATTTAGAAACATAATTTACACTCACAATTATACGCATGTTTCTTTAGCCTGTCACTGTCTTGCTCCTTTTTCAAATGCTCACCCGATGAGCCAAAACAATCTAACAATGGAGCCAATCAACATGCGCAATACACACCGGAGGAGGTGTCACTATATCTCGTGACTCAAACACTTCTTGAAAGAAAAAAATCTTCCAATCGTCCGAGCCCAACACTAAATGGCAGGATAATGCTAAGCATATGAATCTACGGCACTACACACTACGAATAGATGCTTACAGGGTAAGTAGCATATTCCTTATGAGGCCAGTTAAGCACTAAACACTTTACTCTCTTCTGTAGATTAAGCAGCAAAATTCTTTCAGTTGAAAGGTTGCTTCAGGTTGCACATGACCATGTAAGACCAAATGTCTCCATTAATTGTTTAGGTTCCTATCTGCAGACTGTAAGTGTTCAACTTTCTATAGGTTCTAATAGACCATAGGACCCAACTGATGGGGGTCAAGGAAGATTGTGAGAAAGTGATTCCAAACAAACTGAGCACTGACTTTTTGGCTGAACAGTTCCAAACTGCTGAAAGCCATCCCGTATCAATAACCCGTTAAAACAAATTACAGGGATTGAGTCTAACTTTGCCCACACTTTATCTCCCTGCTTCTGTATATAATCTTACATTGTTTAATATCCCTCTATAATGTTCAACTCTCTTTTGCTTCATAAGTTATTGCAGGTTCATAAATGTCCCCCACACACAGGAGTGTCCGTATTAGGTTGAAGCACATATCTTGATTATCTGATAACATGTCAACGGGCCCCTAGGGAGAGAATGTTCCTATCACAGTTTTTCCAACTGCAGACATTTAGGCAAGCTCTCAGATCTTGCTGCACAGCGTGCATTGTATGAGGAAATGTGACATGCTTTATCCCGCATTTTTATTTGGAAGGCCAACAACTACAAAATACACAAAAGTGTACTCTGTATGCCACTATTTAAAACTGGCACGATTGGTAGCTGGATTAGAAGTTAGTTTTCTAAATCATCGAAAGCTGGTCAACACTGTATTTAGTTTTGCTTGCAACTCAAGATAACAAAAATGACAAATCGTCACACACCAGGCTAGTGACAGGAAGTGGATGTTTTTTATGATCTGATCAAATTAAGTTCTGTACACTTTTGTTTCTCTTATGTTTAATGGTGCACAAGGATCAGAGCAATCTATGCATATAGTTCCTTGTAGCTTCATTGTGGCTGTGGCACTAGGTCCACTTCAGAAATTGGTCTACCTTCTTGAATAACTCGTGAATTGCCTAATAATTGTCTCCTAGCAAAGATGTGTATTCATCATAACCCATCATATGTGAATTTAGTGGCATGTTTCTCTAGAGTGATAGTCTTATTGTATTAGAAAGTAGCAGAGGTGCATAGTCCTAATTAGAGTGTCTTAAAAAAGCTAAACGTTTCAGCATTGCTTCCTTTTGCCTGGTACTTCAGTGTGGCTAAGTCAGTTATCAAGTTAACATTGTAAACAGTTGCATTGCTAAGAATTAATTTTCCCCACTTATAGGGTCACTCTAAGTCTTCATAATGTGGGCCTGGCAAAGTATGTGAAAGCAAGAGCAACTTCTTTGGGACTAAATGGCTGTGTTTGGGGGTGGTAGGAGTTTCTAGGTAACCGATATTTTCAAACTCAAAACAAGACACTGGGAAATGTTTGTGTCTCGTACACATATCAGGAGAACATGGAAAGGGATTTTTCATTCCCTCACAATTCCTTGATTGAAGATCAGTAGGTGGACATGGTCTGGCAAGGGGCTGGAAGCCGTGATCACTGCTGGTCTGCTCTCCTGACCACACCCATATTCTGAACTTCATGGATTGCACAAGTTGATGGCAGGGGAAGTCTGATCCCGCCACATCCATAAACTAGCGAGCTGCAACAGCGATTGTCTTCATATTGAAAATAATTATTGGTGTGTGGTTTGCTTCAATAAATACATGAATGTGCTGAATAGCTTTGCATGGGTACACAACAAGGGATGGGAAGAAATCATCTTTCAATGATCTAATGGCAAATATTTGATCACACCTCCAGCACTCGAGCAGAGAAAAAATAATTTTAGCAAGATAACTTAACGTCCAAACTGAAAACTAATTTCCTGAAGTTTCACAAGATCAGTAATATTAAACAGTTACCCCTTCTCCACACCAAAGTTTGTATATTACTCTTATACTAACCACAGTATTACCCTGATAGAATTCTTTGTAACCCCCCCTCCCCCATCAAAAGAGTCCTGCATGCCTTGTACTGTATACTTTAGGTTTATTGTGGAGTGTTATTTTTTACTTTCTCCATCAACCGCCACCAGTGATGTACTATTTAGCATGCATTTTACAGAGTGAGAACAAATGAACTTCCTTTCACAGAATCGCAGCTTGTTCGTCTCATGAGTATTGGCAGTTTCCGAATCTGGTTTACAATGACGAAAACAATAAGAAGTGAAAAATATCAATTTTGGTTTTTATTTTTATTTGCTAAATGTAATCTTAATAAAGACAAAAGTTCAAAAACAAAAAATGACAAGTGCTATGAGACTGAGCAAAAAGATTCGGTTGAATTATTTATATTAGGTTAATTCTAATTGTGTTCTTTTTTTTGTTTTTTGTTTTTACTTCTGTTAGAACTCTTCCTCGCAGGATGTGGAGCCATTTCTGGAAAGTATCAACTCAAGGACTATTTGTTGCTATTTTTTGGCCGGTTATTCCTCAGTTCGTCTGCAATTGTTTGTTCTACTGGGCGGTGTACTTCAATCCAATCATCAATATTGATTTAGTAGTTAAAGAAGTACGGCAATTGGAAACACAAGTGCAATGAGCGAAAACATAGGATTCCAGTAGGTGTTCTTCGTACCTAAAGTTTCCTTAGGTCATATCACTGAAGTATAAAAGGAACTAAAATATTTTGTATGGCAGTGGAATGGAAATTTTAATAGCCCTCTTAAATATAGTCCTTTTCTTTTCCTGAGACTTTGGGTTGAGTGTATTTTTTCAATGTAAGCTACCCCTGAAAGAGTGGGCGCTACAACATAAAGAAGAGGTTCTATTTCACTCTTTCTTGATATTACTCATGATAAAACAAACCTAAAACCTTTGGAATTAAATCTAGGGACCGGTCTGATGTGCTTTAGGGTGTTAAATGGAAAGGTGCTCTAAAGTATTCCAGTTAATAAGAATCTTACCTGGAGCATACATCTATGTAATACAAGCCCAGGTGAGGTCTCACTTTCTGTTTTGTGAATGTATTTGATTAAGGAATTGTCTCCTTTGTTTTCTCCACAAATCGTTACGTGTGAGCATGTTGAATGTTAGCACTCAATAAGCTGAAATTAAGAATTCTCCCTGTGGCAATAATTACTTTTACTCTGCTAGAAGGATATCATGTAAATATGTCAGTATCGTTGCGTTGTTGTATTTGGAATATAGGGCAAGACTCTTTGTTGGACCCCTCTGCAAAAGATGTTATCCCAGTAAGCACTAACATTAGTCCTAGCCCTTTAAACACACTTTGTTCAACCCTGTGAATGCAGCTTTATAATAACAAAGCCTATATAGGAAACCCTCCTGAGGTAAAGATTTCCCTTACAGATATCTAAGATAAATTTCATACTTACTGGTTCCGCTTAAATGTTTTTAGATTAATGCATAAAATGAAATCATTTTGAATAGTTTAAAGCTGATGACGGCCTTCTGAAGCAATAACATTTTAAGGTTGTCTGGGAGTTAACTAGGGGGTTGATTGGTGAATTGTTTTTGATGTAGAACACACCACCCACTTTCGAGTTGAAAGGACAAATAATTTGAATGAACGAGCTTCCTGACTTACAAAACCTCACATTTGGAAAGTGTGTGGGTTATTCCTTTACATTTTATTTCATGTTGGTTTTAAATGTCACTGCAAATCACATATATAGTGTAATATACATAATTATTGTTTTTCTTCGACTAGACACTTATTTAAGTGACCTGTTCTCCAGAGGTTTTATTATTTCTTGATGGTGTGCATTAACATTTCTCTAGACTTTGGAGCTGGACTGAAAGTATTCCACACTGCAGCATAGTTTAGTTAAAAGAAAACTCTGCTCTTTCTATGCACTGTGCGCTGGGTCATCAAAACCTCCTCTTCAATTAATTTGTAATTTAACACAGTTAAATCAAAATTAAAATATGAATACAGATCTATATTTTCTTTTCTGTTCGTAATATTTAGCATCAGGTTAAAAAATGTAAATAGTATGAGACACACTTAGTTTTACCAAACAATGCCTAGAAGGAAAATAAAGTGTCCCAACCAGGACTCTGTGCTGCTATTATTGAAGTGGAAGTCCCTAAGCACATGTACCATTGCAGCCTAACTTTAGCATTAAGCAGTGTGGTAGTACATGAAGGTTAAGTATATTTATTCTCATGAGGACGGTCAGCAATGTTTAATCTTTTTCAGTTTGCTTACTTTACTCGTGCTTATCTTTTGAGAAATTGCATACATCTGATAATGGGTGATTTGATTTATTTTCTGCCCTAATAGACTTGCACTACTGTCTGTGATGCAAGTAATGGGAGATTGCTGTCCGGGGTATCTCTGACATGACTTCCAAAAAATTGAGTTTGGTTCATGTGTGACAGTGGGGTAATGCAGAAGTGCATTACATGTAATATTGTTTTTTCTTTATTACTTGCCTTTGTTTACCATTTGTATTATTCTAGTACTGTGAACATCAGATTTGTGAATGAAGCTTTTTAAAAATTTACTTCAGATAAATTAAAGTTTTGATTGTATTTTGTTAAAGTGTTGGTCTTCTTCCAGATTGTACATATGTCTGTATTCTTCAAAGCATATTGTTGTTTTACTCAAATGTTTTATGGTATTTGAAATAAGGGATTACAGTTCCATGTAATTTTAGGATGCCTTGGTTAAGTAAGTAAATATTATATTGGGTTTCATTCAAACCATATCAAAATTCCTTTTACAACATCAATATATTGTGTTCATCACCCTAGCCATTTAACAGAAGCTGAAATTTTGTTGGTCACCGAGTGGCACCCTACAAATGCTATTTTGGTAACAACAATGTGTATTTAAAATAATGTTATTCTCAAACCTAGAAACTATTATTGTTAACTGTTTGATTTAGATCCCCTAAAATTAAATGTATACTTTATACATACCAGATCAATTATGTAATAGGTTGGTTAGGTATTAACTTGACTAATTACTTTAATTTGAACAGCAGTCAGCTGTTCTGTTCAGAAATGTCAACAGAATACCCACTATCCTAACGTTATTCCCACTTCAGCAATATGTTACAGCATCTGTACACGATCCTCAGTTACTGGCTTCAGCATCAATGGGGTGAATAAAATATGGGTGTAAATAATGGAATAGACACCACTTTATATTCACAGAAGCGATTATTTTCTCTGTACTACTCCACCTTTCCCTCATCTGTCCTTTCATGCTAACAGGGGAAGTACCAGTGCTTTACAAATTACATTGAATGTCTCTATTGAGAAATTCCAAAAGATAAGCTTGTGTGATCCAAATTTCATAGCTTTAAATCAGCTGATAGAAAATTCCTTTACGTCCGTTTAATTTCTTCCAAAGTTAGATTTTTTAAAAAGCAGAAATAAGTTTATTGTAGTCCATTTGGTCTCAGCTGCTAAGGTTTCTGCAAATAACTGACTGCAAATATATTGACCAAGGAATCTGTGGAGTATTCACTATAGAGTTTACTATATTACTACTTCTTTAGTTGTAAAATATTGACTATGGGCCTGATTTAGAGTTTAGCGGACGGGTTACTCCGTCCCAAACATGACAGGTCTATCTGCCGTTGGATGTAATGCATTTGTAATACGGCGGATGGGATATCCGTCACGTTTGTGATGGAGTAATCCGCCCGCCTAAACCTAAATCAGGTCCTGTATTAGATGTTTTTAGAAATGTTGCCTCTTATGAACAACTTAGTCTACATAGATTAAATTCCAGGCGTACTAGCTTTTGTGTAATGAGATTTCAAATGACCTATACTTAGACCATGAGACCATTTCAGTAAAATGGGACAACTTCCCAGGATACTCCTCTGCCGCATAAGTCAAGGTACGCAGAAATGTTGATCTCTACATTTCATAAATTGACACTGCAGATGGACCAGTTAACTTGGGATGCACGTTCCTAAAGGCAAATATCACATATGCTGATTTACTTTTTAGTTTGTCCTTTTGCATTTAGTATTAACCTTCATCCTCAAACCATATGCCTAGGTAATTGTATCCTGGAGCCCTAGCACCCTTGACTTGTTCATGACAGACTTCCTACGTTTACTGCCAGAGATAACAGTATTGTTTTTATTGGACTTCGAAGATAATTCTTCTTGATATAGTTCTTCAGGGCATTGAGGCATATTTGTAAGCCTACTTTTTCCGTTGATAAAAACAGTATAATAAATGGGAGCCTGCAATACCTGCGTAAAAGCCAGTCTCTAATTTCCTTCTTTCTGATGAATAATTCTACTCTGAGATTGCTCGCCTTTAGAATATTCCTCAGGCACCAGACTCGATCCGGAAGCTTTTCGTAACAGTGCTCCCGCACGTGCAAGTGGCACAGTGTGACTCTGTGTCGGCTTCACCCGAAGTGATGGAGTGGAGCCGCATATAAGCGCAACCCATGCATGGCGCCAGTTCCTTTGTTTCAATGCCTTTGAACATGGATACGCATCTCCCCTCCCACTGTCATCAATCTTTCAACAACTCTCGCCCCAAAGTAAAGCTGTACGCCTTCTAACAGACTAAGAAGTCACAGGCATTCAGTAAGTCCTGCTCCAAGTCATGGTCGTGAGAAGTCATCTTCGCTGTTGATCTCTTTAGAGCGCAGGAATTCTGTGATTGAAGTTCCTGCGGCGTTGTAAGGTGAGTACCGAAAGGTCCTGAAAAGCGATAATTTAGGACCCTTAAATTGGAGAGGGTGCAGTCCCTGGCCTCCCTGATGATGTCTTTAAGCTGGAAGTCATGGAGACACACCAGGATATCTGGGGGTCTCACATTGTTGCTCCCTGGGCATCCTACTCAGTGAACTCTGTCAAGCTGTAAAGTGGCATCCTCTGCGCATGCCAGGAAATAGTGAAATAGTGCCTGGACGTAGCTCTCAATGTCTGGCCCTTCTCCTCCTGCGAGAGCACCTTTCAATCGAATGTTATTGTGCCCTGATCTATTGTCCAGCTCCTCTGCGTGGGCCTGGATATCTGCCTGTCGTTCGTGCAGGCAAAGAAATTCCTGCCGCAACATTTCAACCTCTTGGCACCTGGCCTGCTTGTTGTGTTCCAGCGTGGACACACTGTCGCCCAGGGAGCCCAGGTCCTGTCTCACCTCCTTCAGTTCCTGCGACAGGTCCTGTTTGATTGCTTGTAAGTCTGCTTTGAGGGAATCAAGCAAAGATGCTAGAAAGGCCTCTGTCACTGGGCCGCATCTTGTTCTCATCGTCCGTTAGAGCTGTCTGTTGAGCTGTTGTGGGCTCTCTAGGGGCAAGATTAGTGAAGCGCGTGAGCTTGTCATGTAGGGTGTGTTCCTTTTTGCCTTTAGATGCCGCCATTGTGAGGTCAGTCAGGGCTGAGCCTACAGGCCTCTTCTCTGGGGAGCGCTGGTTGGTGGGTTACGGTGCTATGGGGCAGCCTCTGCCAAGTCTACTGCTTTGGCTACGTATCCCTGCGATGTGGGTCGGAAGCTGGTGTCCCAAGTTGTTCCCCACCTGGTAACTAACGATCCACTCGTGGTCCATTCTTGGGGACCCCCCTGGGGACAGCAGCGTGTCAAGACGAAGATTGTCTGGCACTGCAGAGGGATCCCGCTCTTCACCTGGCCCCCTTGCCGCTTAGGCACGCAGCCTCTATCCTTACCTATCTGGGCAACAATGAGAAAGTCTATCCTCCCAGTGCCCTGACCCATGTCAGAGCATCCCCGCTCTGTGAATGGCGGGCGTGCCTGCCAGAGGGAAAGATATGAGGAGGGCCACGGGCACCGCTAGGAGGAGACAGAGGCAGGGCTCGTGGTCTTCTCTGTAATGGCCGTACCTCAGGGCCCAACGATGCTTGCAAGTGCTGTGTGGTGAAGGGGTACTGGGCCAGGAGGCCCCAGATCTAGGCTGCTCCCGAGAGATGCGGCCTTGTGGCACGCGGTTGTATGGGGGCAGTGCCTACCCTCAGGCCATGGCTGCCAGCCTGTATCGCCATGCCTCCGCTACCGCAGCAAAACTCTGCGGCTTTCGAAGCCTCTTGAGTGCGGCACGGCGATTGCTGCACTTCTCGGTCCGGGATCAATTGGGTTTGAGGAACTGGTTCTCTGCATTTGTGCTGCTGGAACTGTCTGGGCAGCAGAGGAACGATTGGAATGTCCTACGCGGCCGCCATCTTGGCCACGCCCCGGAAAGGTAACTTTTAGGAAGTTACTTTTCCTGTCTGATGCTCCTAGAAGCTAATCTACATTAGTTCTCCAGCAGCTATTAATCAAGTTCTTGACCTTATAAGGTGAGAAATTCCTCCTAGGGCTACACAATAGACCACTTTGATTGACATATCGACGTGAATGGACTGGTATGACTCCTCTGAGCTCAGCTGGGCCTTCAGGGTGGGAGCCACTCCCCCTTCTGTTCTCACTAGTGTGAAATTTTGCCTAACAGTTCTGCCTAAGACTCATGTAAAACATCTCCACCCCCTACAAGAGATCAAGCAGGACCATAACATAAATCTTGTGTCTCTCCTATCTGGTTGCTAAAGGACAATGCTTTTGTCCTAACAGGCTTCTGCCTCCTGCATTGTTGTGGGTCCAGGGCCTACTTCGAACTTGATTTTAGAGTTAGATGTTGGAGCACACTGCTGATTTCCATAGTACGCTCCCATACACACCTCAGCTCTCAGAGCCCAAGTTTAATGTAGTTGAAGACTTCACCCATTTTGGCATTGCCCTGGCACATGGCACTTTAGGCCTGTTTGCAGAAAGGCAAACAGGAACTACTGAAAAGGTGGGTACGGTTGCCTCCAGGATTTTGTCCCACATTGGTTAGGGAGTGCCCAGGAGTCCTCCCCACCAACTAGTTAGTGCCAACCATAAATGTGGCACCCCAAGGCACACTCTCTAGAACACTTTCTGGACCTGTGAAAAAGCAAGAAGGATTGAACCTGCTTTTTGAGATCAGTGAGGGGACCTGCTCCCACTTGTACCTGGACAAAGAGGTGAACTCCAAGTGTAAGTTGTCTTAACTCCTATGTGGCTACAAGGTCACAACAAGCTGCAAGAGGCCTTTTTCCTTAGTGCCCAGCTGACCAGTAGTGACTGGACCTCGACTAGGCCCGGGCCTCTGCCTGACACACAGAGTCTCTACCTGCTTCCTCGGATGTCCTGGGGGCCTTAGTAGTATACTCCTCTGTTTGTTTGGCCACCAGAAGAAAGTTTAGATACTTTATTTTGAAAAAGTTTCCTCCAGAGCCTCAACAGGACCTGCCATAAATAGTATAGAACCCGCACCTCTGAAAAAATGACAGTCGTATTCTGCGTTGGTATTTTTTTCAGCAAGAAAGCTCCAGAACTTCAGCGGGACCAACCTGCATCAGGTTTCTGGTCTTCGGGTTCCACGGCAGTGGCTACAGTTTTAATGGCGACCTGCGCAGGGAGGATTTTTCTTCCCATAAAGTTACAAAGTCCCTTTCTGTGATGGGACTTAAAGGAAATGTCAATGTTTTTCTTCCAGAAAGTGACAAAGTCCCTTTTGGAAGTGGGACTTAGAAATGTTTTAGACTTCCAGACTTTTACCAGGATTGATCCACTTGGTGTAGCCGACCCCAGCTCCATCGTGGTCGGCCTGAAATTGCACATTGGTCCTGGTCTACCGCAACCATTGACTTACATTGGGTCTTTTTTTTCCTGGTGCTTTTCCACTTAAATCTTTAAAAATGAATATCTCGGATTCCCTGTATTGGATTTTTGTCATTTTTGGTGCAATTTTGCTTATTAAAGGCCCGTTTAGAGTTTGTCGGAGGGTATTTATAGTCCCATTGGCGATAACAGTGCTCTCTCTGCCTGCAAAATTTTGAGTTGAGTGGTCCACCAGGTTAATGTCGGCAGAGTATAATTTACTCCGTCAGTGTAAACCTACTCTGTTTAGGGTGGTGGCGTTATGTGTTTTTTCTTGTCTCTTCACCACCATGTAAAACCTGGTGGTGCGAGGCAAGAAAAAATATGACTGCCACACCATGGGAGAAAACTCCCAGGGTGTGTGCCGTTAGTGGTTTTTATTTTTCAAAAACAAAAAACTCCCACTCTGGGACTTTGTTTTTGAAAAAATTTGGAAAAGTTTGACGGCCAACATGTTTGATGGTGCGGTCTGTGAAAATATTCCAACATTTACAGAAACTGCCATCATGTGTAGAGATGTCCACAGGATAGCAGAGATCTCTCAATTTGGTGGACGGAGTAAAGTCAGGAAGGCAGACTTAAAGTCCTCCTCCACCCTGTCTGTCTTTACTACGTCCACCACGATATAAATCCGGTCCTCAATGTTTATCTATTTTTATAAATTGGAGCAGGATTTTTATTGTGTTGTCTTTAACTTTTCAACTGTTTTGGTACTTGTGAGTGCTTTATACATTTTCCTGAAGATAATCTGTCTGCTCTGTGCCATAGCTAACAGGGGTGGAGCTCAGGCTTAATTTATTGAAACCTTTGACTGGACCAAACAGGCTAGTGGCTTTATTACTTGTGGTGGACTTCAACCACCCCAACTAATAATTGACTTTCTTACATCATCTAATTGGTCAAAGTATGATTGAGAGTGGAAAATTGAACTCTGCACCACATACAGCCATCTAAAGGAGGAACACGATTTTAGACAGACCCACCCAGCCCATAAGCAAAAGTGGAAAAGTATTCCAAAACCTCACTAATTTTCCAAATCCAGTCGCAAGTTTACCAATATTAGAAGTTAGATGTTTCTCAGGTGTATGTGATACCTGCATGCCCAAATAGCTCAGTCTGTCTGTTTCCCATCCAGGACCCAGATCCTGGTATGCCTTTCAATCCTCCTGTTGGAAATATATGGGACATCATGTAGTCTGTAAGAAATCCTGACATCTCATGGAATTCATTTTGTTCTTCCATGAGGATAGGTGTTGGCCCTCTCGACTGTCGTAGATACACTATTCTGTTACCTGCATACATTGAGACAATACCTGTAGTGCCTTCCACCTTAATACCTCAGTATGACAGTTTTATTCCAAACCTTCGATCCAGTGGCTCAATTGCAAGTACAAATAGCAGTGGAGAAAGCAGACATCCCTGTCTTATGCCCCATCTAATTCTCCGCTCTCATAATTCAAGCATTCCATCCATCACTGTTTTGTAAACTTATTGTGTCGTCCTAAATGGGATTGGTATGCCCAGACGTGGGTCCTGTGCACACCTTGTCACTGGAACCAAGCTGTACCCGGCTGATGGACCCACAACTATGGCGAAACCGGTCCTGGGATGCTTGTATTCTGGTTCAGGGAGGACCTGACTTGGCAGTTTGGACTGGACCCTTCCTATTGGAGCAGGGTCAAGACTGATTTGCATATAGCTGGGTCCAAACTGAGGTGGCACAATGTGCAAAAAACGATGGATTGAGATGCGGCTTGAGTGACTACCAGTTGTTGAGATTAATTCAAGCATTCCATCTGTCACTGTTTAGTATACTTATTGTGATACCCTAAATGGGATGGGTATGCCCAGATTTGGGTCCCCTGCACACAGTGTCACTGGAACAAAGCTGTACTCTGCTGATGAGCCCATAACTAGGTTGAAACCGGTCCTGGGTTGCATGTGTTCCGGGAGGACCTTGCTTGGCAGTTCGGGCTAGACTGTTCCTATTGGAGCAGGGTCAAGACTGATCTGCATATAGCAGGGTCAAGACTGATCTGCATATAGCTGGGTCCAAACTGAGGTGGCATGGTGTACAAAATAACAATGAATTGGGATGCGGCCCGAGTGATTACCAGTGGCTGAGATTAATTCAAGCATTCCAAAACTGTTTTCTATACTCCTAAATTAAGAGCACAGAATGGACCCTGGCTGTGGGTTATACATTGAGGAACTTGCCTCATTCTAGAAAATTTGGTCCAACCCTCCTATTCTCCAACACTCTGATCATGTACTGACACCCAAGAATGTCAAATTTCCTTTTCTATATCTAAGGCTGCTTTTATAGTGCAGAGCATCGACTCTCACTGAATGCAGTACTTGTGTTAGACTCCTCAGCAGAGCTTCCGCCAGGTATGAATCCACACTGAGCCGCATGCACCCAGTCTGCCACAATTTGATTCAATTTGTCTGCCATCATTTTACTCAGTATATTGCTTTCAGTATTCCATGCAACCTGGGCTACCCAGGGTTCCCTTTTGGCCTGGTAACCATAGTAATCAGGCCTTCTTTCAATGGATCCGGCAGCCTCTTATTCATGCGGACCTCCTGGTAAACTTTAAGCAATAGCTCAGCCAGTCTCCCGGCAGGCACTGGTGCAGCTCCCCTCATATTCCATCACTCCCAAGTGTTTGTACCCTCAGCATATCTTTCATGGCTTTCCTCAAAGCCTCTACAAACGGGAGCATTTAGCCCTCTTGGGTTTCTGTAAAGTGTGGGGGGGGAGGCCTCAGTCAAGTGGGCTCCCAGTAGCGCCTCATCCGTCTGCCTGTTGAGTGTACAGTCTCTCCAGGTGTTCCCTGAATGTGCCAATAATAGCAGGCTATGTGACTGCATAGCTCTCATCTCTTCTATGCAGTCGTGTTACCATTGGTTGGTGGGCCTTCCCGCTTTAGCCATGCCAGGAGCTCTATCCCCTTCTCTATGTAACTGTTGTCTACAGGTCCTGCTTGTAAACTTATCCAATGTTTTCCTATTTCTCTGCTATCTCTAACTTCATTTCCATTAATTCTGGTTTTGCCCCGGGATTTAAACCACTATTGTTTCTAACTTAAGCATTTCTCAATTCATTTTTGTAGCTCTTTCTACAGTGCTCCATACTTTTTAGCAGGTGTCTCTAGCCAACAACATCGTCTGCTATAAAAGGTACAAAGAAGATAATTATATCAAGTTCTGAAATACCTGATTGTACTACTGATTGTGGAACCAAGAATATAGAGTAAACAAATATCAAAAAATAAGTATAAAGAAAAGTATAGATTTACCCTCCCTAACTCCACATCTATGTACCTTGAAGATATATGTACCGCTTAGATCCATATATCTTGAGTTAGGTATATAAAATCTAGAATGACTTACCTGTCAATATTTTTCTTCTCTATTCTGTCCTCAATGTATTTATATGTCAAGTTAGTTGTAGAAAATCTAGACTTGCTTACCCGTCTATTTTATTTTCAATATTGTGTCCTCGATATTGTGTCCTATCGATACTGTGATTTGTATATCCTGGGGGTATACCGAATTACCCTCATGGTGGCGAAATAATACTATACCTGCACTTCCCTTGATGATCGTATGGTCATGATTTGTCTGTTTTTGTGTATTTTTTCAGGGATCAATTGAAGGAAAACAACCCTTGTGGGTTGTAACCTGACTAGTGTTGTCAGCAGTTGTGGTTTGTGTTTCACGCTTATTTACATAGTATTTAACATATTATATACTACTTTGTGACAAATGAGTTTGTGACTTTAAGATAATATTCATAACCCCAACTTTGTTTTGCTCGTGAATGATAACAGTGGCGAAGCAAGGGTGCCAAGGACCATAATGCAGTGATAGAATGTGGGCTCTTTAACACCTAGATGTGGACACGAGGACCTCATCGCCCCACCAGCAGTGCACCAGAAGCCGCGTTTGCAGAGTGGTGTAAAAAGGGGCGTGGCCTCGGACCACCTCTCTGCAACGCTGCTCTGTGGCGCTTACTGGAGGTACCTGGTGGGCTAGTTGGCCCCCAGGGACCCTCAGGATTCAAGGGGACTTAATCCCCCAATTTACAACGCACCAGGGGGTGTGTTTGCACACTTGTCATATCAGGCCCCGCCCCTCCCTGCACCACTGTGCAAACGCGCCCCTGGCGCGTTGTAAGTTGGGGATTAAGTCCCCTTGAATCCTGAGGGTCCGTGGGGGCCAACTAGCCCACCAGGTACCTCCCGGTAAGCGCCACAGAGCTGCGTTGCAGAGTGGTGTAAAAGGGGCGTGGCCTTGGACCACCTCTATGCAACGCAGCTCCCTGGCGCATACTGGAGGTACTTGGTGGGCTAGTTGGCCCCCAGGGACCCTCAGTATTCAAGGGGAATTAATTCCCCAACTTACAACGCGCCAGGGGGTGCGTTTGCAGAGTGCTGCAGGGAGGGGGCGGGGCCTCCGGCGCAATGCCGGCTTTTTTTTTTTTTTTTTTTTTTTAGAAGGGGGGCTGTGTGGCCCCCCTTGTTTTACTATTTTTTGGGCCCTGGGGACCCCATCCCCCAGGGCCTGACCCCTATTTATAGTAAAAAAAAAAACGGGAAGGGGTCTGCGTGGCCCCCCTCCCGAGGCCAATTTGGGCCCCGGGGACCCCAACCCCCGGGGCATGGCCAGAATTTTTTTTTATTTTTATTTGGAGGGGGGCCGCGTGGCCCCCCTCCTAAGGCCAATTATGGCCCCGGGGACCCCATCCCCCGGGGCCGGCCTTTCCGTTGGGGACCGTGGGGGGAGCCCCAATGCCCCGCCGGCTCCCTGCGTGCTGCGGGAGCCGGCATTGCTTTTGCACAAGGGGAGCTGCAGACATGCAGCTCCCCTTGTGCAAAAGCAATCTGCTTTGCTTCATTGAAGCGAGAGCAGGTTTTCCTGCTCTCGCTTCAATGAAGCAAAGCAGAGTTTGCTATGACAGGGCGGGAGCCGCACGGGTCCCGCCCTGCCATCGCAAACAGCAGTGTCCCGGGGGTGGGCACCCCGGGACACTGCAGGAGCCAGCCCTGGCGGGTGGCGGTCCCCAGGGCCATGGAGGGCTCCAGGAGGGGGGTTGCGCGGCCCCCCTCCCATCATATGCACAGCCCCGGGGAGGTGGTGGTCCCCGCGGCTGCGGGGGGCCGCAGTGCCCCCCGCATACAATGTAATAATCCCCGGGGAGGTGGCGGTCCCCGGGGCAGCGGGGGGGGGGGGATTGGGACCCCCCCACGCATTTTTTTTACAGCCCCGGGGAGGTGGCGGTCCCCGGTGCCGCGGGGGCCCTCGCTAATTAATTGGCAGTGACCCCGGGACCTGCCCAACCCGGGGGCTTTTTGAAAACGAAGCGCAGGAGCCCGCGCTTCGTTTTTTTTTTTTTTAATATAATTTTGGCGGGATTCGCGACCCCAACGCGATTTCCGCCGAAATTATTTTTAAAAAAATGCTTTTTTGGCCCTGGGGGTCCTTGTGGGACCCCCTGGGCAGGCCTAGGGGGTCAGGGTGTTTCTACCCTGCCCCCTTTTCTTGTTTTTTAACTTTTTTTTACTGTTTTCTTGTGACTCGGATGGCTGCCAACACTTCCTGGTTTGGAGTGTTGGCAGCCAATCAGAGTGAAGCTCGTGCTCGGGAGGGTTCGCGAACCCTCCTCGGCCACAGATATCGAAACTTTTTCTTTTTCTAATTTCTCAGCAACTACTGAATGGATTTACACCATTTAACAAAAAGGGCTCTTTCTGTACCAAGGACTACATTTTTGCCAAATTTGGTGCAATTCCGTTCAGCAGTTCGGGCTGTAGCTTTGTCTAAAGTTTCCAATGGAAATTAACATGGAGAAAACGCGTTTTGGGACCCCCCTTTTTTCTTGGCCCCTGCTTGACGAATCACCCCAAAACTTTCAAGACAGGAGCTGACCGGAGCGCCCCACTAGTTTTGAAAATTTTGCGAAGATTCGTCAACCGGCGCCAAAGTTATTGGGAAAAGAAAAAACGCTTTTCCTATGGAAACTAGGTCCTAACTATAACTACCTACTGGCGACCGCCAGTAGGTAATATATATTTATATATATATATATATATATATGTTTGTGTGTGTGCATATATATATATGTATGTGTGTATATGTGTGTGTATATGTGTATGTGTGCATATATATATATATATAGGTGTGTGTGTGTGTGTATATATACACAGATTTTACTTTATACTTACCTTAAACAATATGTAATTTGATCCTCCACACAAGCAGTTTTTGCAAGTGAAGGGTGATCCACCAGTTGTATGGAAAAGATGGAAGGAAGATATTATGACTTACCTTATGGCTATTGATGCTGACATGATGCACGTAGAGAGAAATAAATGCATATTGCTGCATTTAATAGGATCATAAGGTCAAATTTGTTTTAGATCATTACCAAAGGTTCAAGCTTCAGGAGAAGATGATGATTTAGGTGACTTTGAAGAAGCTATACTAAAGTTGGAGCTCCGGTTTAAACCTACTAGAAGTAAAACCCTACAAAGACATCATTTTTATAATAGGAGACAAAGTGAAAATGAAAGCTTCAATGAATTCCTCACTGCACTGAGAAGGCTATCAAATACCTGCAGTTTTGGTGCCAAAACCGATGAAATGATTCGAGATCAACTTATGGTGAATACCAAAGAGAAAAAAATACAATAAACACTTCTGGGTCATGGGAGATCCATCCTTGGAAGAATTAATAAAATCTGCGAGAACTTTAGAACAGCCCATGTGTTGGATCAAAGAGGTCAATGAAGTAAGACCTTAAAAGGATCAAAGTGTACTATGTGGAAAGGAACAAAAACGAACTACGTTAACAAAGACAGGAAGTTTGAAACCAAAGTAGAATGTTACACATGTGGTAGTACATCATCTGTAGCCAACTTTAAAAACTTCCCACCACTTAACAAGGAATGCAGTGTATGCCGTTGACGAGGGCATTTTGCAAGAGTATGTCATGAAAATAGACACAATAGTAACTTAAAAGTAGCCCAAATAACAGAAGAAACTGCAGGAAATCATAAGTTTACCACAAAGCATTAAGATGAGAATACCAATGTAGTGTTGATGGCTCAGCTGGAAGATGGCACCAGAAGGAGAGTCAAAATTGAAGCCTCCCAAGTGTATTCTCAAAATATTGGAAAAGGAATTACCTTTTCTAGCTGATTCTGGATCTCCATTCACCATTATGCTGGGAAATATATTCTAAACAATATTTCTTTAAAAGCACGTACAATTGATCCTACTAAACATCTGGGCAGTGACATTAGATGGGACTAGGATAGACTTGTTGGGATACTACGGCGCTATGGTGTACTTCAAGAACAGATCTGCAAAAATAAAGTTTTACATTGTTAAGTCTGTATCTTAGGGTAGAGAGGCCAGAAGCAACTAAAGCCAATTTTCAACCCATATTCCACAGGATCGGTTATGGTGATCAGAGAAGAAGATTTGGGCACACAATGAATTGACTTTTTTCTAGAAGTATTCTGTGATATAATTGGGAAACTAAAAGGATTTATACATCTGAAAGAGACACGTTAGTGACAGATTCCTTACCTTAGAATATCCCCAGGCGTCAGGCTGGATCCGGAAAGTTTTTTGCGTAGCAGTACCCTTGCGCGTCGGTAGGCGGCGTCGTGCGGCTCCGCGTCCGTCGTCGGCGTCGTGATCGCCGGGATGACGTCGCGGGCAGTACTTAGGCGCCGCCCCTGCGCGCTGACGTCAGTTCTTCTTTTTCCGCGCCAGTAAGCGCAGATCCGGGAAGAGCAGTGCCCTAGTCACTTTTTGACTATCTTTTGTGAAATTTTTCACTGTTCTCTTCAACGAGTCTTCACGACTCTAAGGTGTCGTAGGGATGCCCGGCTTTAAGCCCTGCGAGGTATGTGGTCGTATGATGTCCATCACGGACCCCCACCTCGAGTGTCTCTTCTGCCTCGGCCGAGGCCACGACACGAAGTCGTGCCCTGACTGCCGGAAACTTCATCCGAAGGCTTTGCGAGAGCGGTCTCGAAAGCTCCTTGAAGTCCGGCAGTCGGCTCCGCGCCGCAGCAAGCCCCGGTCCCGGGAGAGGTCGAGGGGCCGGACGCGGAGTCCCCGCCGTTCGTCGGAATCCAAGTCTTCGCGCTCCTCCGGTAAGTCGAAGCACAAGAAGTCTAAGCGGCGTCATCGCTCTAAGACTTCGCCTCGCCGGTCGCGCGACTCGGCTGAGGTCCCTGTCGGCACCGTCCCCGCCGCGCCCCGGACGTGCCTGTCGAGTTGCCCCGCATTACCCGTCCTTCCCGGGTTCGGGGCGACTCCGGCCGGCTACAGAAATTCCTGTCGGCCATGGCCCGCCTCTTCGGGCCTCGAGGTCCCTCCGGTGCGCCTTCGGGCCCCGCGGGCCCAGATGGGGTTGCTCCGGCGTCGCCGTCGACTCCGGTCCCGGCGTCGCCTGTCCCACCAGCCTTCGTCCCGGCCTCGGCTCCGGCCCCGGCCTCGACCCCGGTTCCGGTGGTGCCGCAACCTCCATCGACGCCGGTTGACCTAACCACGCCTCCGCCGACGCCGATGTCCCCGGTGCCGTTTCCGACGCCGTCCGGGGCTCCGGGCGGCGTCGTTCCCGGTTCTCCCCGGGTCCGGACATGGAGCCGGACCGGCGCCGCCCGGACGCCGGTTCCGGCGCCGATGAGGCCTTGGGTCCCTTATGTCCCTCCTCCTCCATCTTTTCAACCTGAGGAGGACCAGGAGAGCTGGGAGGGGTCTGACGACCCTCTCACACAACAGTGCGAGTTTGACCCGGACTGGGTTGAGGAACTTGGGGATGCCAGTGGGCTGGATACCTCCCCGACTCTGGCATGCTGTCTCCTCCCGTGGCAACGGAGGAGGGGGCTAATTTTGCAACGGTGTTGCGTAGAGCTGCTGGAGCCTTAAATCTCCAGTTGCCTACAGTGGCCGCCAGGACTAACCTCCTGACTGAAGTGCTTCAGCCGGCGGCCTCCTCTTCGGAGCCTGTGCTGCCGTTCAACGATGCACTCACTGACGTTCTTTTGGGTGCCTGGTCCAAACCCACCACAGGGGCTCCTGTGGATAGGAACGTGGCCCGACGCCATCGCCCGGCTCCGGGCGACCCCTGTTTCTCTCCCAACACCCCACCCCTGAGAGCTTGGTTGTCCAAGCCTCTGCCTCCCAAACAGCCTTCCCTACCGCCCCTCCGGATAGGGAATCCAAGCGCCTGGATCACTTTGGGAAGAAGGCTTTCTCTTCCTCCAGTGCTGGCTTGCGGTCTGTTAATACCGCTTGCCTCTTGGGCCGATACACCCACTCCCTGTGGGATTCGGTGGCTGATGTTTTGCCGCAGTGTTCTGAGGAGGTCCAGACACTGCTTACCCGCGCTATTGCGGAAGGGCGTGATGCGGCTAAGTATACCATCCGCTGTGGCCTTGATACCGCCGACTCGCTGGGCAGATCGCTTGCAACGACGGTGGCGCTGCGTCGCCACGCCTGGCTGAGAACCACTGGTTTTTCAGGGGATGTCCAGAATACTCTCATGGACATGCCCTTTGATGGAGTCGGTCTCTTTGGTTCAAAGGCGGACCATGCGCTGGAGCGTTTCAAGGATTCACGGGCTACTGCTAAGTCCCTGGGCCTTGCTGTTGTGCGCCCTCCGCATACGTCTGCTTTTCGCCCCTTTCGTGGCCACGGAAGGGGCGCCCAGTCACGTCCACAGCCCGGCCAACGGCCCGCGCAGCAAGCGCCTTCGCGTGGCCGAGGACGTGGATACCGCCGTGGCGGTTCGGGCAACCAGCGTGCGGGTCAGGCCACCACCTCCAACCCGTCCGCGGCCTCCAAGCCCTCCTAGTCCCTCCTTTCAGGTGCACAGCACGCCAGTCGGGGGCAGGGTCCGCCATCACCTTCACCACTGGCGTCCCATCACCTCGGACAAGTGGGTCTTGGACATTGTCCGAAGGGGCTACTCCCTCCCCTTCGAGACCACCCCCCAGCCATGCCACCTCAATTCCACCGCATGTCAGGGGATCACTTGGTGCTTCTACAGAAGGAAGTCACGGCCCTCTTGGCCAAGAGGGCCATCGAGCATGTTCCGACCCCAGAAGTAGGGCGTGGTTGCTACTCCCACTACTTTCTGGTGCCCAAAAGGACAAGGAGGACATGCGTCCTATCTTGGACCTCCGGAACGTCAATCGCTTCCTCCGGAAGGAGAAGTTCAAGATGCTCACCCTAGCTCAGGTCTTGACTGCCCTCGACCCCGGAGACTGGTTGGTAGCGTTGGACTTGCAGGACGCCTAGTTTCCACATCCCCGTCCTGCCGGCCCACCGGCGTTACCTTCGGTTCACGGTAGGCCTCGAGCATTTTCAGTTCACCGTGCTCCCCTTTGGCCTTACCAGTGCCCCTCGGGTGTTCACGAAAGTGATGGCGGTGGTCGCAGCTCATCTGCGCCGGGCAGGGGTTTCAGTCTTCCCCTACCTCGACGACTGGCTGCTGAAGGCGGGCTCGCCCCAGGCAGTTGTCTCCCACCTCCAGACTACGGCCGAACTCCTGCACTCGCTGGGGTTCTCCATCAATGTGCCGAAGTCGCATCTGATTCCTTCTCCACAGCTCCTTTTCATCGGAGCAGTTCTGGACACGACGCAGTTTCGGGCCTATCCTCCCGAACGGCGAGTCCGGGATATTCAGGCTATGATTCCGATCTTTCAGCCCTTATCCTGGGTTTCGGTACGGATGACCCTGAGGCTGCTGGGCCTCATGGCCTCCTGCATCCTGCTGGTCACTCATGCCAGATGGCATATGCGGGCTCTGCAGTGGGACCTGAAGTTCCAGTGGGCGCAGCACCAGGGCGACCTGTCCGATCACGTCCAGATCTCGGAGGGGACTGCAAAACAGTTGCAGTGGTGGCTCTCGAACCGGCAATGGGTCATGGGCAGATCCCTCTCCCTTCCCCAGCCAGAGCACACAGTTGTGACGGACGCGTCCCTTCTGGGATGGGGCGGTCACATGGGAGAGGCGGAGATCAGAGGCCTCTGGTCTCCGGCGGAGTCCCGGCTCCATATCAACCTTCTGGAGCTCCGGGCGATCCGACTTGCACTCAAGGCATTCCTTCCCTCTGTCAAAGGGAAGGTAGTGCAGGTGTTCACAGACAACACCACTGCCATGTGGTACTGCAACAAACAAGGCGGGGTGGGGTCGTGGACCCTTTGTCAGGAGGCTCTGCGCCTCTGGACATGGCTGGAACACCAGGGCATGTTCCTGGTGGTTCAACACCTGGCAGGTTCCCTGAACGCCAGGGCGGACGAACTCAGCCGCAGGTGCATGATGGATCACGAATGGCGTCTTCACTCGGAAGTGGCGCAAGGACTCTTTCTACAGTGGGGAGAGCCTTGGTTAGATCTATTCGCCACCGAAGAGAACGCGCAATGTCATCAGTTCTGCGCGTTGGAATTTCCAAGGCGGCACTCGCTCGGCGACGCTTTTCGTCACGAGTGGAGTTGCGGTCTATTGTACGCCTTTCCGCCTATACCACTTCTACCCAGAGTGTTGAAGAAGATTCGGCACGACCGGGCCCAAGTCATTCTTGTGGCTCCGGACTGGGCTCGAAGAGTTTGGTATCCCGAGCTACTCCATATGAGCGTAGATCCCCCGATCCGTCTGCCTCTTCGGGAGGATCTTCTGTCGCAGCAGCAGGGGACGGTCCTCCACCCGAACCTGTCCAGTCTACACCTGCTTGCGTGGAGATTGAGCGGCGGCAGTTGATTCCTTTCGACTTGCCTCCCGAAGTTTGTGATGTGATTCTGGCAGCCAGGCGTCCCTCCACTAAGGTGGTATACGCCTGCAGGTGGAACAAATTTGTGGCATGGTGCACAGCAAAGGCTGTGGATCCCCTTTCTGCCCCTCTTTCTGAGGTCCTTCTGTTCCTTCTCTCTCTGGCCCAACAGGGTTCTGCCCTGGGTACCATCAAGGGTTATCTTTGTGCTATCTCGGCCTTCCTCAGGCTCCCTGATCAGCCCTCCCTTTTCAAGTCCCCTGTTGTTAACAGGTTCTTAAAAGGCATTACTCACCTCTTCCCTCCTGTTCCGTTTGTGATGCCTCAGTGGGACTTAAACTTGGTTCTTACCTTTTTAATGTGCGCTCCCTTTGAGCCTCTACATAACTGTCCTCTTCGTCTTCTGACTCTGAAGACAGCCTTTCTGGTGGCCATCACCTCCGCTCGGCGGGTGAGTGAGCTCCAGGCTCTATCTTGCAAACCTCCCTTTCTGTCTGTTCATCCAGACAAGGTTGTTCTTCGGACGCGTCCGTCCTTCTTGCCAAAGGTGGTTACTGCTTTCCACATTGGGCAGACCATCACTTTGCCCACCTTCTTTCCGCCTCCGCATCCTTCCAGAGAGGAAGAGAGGCTCCACCGTCTGGACCCAAAACGTGCGCTCTCCTTCTATATTGACCGCACAAAACACTTCCGGGTGGATGACCAGCTCTTTATTGGCTACGTGGGCGCCAAAAGGTCGGGCGGTGCACAAGAGGACCATCTCCCGCTGGGTTACCTTGTGCATCAAGACCTGCTATTCTTTGGCTAAAAAGGAGCCTCCTGTTGGGCTGCGTGCCCATTCCACCAGGGCAACGGCTGCTACCACGGCCTTGGGCCGCGGTGTTCCGCTGCCGGTTATCTGTCAGGCAGCTACGTGGGCCTCGCTGCACACGTTTACAAAGCATTACTGCCTTGACAGTCAGGTCCGGAGGGACGGCTTCTTTGGCCGTTCTGTCCTCCAGGACTTCCTTGTCTGATCTTTGTTCGCAGACCCACCACCGGGGTTGGTATTGCTGGGGTATCTATTCTAAGGTAAGGAATCTGTCACTAACGTGTCTCTTTCAGATGCACAAGTTACTAACTTGTGTAACGATATATCTGTAAGAGACAGTAGTTAGTGACAGATTCCTACCGCCCCACCCATCCTCCCCGTTCTGCGAACTGATTTCTAGGGTTAAGGACATCCCTTTCAGGGCCCTAGTATTTTTCAGACACCTATGTCAGCTTCTTGCATGGCTCTGCGTTCCTGGCGCGGAAAGTCGTGTACAGAACTGACGTCAGCGCGCAGGGCGGCGCCTAAGTACTGCCCGCGACGTCATCCCGGCGATCACGACGCCGACGACGGACGCGGAGCCGCACGACGCCGCCTACCGACGCGCAAGGGTACTGCTACGCAAAAAACTTTCCGGATCCAGCCTGACGCCTGGGGATATTCTAAGGTAAGGAATCTGTCACTAACTACTGTCTCTTACAGATATATCGTTACACAAGTTAGTAACTTGTGCATCGCATCAAATTAAAGAGTAACACAAAGACAGTAAGACAAAAAAATGAGGAATGTTACTTTTAGTGTGAGGAAAGAACTACAAATGTTATTGGATAAACTACAAAGACAAGATATTATTGAAGAGGTTGAACCTTCCAATTGGATTTCACCAGTTTTTCTTACAAAAACAAAAGGGCAATTTGATATTGTGAATGTAGACCTGAGCTTTGAATGCTTGCATAATTGCTGAAAGTCATTCTTTAGTAAGAATTAATGATGTCTTATCAATGTTAGACGGAGCAATGGTGTTCACCACACTAGATTTACACAGTGCGTACCACCAGATTGAACTTTCGAAAGGCTGAAGGCATCATACTGTGTTTATTACCTCATTTGGTGTGTACCTGTATAAAAGGATGCCATTTGGTTATTCCTCTGCGGCCTCAGTATTCCAAAGAATGATGCATCACCCCCTTAAAGATATGGAAAACAATGTAAGGTGCTTTCAAGATGAAATGCTAGTCTTTACTAAAACGGAACATGGAGATGTTAAGTGAAGTCTGTAAGATGTTAAGCAAAGCTGGATTGATTCTCAGTGCCCATAAGTGCAAACTGTTCCAACCAGAAGTGGAATTCTTAGGTCATCGCATTCAGCAAAAGGAGTGAACTCCAAAGAATGATTGGTGGGAAGCCATCTGTCAAGTACCACCTGCCGGTGACAAATATAAGCTGCAGTTATTTGCTAGATTGTGTGAATATTACAGCAATTTTGTTAAAGACTTTGCTACACTGATGGAACCTCTCCGTAACTGCTGAGGAAGGATGTGTAATACAAACGGGAGGAAGAGCAACAAACAGCTTTTGAGAACATTAAAAATCAAATAGTAGAAGACCCCACGTTAAAGCCATTTGTCAAAGGGAAATTGTGTATAATTTCAGCAGACGATGGTGCCTATGGTTTAGGAAGTGGGTTCTCCAAGAATCTGAAATAGTAAATGGTCAGTGGCCTATGCGTCTAAAACAGTTCATGAAACAGAAAGTACCCTGTGGGGGGGGGTGTGGTCTGGCCACGATCGATGATGGCTGCTTGACTTCGGTGCTCCGTGTCAAGGAGGACCCCGGATGGCGGCGTGGGCTTCCCAGGACCACGTACGAGCCGTGCTTTTTAGATTCCTGAAGCGGGACGAGCCAGGAAGCCGATGCGTATGCCCTGACATCGGAGAGTGGCTCCGATCCAGCCTCAACCGACGAGCCCCGAGCTGGGCCTACTCTGCGTTCATGAGCCACGGACCACAGTAGGGGACAACTCCTGCCCGAGCAGTGGGCTGGCAGGACACCTCGCGGCGGACTTCCCCGCCTGCTGAGCCATCGGCGATCCTGGAGAGTACTTATGGTCTGCTTGTGGGGAGCGGGATGAGCGGACATATCCCCCCCCCACTCTCTCCCCTCCCCACCCAATCGAATCGAACTACACAGCAGAGGACCCAACGATATAACCGAATCCCGTGGGCAACAGCAGCCCCGTCCACTGGATCGCAGAGCTGGCCCCGGGGGAGTTGATGATCGAGACCCTCAAAACCCAGTGCGCCCGCTTACAGCATCTGAAGGGGGGGGGGGGGTTCGCTCAAGTTGGCCATCCCTGACGCATTACTGATGGCTAGGATGGCTTCCCGAGTCTTCTACACTGCTGTTTACTTACCATCAGGTACGCTAACTGGGGGGTGAACGCAGGGAGACGTTGGATCCCTCAACCTCGACGCAGCAGTCTACCCAGCGGCCGGGTCCTCTCCGGGGTGAATGACTCTGATTACCCCAGCAACACTGTCACAGGGGGAGCCTCTACTCCGCCCCCCCCAATACACAATGAACTTTGCGCATAACGAGGTGACGTACTTGCGTTTGAAGGGACCAAGACCTGTGACCGGAGGAGTTTGGCCCTGGCTGTACACTGCAACAGGTTCACCTACATTATTCCTCACGTGAACTGGGTGCTTACAGGCCTCTGCAGCTGCCCTCTCCACTTGTCTTCTGTGTGGGTTCCTGCTCGCCCAGTCTCCCCTGCTCACTGGTAGGCTGCCATGACCGAACTGGGCCTACACAGCGAGGGGAGCCTCCGTCTCTGAGACCTGGTCACCCGGCTCTACCATTCATCACTCTTCACATTACCGCCGGCTATCCACAGTGTGCTCCCCTGGCGAGGACACTGTCTACGCACTCCGGGAGGCCCCGGGTATCACCAGAGCCTTCCCACTCCTGATCTGCTGGGCACACGGGCCCCATGACTGAAGAAGCCCTTCTACACTACCGAGTTCGCTCCATACTACTGTGACGTTTCGAATACCGTTGATGCCTGGGCACCCTACGCCCCTTACTGCGGGACCCTCACCCCCTCCTCCTAATCGGAGCTTCAAGAGACGTGCCTACTCGCGCAACCTGGCTGACATTCACATCCGCCCCATCCCAGGGTGAGCCATACGCTCCCACGTCTCCCGCCCGCTAGCTTTGGAACGCCAGCGGAGAAACTAACCCACCTGTATTGAGGCCCTGATGGGCGACCCAGGACTCCTGGCAAGACAACGGGAAAGCAAACACAAGGAGATGATGGACGGAGCGCTGAAACTTTACAGACACCTCAGTTCAGACCCAGCTATATGCAAATCAGTGTTGACCCTGTGCCTCACGGGAACAGTCCAGCCCGAACTGCCAAGCCAGGTCTTCCCTGAACCGGAGACAAGCATCCTGGGACCGGTTTCGGGCTAACAGCCCTCTTCAGCCAGACTAGCTTGAATCCGGTGGCAAAGTGAGCAAGGGACCCACGTCTGGGCATACCCTGCCAACTTAGGGCGAACAAAGCAAACACAAGTAGATGATGGACGGAGCGCTGAAACCTTTCAGACACTCACCCCCAGTCACAGATCTGGGTTGAATCCATCATCATTCTTTAGCTCACTTCGCCATCTCAGTTCAGACCCAGCTATATGCAGATCAGTCTTGACCCTGTGCCTCATGGGAACAGTCCAGCCCAAACTGCCAAGCCAGGTCTTCCCTGAACCGGAGACGAGCATCCTGGGACCGGTTTCGGGGTAACACCCTTCATCAGCCAGGCTAGCTTGAATCCAGTGGCAAAGTGAGCAAGGGACCCACGTCTGGGCATACCCTGCCAACATAGGGCGAACAAAGCAAACACAAGGAGATGATGGACGGAGCGCTGAAACTTTTCAGACACTCACCCAAGTCACAGATCAGACAACGGGAAAGCCTGCGAAACAGCTCCTCTTCACGGAAGCATTGAAACAGGACCGCCCCACCTCCGGCGCCCAGAATACCACACCCTGGCACCGGGCACATCCCACACCACCATGGCTTCCTCCCCAGATGCCACCATGGAGCCAATACTCCACGAAATCTCAGCCATGGGCCGACGGCTTGAGGACATGGAGACGTCTATATCTGCCCTAACTGCAGGGACCAAGTCCAACCGCACAGACATCGCAGGATTCCAGAACCGTATGGACGGCCTGGCTCAACGTGTCTCTACAATGGAGGCCCGTCTTAATACTATTCTGGACCGTGACCAAGAACTCCTCTACCTGCGTAGTAAGGTCACAGACCTGTAAGATAGACGCTGCCGAGATAATGTCCGCTTTTTTGGATTCCCAGAAAATGTGGAAGGCTCTAATGCCGAAGCTATTCTTGGAGCCACCCTTCCACAACTCCCAGGCCTAACCTTTGACCCGCCACTGGAGATGCAGAGGGCTCACCGGATCGGTCTGCCTCGCGGAGGAACCCCTCTGCGCCCGCGGCTGCTCATTGCTTGCTTCTTGCACCATGTCCAGGCCCGTCAACTGATCACGGCAGCCCAAGCGCACGGACAATACACGTTTGAGGGTCATGAGATCCGGATAGCAGCGGACTTTTCTAAAGAAACCAACGAGCATCACAAAGCCTTTCTGTCCCTGAGGCCTCTCCTTAGGTTGCTGGACATTAAGTATGGACTCTTTGAACCTGCACGTCTATGGATCACCAGAGACGCAGTTTCCAACGAATGCTACGATCCGGAGGACCTCCGCCAATTCCTGAAAAGCCTTACCCCTCAGGACATGGACCAAGCTGCCTCTGCCCCGGGAGACAGTTCTTTCCACCCATCGTCGGCCCTCTCATCAACTTCTATCGGACCCTGCGGAATTCCAGAGGTTTACAATTCTGGCGCAGGGATCCAGACAGAAGTGCCTGCTCCCTGGGAGACAGGACACAGGCCCATCAAGCGGTGGCCACTCTCACATACATTCAACGGACGGCTGAGTACCAGATTATTTATTATACAATGCTCTCCTTTTCTCTCTCCCTTTCTTCTCTCCTCTTTATCTAAAATGTTCATATTGCTATTTAATTGCCATTGGTAAATTGTATGCTCTCACTGCACTCTGTGCCCTGTGCCTCATCCCGTGAATTCCCCCTCTTGTATCACCGCCCTGATCCTGCCGCACACACCTGTCCTCAGAGAGGGTACAACACTAGGAATCCAATGGCCATGCCGCCTTAAGCGGTCGCCATGTCCTCCCCTATACATAAATGCCTGCCGAGATCCACCACCACTGTCTTCCCCCACACTTTAATCAGGATAGAGGTTATGGCCCTATACATCCCTGACCCCCTGGCCTTGGTGGTCCCAGAGATTACATATCCCCCCCACCTCGCATGACCCTGATCCAGTTAACCAATAACGAGACCGCGCTGCCCCCTCCCCTACGACCTTGTGTCCCGCACTTACCCTTGCCTGACATACGCGACTATATTCGCACCTGCTCCTGTCCGCTGCTCCCCTTGCGATGATGTTTCTAACTCAGTATGTAGCTCCGGCCCTGCCTCCCCCGTCTATCTTTGGGCCCTCACTGACCGTACCTGCCATACCAGTATAGTCAGTGATCATACACTTCAGAGGATTCTGAAACACCGGCCCCACGGACGCTGTTTAGGACCATTGGTTGCAAATGAGTCTACTATTGATCTCCCCCTACTCCTCCCCCGCACCAGCGATGTTCCTCCCCCTGCACGAGACACTGAACCTCGCTTTCCCCCCCCGCCCCCCCGAGTCTGAACGGCAGCCAGTTCAAAATGGCACACTGAAACACTCCCTAGATGACCCGCTGCCCGAAGGGGCCCGACACATAGGAGCCTGAAAGTTTAGACCCGCAACAAACAGTTCTACACTCCCAGAGGCGCATTTCCTGCACGCGACCTCCCCATCTACCCCCCCTTATTACCCCTCAAACACAGTGTCAAAAATACATAAGTGACACTCGGCCAACCGGCTCCTCGTACCACCGAGGGACATCCAATAAGAACCTTGTCCATGTGCCGCTCCTCTTGCCCGACCTCTCCCCGTCCCCCTCCCCTTCCTAACCTTGCCTCCCCCATCCTTATCCCACCCTGTCGCTTGCCCCCATCCCACCCTGTGTTGACCCTACTCTAGCCCCCTTTGCATCGATCAATGCTATCCCCCCCACCCATGCCACACCAATTGCGCAGACGACTCCCTGACCAGCCCCCCCCCCCACAAATACTGACATCCCACTCCCTCCGTGCTTTCCATTTGTGATCAGACACCCTCATCCACTCCCCAGGCCTCAGATGGCAGCAACCGCCCCCTGTCCTTCCCACCCACTGCGCATACTCTCGTGGAATGTCAAAGGCCTCACCCACTATATCAAGTGCAAGAAAGTACTCTCCTATCTCCAGACAAAAAAGGCAGATGTTCCTCTCCTACAGGAGACGCACCTAGACGCCTTGGAGTCCGACAAACTACGCCGAGATTGGTTGGGAAAAGTATTCCACAGCAGCGTGACAACGCAGGCCCCTGCCAAGGGTAGCCCTTCAAGGAAATGCAGAGTCGCTGTTCTTCTCCGCAAATCCATACCCGTCACCATTGTTCAATCATGGTCCAACCCCGACGGCAGATGCACATTTGTCAAGCTGAAACTTGGTGACAAATCCCTGTGTGTAGGCTCAGTAAATGCCCCAACGGGGAATAAGCACTCCTTTTTTTCTTCGACTGAATCAGCTGCTCGTGAAGATAGGGGCAACTCAGTATGTCATTGGAGGAGACTGAAACCTAACTCGTGGTGTTGGATAGGACAGGACCCTTGAACAAGGGAAACGAAGGGGACAGAGCTCTGCTGGGTGATATAGCCTCGGACCATGGCCTTGTGGACCATGGCGTCTGTCACCCAGCAGACAAAGAGTAGACTTTCCTATCACCGGTCCACAGAACCCAGTCACGCCTAGACTACTTTCTTGTATCCCACTCTGCGGTAGCACTCGTTGGCGAGTTACGCATACTAGAGACTGCACTTGCCGACCACTCCCCGGTGATGCTAGCCTTTGACATAGGACTTGCCTCCCCAGGCCGCAAACCCTGGTGCCTAAATGTTCAGAGGTATCGCTCACCCCAAGGCAAGACCCAACTGAAGGCCCACCTGTCTACTTATTTGACAGACAATAAGACATCAGTGACCTCCTGTAGAACCCTATGGGCAGCCGCAAAAGCAACCATCAGATGACAACTAATGCGAGATGCGGCGGTGCCCAACAAGAAAGCAGCTCTCCGTCGTAACGAACTAGAAGACCAGATCATTTCCCTCACCCGCCTCTATTCCTCCCACCCCTCAGTACCTAATCGCCACCGTCTAGAACTAGCCCGTATGGCTCTCTACGGCCTCTACACCCCCAAAGCAGAGTATGCACTCCAACGCCTCAAGGATAGGTACTATGAGCAAGGGGAAAAAGCTGGCTGACTACTGGCGGCACAGCTGAGACGAGAGGCTGCAATGGCTATCCCCACGATCCAAACTATGATTGGAGCAATCCTCACTCGACCCCAAGACATAGCCAATGAATTTGCCTCATTCTATGAGAAACTGTATACCCCGGAAACACCGGCCAACGAGGAACAGATGGCCGCGTATCTCAAGAGCATTGACCTGCCACGCCTGTTAGATAAAGGCAGAGAACTTCTAGAAGGGGACATCAGTAAGGAGGAAATCGCAGCAGCTATTGGCAAATTTCCCTACCATAAATCCCCAGGTAAAGACGGGTTCCCAGCAGAATACTACAAGTGGTCGGGGGAAGTGTCATTTGATACTCTTCATGCTGCCTTGCAGGAGGCCAATAGAACCGCATCCCTAGGCCCAATCTCCAACAGAGCGGTGAACGTGGTTATGCCTAAACCAGGAAGAGATCCCCTCTCCTGCGGTAGCTACCATCCTAGCTCCCTTATAAACGGGGACATTGAAATCCTGGCAAAAACAAGGTATGCAGTTCCTCTGGAAGGCAGTGACTGAGGGAGAAAATGGGGTGGTATCCCAGGTGCCAGGAGGTTGAGAGGACAACAGGGGGGGATCGCTCCTATAAGGAGCAAGGGCCTCACACACCCCAGAAGGTGTCATGCTTCATCATCGGGCAGCTCCTCGTTGATCCTGCGCTTCAATGCCCAATGGGCCCCACAAGGGGGCTCTTTGCTGGAGGTCTTCTCTTTTTGCCGATGTGAAGTTTGAGGGGTTAGGGGGCATAAGAGTAATTTGAGTAGAGATGGGAAGGTGCGAGGGAGAGCTACAAACAGCTATAGGGAGCCCACAAGATAGCCTTTATTGACTGGGTTCCGATGCTATAGTAAAAACAAGGACTGTAAAGTTGTAGCTAGAGAGGGGGAATTACAACTTCTTGAGCTCAAAATGGTGTATATGCAGTGAGGGGGGTCAACATGCTCCATGCCTATTTAAAGTACAAGGGATCTCGGCATTTCGTCAGGACCAAGGGATCCTCGTCTACTCAGGCAGGGACGGATTGGGTGTGTGTTTTTTTGTGAAGTGACATATCCTGAAGATTGGACTCATGATGTAGTCCAGCATAAATAGATAAATAAGGTACCTTCTGGATACACCTGGAGGGGGAACAGATATTGACACGATTAGATTCCCTAGACAACTTGGGGTATTGATTCCTTGGTGTGCGGTGTCAGATAAGAGAATATTGCAGGACACATTGCAAACAAACATGTTAGACAAACAGGTGGAAAAACATGTATTTGTAGACATAAAACAAGATAATTCAGAGTAATCAAATTTAAATAGTTGAATGTACGATTCCATAACCATTCAGAACGGTAGTGGTTAATTAGCCATGCAGTTCGTTTCATAAACATACATTGTGCAATACCGTAATGATAGTGTGATTTAAAAAAAAAAAAAAAATTTAAACACAGGGCTTTGCCATGAAGGAGGTGAAGGTGCGCCATAGTAGGGGCGCACCCCCATGCATGTGGCCCCGTCGCCTGGCTACACAGTATGCCAGGCATGGGCTGGTGGTGTAGGGTAGAGGCCTACCTAGAAGGGGGAGCTACTGGCCCCCTCGTGACGTTCTGGGCATTCGCGCAGTGACAAAAGAAGGAGCCTGGAAGAATAAATGCAACTCGGAGCCTAGTAACAAGCGGAGTGGTGAACAGACTGAATAATCCCAGTCAAAGGAAAGTGGGGGAGAGAGCAGGCATAGGATACCCACTAATGAGGGGTAGTTCCTCGTCATGTAGGATAGCTCGAGACTTGGGTAGGGGTGTCAAAAAGCATGAGGGGGGGGGGAGAGGTGCCCGAGTCTCCTATTGGCGAGCGTTCACCTGCAAATGCGACAGAGGGACCTAGCAAACCCAAAGAGAAAGGTCCTTGTAATGGGCATGATCAAGTGTGTGGCCCCCAGTCGTGGTAAGGTACGGCAACAGCCTCATGGTGGAGACCACTGTGGACTGTTACCCGGGTCTCTCAAGGGGGAAAGAGGTACAGTCCGAGTCTCGTTATGTCGCTCGCACACACAGAAGTGTGGCGGCGGGTCGTGGCAACTCCCAGGCGGTGGGTCGTGGAGGTACTTACTACGAATGGCGCTCCTCAGGGTATGGAACCTACCCAGCGCCCGGTCGACACAGAATGTACTGTGCTTCCGAACAGGCGGGGTTCTTAACCCTGGCATAGTGGATGTGGGGAGGAAAGCTGGAGCGAGGACCTAGTCTAAAGGTCAGCAAAGCAAGGACACCATACTGGAGTTTCAAGTATGGGGGCCATCTTGCAATTGTTCCAAACGTAGTTTGTAAGCCTATGTGGATGTATGCCTCCTTCTGTGACAAATATGATAAGTAAATCCCCGGGCAGTAGACAGGTGAGGCATGATGAGGTTGCGTGTGGGCAGAGGCATAGGTCCCCTAGTTGACTGGATAGTAGGAGCTCCGCATATGTTAATGTAGATAAGGAATAGAAGAATCATTAAAGCTCTATCGAAGTGCTCACGGTCAAGCTAGCAGGATGGTTCTACTAGGAAAAGTGATGAAAGCTCAAAGAATGGCTTAAAAACTAGAAACGGAGCCGCAAAGGCCATGGTGGGTTCTGTGTGGCCAAGCGACAAGGCTCATTGAAATAGGATGGCAGGGGCACATGCATGTGCCTAGGTGCGGCAACGAGAGGAGAGAGGGGTCAGAATCACAGGGTGGTACATGGTTTTATCGTGACACCTCTGCCCATGGTATGTCATCGTTTAGACCTGTATGGTAAGTAGCAAGTCGGTACACCCAGCGTTGTTCTTTATAAAAAAGGACTCTTGTGGTTATGTTGGTGTGGGCCTCTGTTATCGTCTAATACTTGTCGTCCGGAGTGTGGCCCATCTCAGTGTAATGGGTGAGCATTTTGGTCGTAGTCCTACCGCACCTCGCATTACTGTGGTGTTCGGTAAGTCTGGTCTTGTCTGCCCTTGTAGTCATCCCTACATAGCGTTTCTGGCAAGGATATGTGATGACATATATGCAGTTCTTCGTGTTGCAGTTAGTGTGGTTTTTTTTAATCCATGTGTTGGTAGGGCTCAGATTGATCTGTTTTGAGAGACGTGTCAGAGGACATACGCTGCATAACCCGCAAGGGTGGTGGCCCGTCACAGGGGGTAGACCCCACACTGATTGTTGCGGTCTTAGTCTAGGAGTGGTTGGTCAGGTGTGCATGATAATGTCCTTAATGTTTACAGTTCATTTGTAAGCAAATCGGGGTTTGGCGGGAGACATGGCCCCCATCTGTAATATTGCCCAGTGTTTCCTAATTATTTTTTGTATGTGATTAGACTGTGGTGTAAAGGATGTGACACAGGTCATGACGTCAGTGGATTCCCGCCTGCGTGCTTCTAGTAGACCCTCGCTATTGTTGTTCCTAGCTCTCTTACAGGCTCTTTATACCACATGTTGGGGATATTGCCTTGCTACTAAATCCATGTTCAAGGATTGGGCTTGTTGTCTAAAGTCGTTGATGGTGTTGCAATTGCGACGCAAGCGTAGGAATTACCTAAACAGAAGGTTGTCTCGCAGGTGTTTGGGATGGTGGCTGTCATATCTGAGTAGACTATTGCTGTCTGTTAGTTTCCTGTACATTGTTGTTTTCAGGTGTCCTGTGACTGAGATTAGTAAATCCAGGAATGGGAGTTCTGTTGCAGAGACATTCCTGCTGAACCTCATACGTGTTCAGTGTGTTAATCCATGCACAGAAATCCCGGCATGTGGTTGTGGTACCCTGCCATAATCGTCAGTATACCTACGCCACACCAGGATGTTGGTCCAGCAGGGGTTTCAATCCACTGAGATGTTTTGCCTCGAAGTCGGCCATGTAGAGGCAGGCCAGACTCGGGGCGAAGGTACTACCCATAGAGGTACCCTGAGTCTGATGGTACAGTTGGTCCTCAAAGTGAAAAAAATTCTCCTTCAATGCTACGATGGCGCACTCCATAATGAAGCTCACAGGGGGGGGGGGGTTCCACTCCTCTGCCATGAGGATAGTTTATATCACTTCTAAGGTGGCATTATGGGGTATGTTTTCATAAAGGGCCTCTACGTCTAGAGTGACTAATAGATCAATAGAAGCATCATTCGCCAGGTCCTCTAGGAGATTAGGAATGTTGGTTGTGTCCTTGAAGGACTGGCTTTTAGTCACCAGGGGTTCAAATAGTGGTTACAAAATTGTGAGAGTGGTTCGAGTCTAGACCCGATTCCTGATACTATCGGTCTGCCTGGTGGGGGTCTGGTATTGTGGATTTTGGGCAGGGTATAAAAATATGGTGTCCTGGGGTGGTTCTTGATAAGGAAGGTTGATTCCTTCTTGCTGATCCAACCATGTGACTCTGCTGAGAAAACCATTGAGCTTATGTAGGTGCTCAGATGTTCAGTGGTGTCTTCCCTAATGGGGGTGTAGTAGTCACAGTTGGACAGTTGGCGTTTCCATTCAAAGGTATAGTCATCTGTGTTCATAATGACTATAGCCCCTCCTTTGTCGGCTGGTTTTATGACAATCAAGGTGTCATTCCCAAGGGTCTGTATTGCTGCCGTCTCAAGTTCAGACATGTTGTAGAAGGGAGACTTCCGAGGACATCTTTTCACATCTCGGAGTACTGCCTGTTCAAAAGTCAAGACCTCGTGTGGAACCATCCCAGCCGTGGGAGTGAAGGTTGAGGGGTTTATTTATTTATTTTTTAAAATTTTTATTTATGAAGAAATTCGAGTAACATGTACAGTATCGATGCTCGCATATAGATTCTTACCACCATGCAAGGTGGCCCTTAATCGATCACCCAAAACTGAAAACAAACCTAGACAAAAAAGCTGAGAACATATCATCGAAATCAATACCACAGAAACCAATTTAACAGCAAACCATAAATCTGTGCATGCTATCACTAATTTAGTGTCCACTACAACTTCATTCGCCACGGCCTCAACATGCGATAGCAGTGCCTTTTCTAGCAACCATAGTGCAGTTAAGTCCCTGTATCCTGTGTCTCCTCCAGAGCTCTGCGGTGTAGAAATTGTCGAAATGGCTCCCATATGTCTTTGGGCTTTGAGGATGAAGACAGTTCTTCAGCATATAATAACATATTGTCCTTACAGTACACAAGATCTTTAAGCCAATGGTCTTTTTTCGGCACTCTTCTCCCGCCCCACGTGATGGCCACCCTGCGCTTGGCCAGTAATAATGCCAGTCGAATGAGTCGACCCATGGGCCCCCTGACCTGCGGCACACAACACAGCAGGCATACCAAGGGCGTACACTGCAGCTTCACGCCAGACATGCTCATTACATCCTGCATCATGGCACTCCAAAAGGCGGCTACACCAGCACATTCCCAAGCAAGGTGCAGGAAGTCCGCTTCGGGTTGCCCACACCGATCACACTTATTTGAGTCTCGAAGTCCAAAGCGGTGCAGCCGCACCGGTGTGTGATACACCTGATGCACATACTTGAAATGTATAATTCTCAAATTCCCATTTGGAGACAATTTACCAGTCAGGCCGCATACATGCTCCCAGTCCGATTGGGTGATCGCAGGGGTCAATCTGTCATTCCAACGCGCCAAGCTGCTATCGGACTCCCCTGACCTTTCACCCCGGATTGATCTATAGAGCCTGGCCACTAGTTGTTTGTTAGTAGCTGTGGTGAGCACCATCTGAAGCGGGTGTAGCGTGGGGGGCTCCGCAGGATAGGTATCGTAGTGCGAGCGAACGGCGTGTCTGAGTCTATGAAACGCGAAGCGAAACAGCAGCGTGGCATTACTGACGTGCCGAGGGACCTCTGCAGCGTGAAACTCTCCATCCACGTACAGATCCTGCATCCGCTGCAAGCCTGCCTCGTTCAGGAGTCGCATCGCCCCCGCCTCCCTCGCTACGGATAGCACTGCATGATGATCTATGTGCATCGCCGGTGCGTATATAGGTAATTTGTGAGCTAACTTCCCTATTGCCTGCCATGCAGCCACCGTGGTGTCTATAGTATTTATTTCCGCCCTCGGGGTGCTGCGCTTCGTGTGCGTAAGTATGCCATGTAAGGGGATCGGAGAAGCATCTCCCTCTTCGACTGCGACGTGTGGTATACATGCATGGGGCCGGACCCAGTGGTATGCGAATTGAGCCTGTGCACTTAAATAGTAAATGTACGGATCCGGCGCTGCAAAACCGCCCTTGTCGTAATCCTGGGTCAGCACGGCCCAACTCACCCGGGCCTGCTTGCCTCCCCACACCAGCCGGAGTAGAATCGTGCGTAGCGAATCGAAGAATCTCCTAATCAGCAGAAGGGGGATGTTAGTGAATTGATACAAGTAACCCGGGAGTACCACCATCTTGACCAGTGCGATTCGATCAGCCAGCGAGAGAGGCAAAGTGATCCACCTGTCTACTTGACGCACTAACGCGTTGCACGCCCGGCCATAATTTTCGCGTATAACTACCTCCGGATCACGGTGGATCCAGATCCCGAGGTATTTGACGGGGTCGGATGACCAGACCAGCGGGTACTCTATATCAGGCTGGGACGCCGTTGCCGTCAGCGGCACTATAATGGACTTGTCCCAGTTGATCGTTAACCCCGACAGAGATCCAAATCGCACACACTCGCGCAGCAGTTGCGATAGGTAGTGCGAGGGCTCTCGGACGTACAACACCATATCATCGGCGTACAGAGACACCGCCACTGGGCGGTGACTGAAATTGAGGGCGGTTTCCCTGTGTCGCTGTCGTATTGCGCATGCCAGAGGTTCAACCACAATCGCAAAAAGCAGCGGTGACAGCGGGCACCCCTGTCGAGTGCCCCGCTTTATGGAGATTGGGTCCGACGTCAGGCCCCCCACACGTACCCTCGCCGACGGGTCCGCGTATAAAATCATGACCCACTGCAAAAAAATCGGAGGAAAACCCATGCGCCTTAATATATAGAACATGAAGCCCCATTCTACAGAGTCGAACGCCTTGGCGGCGTCTAACATGACTGCCGCCGCAGGTAAGCTCGGTTCCAGGACATGAAGCATCGCAAAAATAGTACGCAGATTATGCGACGTCGAGCGCTCGGGGATGAAGCCCGATTGGTCAGGCAACACCAGGCCCTTCATCAGCGGCTGCAATCTGGTGGCCAGAATCTTGGCTAGGACTTTCGCGTCAATATTAATCAAGGATAGGGGTCGATACGAGTCACAGCGATCAGGAGGTTTATCTTTTTTGAGTAGTGTTATGATCAATGCTTGACGCAGCGAAGGGGGCATCACACCTGTCTCGTGTGCTTCGGCATATACCTCCAGCAGATACGGGGCGAGGAGATCAGCATAATTTTTGTAGAATTCTACAATTAGGCCATCTGGGCCAGGTGCTTTAGCATTCGGCAGGGCATGAATCGCCTCTTACCTCTTCAACCGTGACTGGCTGACTCAGATAATCTCTCTGGGCATCTGAAAGCCACGCGCAAGCCACATCTTCCAGATATCCCTCCATCTCCGATAGAAGAGCCCCGCCCCTAGACGCATATAGGTCGGCATAGAAGGCGCGGAATTGCTCCGTGATGGCGAGTGGTTCGTAATGTTCACCCCCCTGCATGTCCGTAATTTTATCGATGCGTGACTGAGCTTCTCGCTGTTTAATGTTGTTAGCTAATGTGCGGCTCGGCCTGCCTCCCTCTCCATATCTACGCGCTGTGTGCCTGCGCGACAGGTACCGGATCTCTGTCTCAGCCAGCGTGTCATATTCTAGAATCAAGTCATGTATGCGAGATAGGGTGGCGGTCGTCGGCGCAGCAGTATAATCACCCTCTAGGGACTTCAGTGTGGACTCTATTCTTGTGAGCTGGGTTCTTATATCTTTTAGTATGCCAGCAGCAGTACTTATGCATACCCCTCTGATCGTGGCCTTAAAGGCCTCCCATAAGATAGCAGCACTGTCCACAGTGCCCTTATTCTCCGCAAAATAGCGCTCTATACCCTCACGGAACGCTAGCTCATACAAGGGGTCCAGAAGCGCCTCCGGCCTCATGCGCCACGTGAAAGGGCGACGCAGCACCGCAGGCACCACCAGTTCAAGGACAACCGGGTTATGATCAGACAGTGTACGCGGCAAATGCGTCGCCGCCGTAACCCACTCAGTCGCCTCACCACTCAGAAGCCAGTAATCCAACCTGGACCAGCTGTTGTGGGCCGGCGTGGCATGCGTTCCCTCTCGCACCATGCTGTTGCGCACTCTCCAGACATCCACCAGGCCAAACTCCAGCATAGCAGTCTGCACACAGTGTGCCAGTCTAGGAGTGCGACTAGTCAATGGGTTGGATTTGTCTAAATCAGGATCTATGTGCGTGTTGTGGTCGCCCCCCCACATGATTGCTGACTCTGGCCATTCACGCAGTTTGGCGTACATCCGCAAGAAACACTCTGGCTCATCTGCAATTGGGCCATACGTGGTTGCTATGGTGACAAGTGTAGAACTCAGTTTACCCTGTACCATGGCGCATCTCCCGCCATCATCTACATACGTGTGCAGTGGTGTGAATTCAACCCCACGTCTAACCAGGATGAGCACCCCTCTGGCATACGACGAGTACGAAGAGGCCAGTCTGTATCCAGCCCATTTGGTCGCTATTTTGCACTCTAAGTTTGGTCAAGTGTGTTTCCTGTAACACCACAATGTGAGCACTATGTCGTTTCAGATAGGCAAATACTTGACGAATCTTTTTCGGGGAATTTAACCCTCTAATATTCCAAGTCATTACCTTATATTTCTCGCCTATGTCACGAGTTAACATAATGAAAAGCACTCAACTCAGCACATAAGCATCGCACCGTTCTTACAGCAAGGACAAATGACCCAGATCCGTGGCATGCGCTGTTTCCCAACATACCTACTAGCAGTGGCACAGATAAAATAATAATAAAACACAACAAAAAATAACAACGAAGTCCCTGTCCCCGAGCACCCTCCCACACCCTCCCCCCACCCACTCTAACCTCCCAATCAGGTCGAGCCATCGTACCCCCCGCCCTCCCTACAGTGTGCTCCATTCACTCGCACCCCACTAACTGCTTGGGGATCACCCGCTGGGGGAGCGGAAACAGCCGCAGCCACCCGCCGTGTGGCGGGGTGGCCAGGCATATCAGAACATTACATCATTACACCGATTGACACGCCGTGAGCAAATCACGCCAAGAAACTTCGGCCCTTAACAACAACGGGACTATCCATTACAATACACTAAGTCGCGCTAACAACTCAATGGGACTCGCCTGGAGGCCCAAAGTGATGGAGTTCTGCGGCACTCAAGGGGTCCATCTTGAGGGTGTCACACCATTAAGGTGTCATCATCTTCCGGGGTGTGTGCGGTCGCCGGACTACCAGCAGCTCCCTGCTGCTGCTTCTTGGGACAGATGTGCTTCGCAAACTTGAATGCTCACTTAGAGTCTGTGAAGAAGTGCGCCTGCCCATCATACATGATCTTCAGTTTGGCCGGATATAGCATAGGATATCGAAGCAAACATCAGCATCTTCTTGACGGTGACAAATTCTCGGCGAGCCGCCTGCACAGCCGGAGTGTGGTCCGGAAAAAAGGACAGTGCGCTCCCCTGATAGGTGATGGGACTCTTGGCTCTGGCCTCCCGCAATATAGCATCTCTGCATAGTTCAGCAGTCGCGCAATAATCGGGCGCGGGGGAGGACCCAGTGACCTATGCGCCCTCTCCATGATCAGGACAGTGGACAGCACCGGGGAGAACAGCTCACGAAGCAGGTTGTCAATAAACGACTCCATCCTTGTGATCGCTGTGGATTCCGGCAGGCCAGGTATCCGAATATTGTTCCTTCGGGAACGTGCTTCCAGATCTTCATTTTTGGCTTTAATAAGCTCAAGTACCTTTTCCATATGCAGAATCTGGGTACGAGATTCGGCCTGTGAGTCCTGTGTGTCTGACAACCTATTCTCCAGGGTGTCCAGCCTAGTCTCATGTTTGTCAACTTTTTTCTTCACCACATCGAGGCTGGACGCGAGGGCATCTATTTTACTGTCAATAGTCTTTAATCCGGACCGTAGTTCCAGTAGAATGGTCCTGGTGTCATCGCCGGCGCCCTCCGCCGTGTCAGAAGCACCCTGCATCGCAGTAAGCTCAGGTGTGGTTTCAGTGGTTCGCGTGGCACGCTTATTTTCGAAAGGAAGCTTCGGCTGTTTTGGATCTGGCTTCCCCATGGTCAGAGAGGTGACAGCGCCGGTACTCCTACCAGTCGCGCACCACAGCAGGACACGCCGTCCGCGGCAGCCCAACGCCTCTCACCAGCAGCACCGTACTACAAGCCAGGGCCAAAGGATGTCGGCACGCAGCGTCTTCAGCTCCGCTGCCCTGGACGACAGCGTCCGTATGCGGTTGTTGCTCCGCAGGGCCACAGTTCCCCGGTGTCAACACGGTCCACATCCACTGCCGCCCCCCAGCACCACGTTCTCTCTCTTTGCCAGGCGTGGAGGGCACCGCACCGCCGCTTAAGCCCCCGTCCAGCTGGCTCAGTACCTGTCCTCCGCGCCGACTAGTGACTCCAGCGAGGCCCCGGTTGACCGCTGCACCCGTACTAGGCGCTAGCTGCCGCGCCGCAGACCACTACCGGACGCCCCCACTCCGGCCGCAGGTAACAGCCACAGAGACACCGTCGCGCCGATCAGCAGGGCGTGGCCCCGACCCCACTCCCAGCCCGGTCGGCCCGCTCCCCGGCAGCTCGGTTCCTCAGAGCCGAAGGCCCATGACGGCCCGAGCCCCAGAGTGCACGATAGCCAACCCGGGTCCGGTGCGATGGTCGCTCACGCCCCCCTCACCTGGCCTCTTCGGGTCTGCATAGATGGATCCAGCTGGGCAGCATGCAGGGATTCCGCCGGTCCACCACCTCTCTTAGCACCGCCGTCCGGGCCGCGTGATAGGCCCTAGTTGTGCACACGCCGCTCCCAGCTCACAGCCAGATCAGCGCCTCCGGGTCCTGCTCTCACGGGGCGAATCACTTTTAGCCCGCTTCGGAGCCCGGGCTGGACGTCACGAGCGCTGGTGTCCCCACAAGAAGTCGACCAGCGCCACAGATCTCGCTCGGCGCCGTCTCACCAAGTCAGGATTCGCAGCTGCATGGCGGCCGCCATTTTCAGCAGCACAGTCGATATCGCCGTTCCGCTCTGAAAGTCAGCTCCTCTCCGCTCCGCACACCCGGGACTGATACCACAGGTGCCCAGCACGGTCACGTTGTTTCAGGGCTAGTTTTTACCGGTGTAGATGTGTTTGGCCGCTGGTAATTGCCGGATAGTGTTGCCTGGCCTACGGAGCTCCCTTACCAGGCAGCCATTCCGTAGTGCGCCGTGACCACGCCCCCAAGGTTGAGGGGTTGTGAAGGCCTGAATCTGGGTTTTCCAAAATAGTTTTTCCAAAAATAAGGCATCCAGGCGGATCTTTCTAAAGAAGCGGTGCAGCTCCTGTGCGGTTCTGAATTTATCCTCTTTCAGGGTTGGGACAAAGCCCAGGCCTCTGCATAGGACATTCTTTTACATCACTGATAGGGGTCTGGTAGATAGATCGACTATCAGTTTCTCTTGCTGGCCATCTGGCTCCTCGTTGGTCGGGAGGTCTCGGCCTGTTCTTGCCAATGGACATGTTTCTGTTTGGTTCCTCTTCTTCTTCCTCTTCTTCTTCCTCTTCTTCTTCCTCGTCCTCTGCCCCAGCCTCTGCCTAAAAAAGGAGGGGGATAGAAGGGTTGGGGAAAAGATTGTGGTGGTCCTTGTGGATACATCTGGTAAGGGTGCCAGCCCATTGGGGGACCTTGATGTGGTATCCCATCAATGGTGGAGGTTGTGTTGTGTATCGTCATTACCTCTGCTGCTAGTGCTGGAGTTGCTGCTTGAGGGGAAGACTCCGTTTGACGAAAGTACATCATCTTGCAGACGGTACTCATCCTCAAGCAGCAACTCCAGCACGAGCAGTTTAGGTAATGACGATACATGACACAACCCACAACATCCACCATTGATGGGATTCCACCATATCAAGGTCCCCCAATGGGCTGGCACCCATACCAGATGTATCCACAAGGACCACCACAATCTTTTCCCCAACCCTTCTATCCCCCTCCTTTTTTAGGCAGAGGCTGGGGCAGAGGACGAGGAAGAAGAAGAGGAACCCAACAGAAACATGTCCATTGGCAAGAACCACAGGCAGAGACCTCCCGGCCAACGAGGAGCCAGATGGCCAGCAAGAGAAGCTGATAGTCGATCTATCTACCAGACCCCTATCAGTGATGTAAAAGAATGTCCTATGCAGAGGCCTGGGCTTTGTCCCAACCCTGAAAGAGGATAAATTCACAACAGCACAGGAGCTGCACCGCTTCTTTAGAAAGATCCGCCTGTATGCCTTTTTTTTGGAAAAAACGATTTTGGAAAACCCAGATTCAGGCCTTCACACCCCTCCACCTTCACTCCCACAGCTGGGATGGTTCCACACAAGGTCTTGACTTTTGAACAGGCAGTTCTCAGAGATGTGGAAAGATGTCCTCGGAAGTCTCCCTTCTACAACATGTCTAACCTGAGCCGGCAGCCATACAGACCCTTGGGAATGACACCTCGATTACCATAAAACCAGATATAGTCATTATGAACACCGATGACTATACCTTGGAATGCAAATGCCAACTGTCTAACCGTGACTACTACACCCCCATTAGGGAGGACCCCACTGAACGTCTGAGCACCTACATAAGCTCAGTGGTTTTCTCACCAGTCACAGGGTTTGATCAGCAAGAAGGAATCAGCCTTCCTTATCAATAACCACCCCAGGACACCATATTTTTATACCCTGCCCAAAATCCACAAGAATACCAGACCTCCACCAGGCAGACCAATAGTATCAGGAATCGGGTCTATACTCGAACCACTCTCACAATTTTGTAACCACTTTTTGAACACCTGGTGACGGAAACCCAGTCCTTCCTCAAGGACACAACCAACGTTCTTAATCTCCTAGAGGACCTGGCGAATGATGCCTCTATTGATCTATTATTCACTCTAGACGTAGAGGCCCTTTATACAAACATACCCCAGGATGCCACCTCAGAAGTGATAGAAACTATCCTCATGGCAGAGTAGTGGACCTCCCCCACCCCAGTGAGCTTCATTATGGAGTGCGCCACCGTAGCATTGAAGATTTTTTTTTCAATTTGAGGACCAACTGTTCCATCAGACTCAGGGTAGCTCTATGGGTAGTACCTTCGCCCCGAGTCTGGCCTGCCTCTACATGGCCGACTTCGAGGCAAAACACATCACAGTGGATAGTAACCCCTACCGGACCAACAGTCTGGTGTGGCGTAAGTATATTGACAACATACTGATTCTATGGCAGGATACTACAACCACATGCCGGGATTTCTGTGTATGGATTAATACATTGAACTCGTATTTGAGGTTCAGCAGGAATGTCTCTGCAACAGAACTCCCGTTCCTTGACTTACTAATCACACTGACAGGAGGACACCTGAAAACCACAACGTACAAGAAACCAACAGACAGCAATAGTTTCCTCTGATATGACAACCACCATCCCAAACACCTGCGAGACAACCTTTCGTTTGGGCAATTCCTACACTTGCGTCGCAATTGCAGCACCATCAATGACTTTAGACAACAAGCTCAACCCATGAACACGGATTTAGTAGCAAGGCAATATCCCCAACATGTGGTACAAAGAGCCTATAAGAGAGCTAGGAACAACAATGGAGACGGTCTAGTAGAACCCCGCAGGCTGGAATCCACTCACGTCATGACCTGTGTCACATCCTTTACACCACAGTCTAATCTCATACAAAAAATAATTAGGAAACACCGGGCAATATTACAGACATGGGCCATGTCTCCTGCCAAACCCCGATTTGCTTACAAACGAACTGCAAACATTAAGGATATTATCGTGCACGCAAGACCAACTACTCCTAGACTAAGACCGCAACAATCACTGTGGGGTCTACCCCCTGTGACGGGCCACCACCCTTGCATGTCATGCAGCGTATGTCCTCTGACACGTCCCTCAAAACAGATCAATCTGAACCCTACCGACACATGGATTCATAAAACCCATACTAACTGCAACACGAAGAACTGCATATGTCTCATCACATGTCCTTGCCAGAAACGCTATGTAGGGATGACTACAAGAGTAGTCAAGACCAGAATTATCGAACACCGCAGTAATGTGAGGTGCAGTAGGACTACGCCCAAAATGCTTACTCATTACCCTGGTATGGGCCACACTCTGGACGACATGTACTAGAGGATAACAGAGGCCCACACCAAAATAACCACAAGAGCCCTTTTTTTTTTTTATAAAGAACGACGCTGGGTGTATCGACTTGCTACTCAACACACAGGTCTAAACAATGACATACCATGGGCAGAGGTGTCACGGTAAAACCATGTACCACCCTGCGATTCTGGCCCCTCTCTCCCCTTGTTGCCGCACCTAGGCCCTTGCATGTGCCCCTGCCATACTTTTTCAATGAGCCTTGTCGCTTGTCCACACAGAACCCACCATGGCCCTTGCGGCTCAGTTTCTAGTTTTTAAGCCATTCTTTCATCACTTTTCCTAGTAGAACCATCCTACTAGTTCGACCGTGAGCACTTCTCAATAGAGGTTTAATGATTCTTATATTCCTTATCTACATTAAGCTATGCAGAACTCCTACTACCCAGTCAACTAGGGGACCTACGCCCCTGCACACACGCGACCTCCCCACGCCTCGCGTGTCTACTGCCCGGTGATTTACTTATCATATTTGTCACAGAAGGTGGCATACATCCACATAGCCTTACAAAGTACGTTTGGAACCATTCCAAGATGGCCCCCATACTTGAAACTCCAATATGGCGTACTTGCTTTGCCGACCTTTAGACTAGGTCCTCGCTCCAGCTTTCCTCTCCACATCCGCTACGCCAGGGTTAAGATCCCCGCCTGCTCGGAAGCACAGTACATTCTGTGTCGACCGGGCGCAGGGTAGGTACCATACCCTGAGGAGTGCCATTTGCAGTAAGTACCTCCGCGACTCACCCTCTGGGAGTTGCCACGACCCACCGCCACACTTCTGTGTGAGCGAGCGACATAACAAGACTCTAGCTGCCCCTTTCTCCCCCTTGAGAGACCCGGGTAACAGTCCCCAGTGGTCTCCTCCATGAGGCTGTTCCCATACCTTACCGCGACTGGGGGGCCCACACTTGATCACGCCCATTACAAGGACCAAGGATCTTTCTCTTTGGGTTTGCTATGTCCCTCCGCCACGTTTGCAGGCGAACGCTCGGCAATACGAGTCTCTGGCACCTCTACCTCCCCCTAATGCTTTATAGCACCCCAACCTAAGTCTCGAGCTATCCTACATGACTAGGCACTACCCCTCATTAGTGGGTATTCCCTGCCTGCTCCCTCTCCCCCACTTTACTTTGACTGGGATTATTCAGTCTATTCACCACTCCGCTTGTTACTAGGCTCTGAGTTGCATTTTTTCTTCCAGGCTCCTTCTTTCGCCACTGCACTAACACCCGGAACGTCACGAGGGGCCAGTGGGGCCAGTAGCTCCCCCTTCTAGTTGAGGCTCTACCCTAGACCACCAGCCCGTGCCTGGCATCCTGTGTGGCTGGTCGACGTGGCCACATGCGTGGGGGCGTGCCCCTACTATGGCGCACCTTCACCTTCTTCATGGCACAGCCCTGTGTTTTAAAACAAATCACACTATCCTTACGGTATTGCACAATGTATGTTTATGAAACAAACTGCATGGCTAATTGCCAACCACCGTTCTGAATGGTTATGGACTCGTATATTCAACTATTTAAATTCGATTACTTTGAATTATCTTGTTTTATGTCTACAAATACATATTTTTCCACCTGTTTGTCTAACATGTTTGTTTGCAATGTGTCCTGCAATATTCTCTTATCTGACACCGCACACCAAGGCCTCAATACCCCAAGTTGTCTAGGGAATCTAATCGTGTCAATATCTGTTCCCCCTCCAGGTGTATCCAGAAGGTACCTTAATTATCTATTTATGTTGGACTACATCACAAGTCCAATCTTCAGGGTAAGTTACTTCACAAAAAAACACACCCAATCTGACCCTGCCTGAGTAGACGTGGATCCCTTGGTCCTGACAAAATGCCGAGATCCCTTGGACTTTATATAGGCATGAAACATGTTGACCCCCCTCCCTGCACATACACCATTTTGAGCTCGAGAGGTTGTAATTCCCCCTCTCTAGCTACAACTTTACAGTCCTTGTTTTTACTTTAGCATAGGAACCCAGTCAATAAAGGATATCTTGTAGGTTTCCTATAGCTATTTTTAGCTCTCACTCGTACCTTCCTCTCTCTACTCCTATTACTCTTATGCCCCCTAACCCCTCAAACTTCACATCGGCAAAAAGAGAAGACCTCTGGCAAAGAGCCCCCTCGCAGGGCCCGTTGGGCATTGCAGCACCGGCCAAACGGGGAGCTGCCCGATGATGAAGCATGAGACCTTCCGGGGTGTGTGGGGGCCCTTGCTCCTTAAAGGGGTGAGCACCCCTGTTGTCCTCTCAACCTCCTGGCACCTGGGACACCACCCCATTTCCTCCCTCAGTCACCGCCTTCCCTAGGAACTGCATACCTTGTTTTTGCCACTAATACACAGGGCACGTATGCTGGACCTATCAAGCCCCAGTCCCTCTCTCTGCGATTCACATAAAAATCCTAGCCAGTATATTAGCAGCCCGGCTGAGCAAAGCCATCCCATCCCTTAACCATAATACGCAGGTCGGCTTCGTCCTGGGCCGCTCTTCCAGAAATCCCCTTCGCACGCTGGCCCACACGCTATGGGCCGCAAAAGACCTACCAGACGATGCAGTGGCCCTCTGCCAGGACGCTGAAAACGTGTTCAACCTTATTGACTGGGGATACCTTTTCACTGCCATGAGACGCTTTGGCCTGGGAGACCACTTTATATCTAAAGTCCTTCTGCTCTATGACTGTCCTGTGGGTCAGGTTAATTGTGGTGGATTTCTCTCATACACCTTTCAGGTCCAAAGAGGCACCCGTCAGGGCTGTCCAATCTCCCCCTTCTGTTCCTGCTTGCTATGGAACCCTTAGCCGCTCTCCTCCGTCACTCACCACATATAGCGGGTGTCCCCATTGCGGGAGGCCTATCCAAAATATATCTCTACGCTGACGATATCCTCATCACCCTTAGAGACCTCCCATGCTCCTTGCCGGCACTACTAGAGGTATTGATGGCTTTGCTGCCCTATCTGGCTGTAAAGTGAACTGGAATAAAAGTGAGGTCCTCCCTCTCTCCTCCATCACCACGAAGGCTTCGATCCATGGCTACCCCTTCCATTGTAAACCACGCCGACTTAAATACCTTGGGGTACTCGTTAACAGCTACTCTTGCACACCTAAAATTAGCGCATTAATCCCTCGCCTCCCCCTGGAGGCGATTTTGTCCTACACCCACTGCGTATATTCTTATCTCAGAAGGCGTCGCCCCTGACACCTTATCCCCCACTCACCACATCACACCTCACTCACCTCTCCTTAAAAATGTTGCTGACGGTCGAGACACACAAAATCTTCCCAGTTTGGATAACCAGATAGGAGGCCTGCGTAGTTGCACGCCCCCTACACCCTCCCCAGTTCAGATACCCTTCCTCCAACACCTACTATATAGTTATCACAGGAGGATTTAGATGCACCATTACAGATGCTGTACGATACCCTGCGCCAATGTACCGCATGTTACCTGTAAAACTATTGGAATGTACCTGTTCACTGCCGAAGATGATGTATTTGATGTATGTCATATCCTCCTCCCTTTCTCACCCCCCTTCCCCATTGTAGTATAGATGTACCCATTATGTCACAACCTACGTGGATGTATAATATATAATGCTCTGCATAATTTGTACTACTGTTTCTCTCCTTAAATTTCAATTAACAATTACGACACAAAAAGAAAGTACTCTGTGATCAAATGAGAAGTACTTGCATGTGTTTGGGCAGTTAGTTATTTCAGGCACTTTGTATGGGGGAAATAAGTTTGAGTTGCACACTGACCACAAACCTTTGGTTCAGATACTATCGCGTGTGGAGGGGGAATATTTACTGCTTTAGTTGCTCGATTGTGTTCAAAGTCACAGGAATACAATTTCGAGATAGTTCACATACGAGGTAGTTGTGATCAACCAGCTGACTGTCTAGGCTTCCACAAGGAACCCCATCAGAGTCAAGCATCTATAATGAAGATTATCAAGTGGTAGCATGTATCAATGATGTGTGCAAGGAATATGGTAGAGGGGTGAGTGATAGTGTGTGGATTTCAGAAGATGCAAGGATGGAGAGTAAATAAGAGAATACATACACAAGGGTTGGCCCCCTTCAAAGACCCTCATAGGATCACTTCTTTCATTTTCCCAAATTGCCCATGAACTGAGTGACTGAGTGTACCCAATGGCTTTGTAGTTTTTAGAAATTATATATATTTCCTACCAAGTTACATACATGAGTCTGTTGAAAACAAAATGTCATCAAGGTCACATGGGGATGTCAGCTTTAAAAGGTTTTTGGAGGAATATTATTGGTGGCCAGGAACGGATATGGATGCAGAGTAGTTGGTAAGATCGTGTAAAGTTTGTGCTCTGTCTGATAAAAACTGCACAATCAATGTTCCACCTTTGAAATTTGTGACCTGGCCAATCACTGCTTGGCACAAACCTGGTCTGGACATTTCTGGCCCCTTTCAAAGCTTGCCTCTAAATATGCAATATGTATTGGTACTCATTGGTTATCACTCCAGATGGCCTGAAGTTAGTTTCACACATAAAGTCACCCCAACTGTGGTATTAGAGTTCCTTATGGGGCTTTTCAGCAGCAAAGGTTTTCCGGACACCTGGGTCAATACAGCTGTATCTGAAAGAACCATGTAGTGATAGATTCCTTACCTTAGAATATCCCCAGGCGTCAGTCTGGATCCAGAAAGTTTTCGTCAGCAGTTCCCCTGCGCGTCGGAAGGTGGCGTTGTGCGGCTCCGCGTCAGTCGTAGGCGTCGTGATCGCCGGGATGACGTTGCGGCAGCTACTTAGACGCCGCCCTCGCGCGCTGACGTCAGTTCTTTCTTTTTCCGCGCCAGCAAGCGCAGATCCGGAGAGAGCGGTACCCCCATTCATTTTTGAATGAGTTTTGGGAGATTTTTGTCTCACCTTTTTTGAGTCGTTTCGACTCCTGGTGCAGTCAGGGATGCCTGGATTTAAATCTTGCGAGGACTGTCATCGCATGATGTCGGTGACGGACCCGCACCGCGTGTCTCTCTTCTGCCGGGGGCGCGACCACGACCCCAAGTCGTGCCCCGACTGCCGGACCATGGCGCCGAAGACTTTGCGGGAGCGGTCCCGAAAGCTGCTTGAAGCGCGGCAGTCTGCTCCGCGCCGTCAGCGGTCCCGGTCCAGAGGGAGGTCGAGGGACCGGTCGCGGAGCCGCCCACATCGGAAGTCGTCCGAATCGAAGTCTTCACACTCGGGGTCAGGTAAGGCGAAGGACAAAAAGAAGTCGAAGAAACGTCCTCTTTCTTCGACTTCTCCTTGCCGGTCGCGCGACTCGGCTGAGGGAGTGGGTGGTGCCACCCCCGCGGCTCCGGCGGAGCCTACGCAGTCGTTGGTGACCTACCCGCCTTTCCCGGGTTCATCGGCGACTCCGGCCCAGGTACAGGAATTCCTGTCCGCTATGGCTCGCCTATTTGGGCCGTCGGGCCCCTCCGGTGTGCCTTCAGGCCCCGCGGGCCCGACTGGGAGTCCTCGGCCATTGACGCCGGTGGCTCCGGCCCCGGCGCCGCAGGACTCCCATGGATTCCGTCGTGGATCCAGGTCGATGCCGGTTGACCTAGTCACACCTCCACCGACGTCGACCCCACCGGCACCACTCTGGACGTCGCCCGGCGCGCCGGATGACGTCGGCCCTGGTTTCAGCCCCGACGTGGATACGGTGCCGGAACGGTGTCGACCGACGCCGATTCCGACGCCGTTTGGGAATCTGATTCCCTATATCCATCCTCCTCCTTTTCGGCCTGTACAACAGCAGGAGGAGGAAGGGGAGGACTGGGAGGGGTCTGAAGACTCTCTTACAGCTCAATGTGAGTTGACCCGGACTGGGCTGAGGAGCTGGGGGACGCCAGTGGTCTGGACACCTCTCCAGACCTTGGCATGATGTCTCCTCCTACCGTGGCTACGGAGGAGGGCGCTAGTTTTTCTGTGGTGTTGCATAGGGATGCTGAGGCACTCCACCTTCAGCTCCCTACTGTGGCCGTCAGGACTAACCTCCTGACAGAAGTTCTTCAACCACCAGTTTCCTCTGCGGAGCCGCTGCTGCCCTTTAATGAAGCACTTTCTGACGTTCTTCTGGGCTCCTGGTCCAAGCCCAGCACAGGGGCTCCTGTGGACAGGAACGTGGCCCGACGCCATCGCCCGGCCCCGGGCGACCCCCTTTTCCTCTCTCAACACCCAACCCCTGAGAGCTTGGTTGTCCAAGCCTCTGCTTCCCCAAGCGCATTCCCTTCCGCACCCCAGGATAGGGAATCCAAGAGGCTGGAACAGTACGGAAAGAAGATTTTTTTCTTCCGCCAGCCTAGGGCTGCGGTCGGTGAACACCGCATGCCTCTTGGGCCGTTATTCGCACTCCTTGTGGGATACGGTAGCGCAGGTGCTGCCTAGCTGTCCGGAGGAGGCCCGGACAGCACTCACCCAGGCTGTTGCTGAGGGGAGAGATGCAGCCAAGTTCACAATCCGTTGTGGCCTTGACACCGCCGACTCGCTACGCAGGGCGATTTCCACGACAGTGGTGCTCCGCTGCCACGCCTGGCTGAGGACAACTGGCTTTTCGGGGGATGTCCAAAACACTTTAATGGACATGCCCTTCGATGGCATTCGCCTCTTTGGCAACAAGGCAGACAGTGCTTTGGAGCGCTTTAAGGACTCACGGGCTACGGCTAAGTCCTTGGGCCTTTCGGCCACGCGCCCTCTTCAGCCTTCTGCCTTTCGCTCCTTTCCTGCTCGCGGAAGGGGCAACCCACCACGTTCGCAACAGAACCACAGGCTGGCGTAACAGTCCACGCGCGGCCGCGGACGTGGGAACCGCCGCGGCGGTTCAGGGGGCCAGCGGCCGGGTCAGTCCACCTCCACCCCCGCCACCACTGCCTCCAAACCTTCCTAGTCCGACCTTTCAGGCCCATCAAACGCCAGTGGGTGGCAGGCTTCGCCATCACCTCCTCCACTGGCGCACCATCACGTCGGACAGGTGGATTTTGCAAATAGTCCGAAGGGGCTACTCCCTCCCCTTCGAGACTACCCCTCCAGCCATGCCACCTCAGTACCACCGCGTGTCGGGGGATCACTTGGCACTAATCCAGCAGGAAGTTGCGGCCCTCTTGGCCAAGGGGGCCATAGAGCGCGTTCCGATGCCAGAAGTAGGTCGTGGTTGTTATTCCCACTACTTTCTGATTCCAAAGAAGGGCAAGGGCCTGCGTCCTATCTTGGACCTTCGGGACATCAATCTCTTCCTCCGGAAAGAGAAGTTCAAGATGCTCACACTTGCTCAGGTCTTGTCTGCCCTAGACCCACAAGACTGGCTGGTAGCGTTGGACTTGCAGGACGCTTACTTTCATATTCCCATCCTGCCGACCCACCGGCGTTACCTACGGTTCACGGTAGGCCACGAGCATTTTCAGTTCACCGTGCTCCCTTTTGGCCTTACCAGCGCCCCTCGGGTGTTCACGAAAGTGATGGCGGTGGTCGCAGCTCATCTGTGCAGATCAGGGGTTTCAGTCTTCCCCTATCTCGACGACTGGTTGTTGAAGGCGGGCTCGCCCCAGGCAGTCGTCTCCCACCTCCAGACTACGGCCAACCTCCTGCATTTGCTGGGGTTCTCCATCAACGTGCCGAAGTCGCACCGGATTCCCTCTCAGAAGCTCCTCTTCATCGGAGCAGTTCTGGACACAGCGCAGTTTCTAGTCTATCCTCCCGAACAGCGAGTCCGGGATATTCGGGCTATGATTTCAATCTTTCAGCCCTTGTCCTGGGTTTCGGTCAGGATGACCTTGAGGCTGCTGGGCCTCATGGCCTCCTGCATCCTGCTTATCGATCATGCCAGATGGCATATGCGGGCTCTGCAGTGGGACCTGAAGTTCCAGTGGGCGCAGCATCAAGGGAATCAGCCCTCTCTTTTCAAGTCCCCTGTCGTGAATAGATTCCTCAAAGGCATTACTCACCTTTTCCCTCCTATTCCGTTTGTGATGCCACAGTGGGACTTGAACCTGGTTCTTACTTATTTGATGTGCGCTCCCTTTGAGCCGCTTCACAACTGTCCTCTTCGTCTCTTGACTTTGAAGACTGCTTTCCTGGTTGCCATCACCTCCGCTAGGCGCGTGAGTGAGCTCCAAGCTCTTTCCTGTAAACCTCCTTTTCTATCTGTTCATCCGGACAAGGTTGTGCTACGCACACATCCATCCTTCTTGCCAAAGGTTGTCACTGCCTTCCATATTGGGCAATATATCACCTTGCCCACTTTCTTTCCGCCTCCGCACCCTTCCAGAGAGGAAGAGAGGCTCCACCGTCTGGACCCAAAACGTGCGATCTCATTTTACCTCAACCGCACACAACAGTTCCGGGTGGATGACCAGCTCTTTGTTGGCTACGTAGGCGCCAAGAAAGGCCGGGCTGTACACAAGAGGACTATCTCCCGCTGGGTCGTCTTGTGTATAAAAGCTTGCTATTCTCTGGCTAAGAAGGAGCCTCCGGTGGGGCTGCGCACCCATTCTACCAGGGCAACAGCGGCTACTACTGCATTGGGACGTGGTGTCCCCCTGCAAGACATCTGTCAGGCAGCCACATGGGCCTCGCTGCACACTTTTTCTAAGCATTATTGCCATGACAGCCAAGTCCGGAGAGACTGCTTCTTTGGCCGTTCTGTTCTCCGTGACTTTCTGGTGTGATCTTGGTTCGCAGACCCACCACCGGGGTTGGTATTGCTGGGGTATCTATTCTAAGGTAAGGAATCTATCACTACGTGTTTCTTTCAGATGAACAAGTTACTTACCTTCGATAACGATATATCTGTAAGAAACATTAGTAGTGATAGATTCCTTACCGCCCCACCCATCCTCCCCGTTCTGCGAACTGATTTCTAGGGTTAAGGTCATCCCTTTCAGGGCCCTAGTTTCAATGCACCAGTGGTCAGTATCTTGCATGGCTCTGCGTTCCTGGCGCGGAAAGTCGTGTACAGAACTGACGTTACCGCGCGAGGGCGGCGTCTAAGTAGCTGCTGCGACGTCATCCCGGCGATCCCGGCGATCACGACGCCTACGACGGACGCGCAGCCGCACGACGCCACCTTCCGACGCACAGGGGTACTGCTGACGAAAACTTTCCGGATCCAGACTGACGCCTGGGGATATTCTAAGGTAAGGAATCTATCACTACTTTTTTTTTTGAAGTATCTTTATTGGCATTTTCAATTTTTGCAAAACACGTCTCATAAAATAAGCATATTCAAAACATTCCTAAGTACAATTATCAGGATAGCCACAAAGCAGAATATTTGCCATAGGTCACAATACATGGCCCGTCATACTCAATACTTCACAATGTGCAGTTTGGGGCTAACCACCAATCTACCAGGGTACCCAAATAACGATTCAAATTCGCGAAGTTCCACTTCAATTATTGAAAACATAATTCCAATAGCATGATAGTAAAATGACTCTAAAACAAATGGCCCAAATGGGGCAAAAAAAGAAAACAAATAAAGGACCTTCTGCAGAGGGGGAAACATATCATGTACATCTATTTCGGCTGGTAGTGGGGAAATGTTATATAAAATGAAGTTACAGCAGAGAGCAAGCGGGTTGACACATAAGTGAGAGGCCCATAGGTACCAGTAAGGGTGCCTCCTCCAGGTTACACAGCAATTGGACATATTGCACCGTCAGGGTCTCAAGCCTTCTCAAATAACAGTATGTGTTGCAGGCTGAGTCGCCCCTGTGTGTGCATCCGTATCTGATTCGAGGCCCGAACCCATCTCCCTCTCCTCCTGTCCCTCTGGAGTCTCCCAGGTCGCCAGCACTTCTCTCCATTGGCCTGCTATGGGGAGCTTCCTCATCCCCTTGGATTCCTCCCAACTGAGTGCTCTACCCTCCGCCCCACACAATAACATCTCTATGCCAGGTCGCAAACTGTGGACCCCTGGCAGGTTTCCATTCCATTGCAATGCGGCATTTCGCTAGTCCCAGCGCTAGGTCCACAAGTCTGTTCCCCACCTTCCGTTTCGGCGGTCTAGGAAAAAGGCCCAAAATGCAAGACTGTAGTGTGAGAGGTAAATCTCTGCCCAGTACTTCAGTTAGCTTACCCAGGACTGCCTCCCAGAAAGGTCGCAAGGCACCACACTCCCAAATCATATGACCAAAGTCTGCATCTGGGTGAGAACATCTGGGGCAAGAACGAATCTCGCCTCCATATGTCACATTTAGTCGATGTGGGGTCATGTAAGCCATATGCGTATAATTAAACTGAATATATTTAAGGCAGGAGTTTCGAGAGATTTTCTTGGGATAATGCAGGACCCTTCGCCATTCCACATCTGTTAACTCTTTACCCCCAATCTCATCCCATTTAGCACGTAGTCTGGTCAAGGGGCGCACTGAGGCCTCCTGGAGGGCCACATAGAACCATTTCACAAGGTGCCTTGCCGTTCCAAGCATGAACAAGGCGTGAAGCACCGGATGTGTTTCCGGCTCGTTTCTACCCACCTCCCACAACTGCGCAAAAGTTTGGGCCAGGGCTTCATAATGCAGGAACTGGCATGGGGGCAGACCACAATCTTCTACTAGGCCATCGAAGGGAATTAGGGACTTGTCCAAAAAACAATCTCCGACCGCGTCTAGTCCCACATCTGTCCAGGGGGCCAGTTGCTCAACGGTAAAGACGGACTGGGGGTTGCCATGCAGCAGGCCCACCAGGGGCAACACCGGGGTGTATTTAGCGGCCTGCCGTCCCCGGTTCCCACATCTCCGCCAGGCCTGAAAGGCAGTGCGTTGTAGTAAGGAACAGTACGGTGTAGGCGTCCTAGGCTGTATCAATTTTGCCATTACCAATCTAGGACGGGCATCCGGGAGAGCCAAGAATGTACCTTCCTCATTTACCTCTTCTATCCATTGCGCCAGCCACTGTAATTGACCAGCTAGCATATAGTATTCAAAATTCGGCACTCCCAGGCCACCCTCAGCAGCCGTACGCTGCAGCGTTGCCAGCGACACCCGGGAACGACCATCCCCCCACACCAGATCCCGAAGCAGGGCATTCAGGGGGCGGAACCACCGGCTAGGCATAAGGACAGGAAGATTGACAAAAAAGTACAGCAAGCGTGGGAGCATGACCATTTTGGATAAGGAGACCCTGGACATCACTGGCAGCCGCAACGTACGCCAAAACTGAACACTCCCTCGTAGGGATCGCACCGCCTTTCCGAGATTACCCTCCTTCAGGTCATCTAATGAATGGAACACTTGTATACCCAGATATTTAAACGTATTCTGAGCCCATACGATATCGGGCGCCAATGCGTCCGGCCTAGGAAGGGGGCCTGCCACAGGTAATAGGTACGTTTTTGCTTTGTTAACCCGCAAACCCGAGAGGCCAGCAAAATCTTCTAATATTTGCATTACCGTCAGGGCGCCCGCCACAGCATCCCCCAGATACACCAGAAGATCATCTGCATATAGGGAGATGTAATGCATCTGCCCAGCAGAATCCAGTCCAATTCCATTACCCCCCTGACGCAGTCTCTCAGCTATAGGTTCGATCGCCAAGGCGAAAAGAAGGGGGGAGAGGGGGCACCCCTGTCTGGTCCCTCGAAACACACCGTATTCCCTGGATATTGTCCTACCCGTTCGGACCCTGGCAGTGGGCGCCACATATAATAACCGTACCCAACGGATCCATTCGTCTCCTAACCCCATGTGCCTCATCACTTCAAACAAAAACTTCCATCCCACTGTGTCGAAGGCCTTTTCCAGGTCAACAGAAAGCACCGCAGCCCGAGGGTGAAGCGGAGACTCAGCATGATACAGTATGGAATAAAGCCTACGAAGGTTATAGGTGGTGTTACGGGTAGGTATAAACCCATTCTGATCCGGGTGCACGAGCGCCTTCATGTGCGGAGCCAGTCTACCGGCCAGCACCTTGCTCAGGATCTTGAAATCCAGGTTAAGCATGGAAAGGGGCCTATAATCCTTGACTCCGGCCCTCGGCGACTTGATTTTCGGAAGAGGGATTACCAGGGCACTCCGAGTGGAGTCGGGCAGAACCCCGGCCTCATAGGCATCTGCATACATCCGGACCAACTGTGGCGCCAGTATATCAGAAAAGGGCTGGTAAAATTCGGCCGGAAGTCCATCCGGCCCCGGCGTCTTACCAGCTGCCAACGCATGAATAGCGGCTTTAATTTCTTGCAGGGTAATTGGGTCTCCCAGCTCCTCCCGATCCTCATCCGCCAACACCCGAAGGGGTAAAGGGTCCAAAAACTCTCCAATCACAGAACAAGGGACCTCCGCCGGAGCCGTATAAAGGGGTTCATAATATGCGGCAAAGGAATCATTAATGTCATCGGGGCAGTACCTCACTCCACCAGCCTCTGTATCCAATTGTGTAATAGGGGAGCCACCCAGTTCGGGTTGGATCAATCTAGCTAAGAGACGGCCCGCTTTCCCTTCCTCCCTCTGCACTTTGTCAAGGTACTCATTATAATTGTAACAGCGTAAACGTTCAAGGGCCACATTATAACGTGCCCGCGCTTCCTGCAATGCCAATTGAGTCGCCTCACCTGTACCTTGAATGTTATCTAACCTGCGAATGTTCTCTTCCAAAGTGAGGACCTCCTGGCAAAGCTCCCTATAGACGCCTGTCCCAGGCAATGGCCCCGCACCACCACCTTGAATGCCTCCCATTCCACCCGGACTGAGGATGCAGTGTTGGCATTGATACGGAAATATGTATCAAGAAGAGTATCTAGCGAGGCCCGAAATGGGTCATCGTCCAGCATTGCCGGATTGAGTCTCCAAGTGGGAACAGGAGGACACCGCCCCAGCGGTTGGTGTGTCATCATTAATGGGCTGTGGTCTGACAGTGTACGGCCGAGATACTCTGTGCACGTGATGGTACTATTAAAAGCGGGGGAGCATAAAAACATGTCAAGACGTGTATGCACCTGGTGTACTGGGGAGAAAAAGGAAAATTCTCTATGACTATCGTGTTGTAGCCACCATGCATCTTCTAACCCCCAGTGTTCCATCCACGCCCGAAACCCCAAAGTGGTACGGCGTGCCGGAGACCCCATTAAAGGCGGGTGTAACCGGTCTACAACAACATCCGCAACACAATTGAAGTCTCCCCCAAGGACTAGATTGCCCTGTACGCTACCTGCTAAGGTAGCAGAAAATAGGTCCAAAAAGCCAACCTGATCCTTATTAGGGGCATAAACATTTCCAAGTGTAACTTCACGCCCTGCCAGTCTCCCCGCCACCAGGACATATCTGCCTCCCTCATCCAACCATGTTCTCTTTGCTGCAAAAGGAACTCCCGGTTTCACCCAAATCAACACCCCTTTAGCAAAGGTAGAGCAGGTGGTCGCGAATACCTGACCCCTCCAAACGTCGTTTCAGTTTCCCCGCTTCCTCACAGTTTAAATGGGTTTCCTGCAAGAACGCTATGTGTATGTCCCTACGCCTCAAGTAGGAGTAAATATTATGACGCTTCACCATGGATCCCATCCCTCTAATGTTCCACGTTAGGAACCGTATATGCTGTTGAGCCCCAGCCATTCCTGCTGTAACACACCAAGAAACATCCCGGCAACCGGGTTCCCCACCCCGCCCACCCATTGCATGCAATTTTTCACCCCTCTGCAATCATTCCAGGTCATAAAAACAATTAAAAAAAACCCTTATGGTGGTCAACTCCCCGATCCCAGGGCGGTCCAACAACGGTCAGCTGCCCAAACATCTTACGTAACAATACGTGCTAAGTGAGGTCTCAACCTGGTGAGGCACTCAACGGGGGGTAGGCTTAGACAGAAAAGAGCAAGAAAGGACTGAAAAGAAATGTTCCTCTCGGGGAGAGCGCACCAGCCTTCAATAAGCAAGACACAGCACCGGGCTCGAGACGGACAACACTCAAACAATAAGTCTCTAGTTAGCACATCTGCCCCAGATTACCAGACACGTTAGATGATGTCATCCGCCGTGCGAGGCGTCACCTCAGGCATCTTCACACTATCGCTGTGGGAGATGTCTGTTTCATTTTCGCCGGACTCTCCAGGGGTGCCGGTCCCTGCACCCGGAGCCGAGCCCTGGCTCCCCATCAGATCCACCACAGCCCGCAGAGCCTCCGCCCTCTCTTTCTCCGTCTGTGATGTAGTCGGCTTCCTGGAGGTCCCCTTGGGATGCGCCGTCGTAGTCGTTTCCGTTGCTCCTTAGGTTGCTGTCCAACACTCCTAGGGCCGGCAGACTTGGGCTGCTCGCCCCTGTAGGCCTCCAACCAGTCCCATACATCGTTAGGGCTATCAAAGTAACGAGTAGTCCCATCTAGTATGATACGGAGGCGGGCCGGAAACATCAGGGAGTATTGAAGGCCCTCCTCTCTTAAGGCTCTCTTGACCTCCAGATATGAAGACCGCTTCCTCTGGACTTCCAGCGTGTAATCTGGAAAGAGTAAAACTTTACTGTTATCAACAGTGAAAGGGCCGTCCACTCTCGCCTTTTGTAAGAGGAGATCCCTATCGCGGAAATGGAGCAGACGGGCCACCACCGGACGTGGGGGTCTCCCCGGCGCCAAAGGTCTGGCCGGCACCCTGTGCGCTCGTTCAAGAGTGTAGAAGGAGGAGAGGCCTTTCGGCGCCACAACAGATTTAAACCAGTTCTCAAGGAAGGCCACCATATCACCGCCTTCCGTTCCCTCCGGCAGGCCTAGGACACGTACATTGTTCCTCCAGTTGCGCCCTTCAGCATCCTCCGCCCTTCGTTCCAATTGACCCACTCTGTCTGCGAGGGCCCCCATCTGTTGCTCCAATGCCTTATGGGCAGGTGCCAGCTCCGCTAAGTTAGACTCCGTCTCTTTGACCCTCTCCGATAGTTTTTTATGTTCTTCGCGCAGCAGGCCAAGACCCACCGCGACCGTAGTAATGTCCTGGTGGAGGGTCGCTTTGGTGTCTGCAATTGCCTCCAGGATTTTGTTGAGCTGCTGCTGAGTTGGGTCATCTGAATTGGTTAGGGACTGTTCTTGCGTGCTATCTTCTGGGTCCAGTGTGGCGCCGGCTTGGCGACCCCTAGGTTTCCCCATGGCAGCAGATAATCCCCGGAGGGGTCTTCGCTTTCAGTGGGCACCGAGCTCCGAGTCACCAAGGGCCACCCACAGCGGCGAGGCAGTCACTGTAGTGCGCCGAGCGGGCTCGGTCCGCTCCCTCCGCTGTCCCCAGCGGCCAAAGACTCACCCCTGCACACTCCAAGGGTCGGCCAGGGGGCCCACGCCACGTGGTAGGCCCGACCTCCGTTCTCTTAGGCCCGGTTGGCTCCTGAGTTCTGGTCACCCCCCGGTGGCCAGGCCGCAGACCTCTGGGTCGTCTCTCGCTGGGAACCACTTCAGTCCGTCCGGGCGGAGGCAGCGAGGGCCCCTGTAGGCACCTGTCCAACACGGAAGGGACGGGGGCGCCCGCTGCGCACTTTCGCCGGCCTCCGTCCTCAGCGCCAAAGTCTGGCCACGTCCCCCACTCCCGCGTGCTCCGGGCTCAGTGGTCCTACCTCCCCGATCAGGTCCAGGGCCCTCCGTTCAGGCCAGGCTCCGGGTGTCTCGGTCAGGGTGACACCATCATCGTATCAGGCTCATTCCACCGGTGTAGGCCCAGGGCCCTCCAGGGACCGCGCCCCAGAGTGATGTCGGTCTGGGGCACTGCACCCTCTGTGGCCCATGGGCAGTGTGCGTTCCACCAATACTGCCTCCGAGCGCCACCGCAATCATCCGGCGCCGGGAAGGGCACCTGCCGGTCAATGCGGCCTCCACGCAGCTTTCCGGCCGGGAGGTAAATTTATTCTGCGACTGCCTCAGAAGTCAATGAGCGCGGCCGCCACCAGCCCCGCCGCGTCCGCAGCTGCGGCTTACAGCACGCAGCTCCGGGATCCTTAAAAAGCGGATCGAGTGCCCTCCTGATATCCTCCAACACCCGGCTGGTGAAGAGGGAGCTTAAAAGTGCCCCGGCCGCAGGTTTCGACAGGAGAAATGATCGGCTGGTGCGGAGCTCCTCGCTCACGCGTCCGCCATCTTCTCCGTTCAAGCCACGCCCCCCAAGGAATCTATCACTACTAATGTTTCTTACAGATATATCGTTACCGAAGGTAAGTAACTTGTTCGTTTGGCTATGTTCAAAAGAAATGAATGAATTTCTGCAGCATCACGATATAAAACATATCACAACAGCGTTGTATGACCCTCAATGTATTGGGCAAATCGAAAGCATTAACATGTACCTTAACTTCAAAGTTATCTCTGTCAAATGTTTTACATCCAGCCCTTCAACACTTCCTGATAGCCCTATAGGCCAGTCCGAACCTGTAGTGAGCCTTCCTCCAGTGTTCTCAAGTGTGGGGTTGTGCTGTCAGCCTGTTACACAGCCCTGCTCTGCCCAGAAGCCCTTGTTCCTCTTTGGTATGAAGAGACTCCCTATTCTGTACATCTGGGCTACATTGCTGGGATGCCCTAGAGTGTGGGACTGCTGAAGATTCAGCAAGAAAACTGGCACCATAGGAGCTTGAGGAGGAAGGGATTTCTCGCACAGAGAAGTCACTTACTGTCACTGTGACCAACTGACACTGCAATGAACTGGCTGGATTTCATGCCTCTTTTTGGCCAGAGCATCCTGCTGACCTCCAGCATTCCAGAACGTGAAAAAATGTTGGGGTGGATCATTCATAACCACAAAGCTAAAGCAAACAAAAGCTGGGCTTCAGTACATGTCTGAAAAATAGATAAAAATTAATAGTCTGTGCTTTAAACAATCAAAATATCTTGTTCTAATATATGCTATTGGCATTCATATAGCACATAGTGCGTCATTAGTATAGTCTCCTAGTACTGCGAGGAGTCTGGGTTGCCGTCTGCCTTTCCAACAATTTCAAATGCAGATTGGAGTTCAAAAGTTCCTGTGATGATATGTCCTCGTCCATGTGTGTTGTGTGACCTGCTTGGAATGAGCCTCATCCATGGATTGATACATAAAAGATGATTAGGATCCCATTCACAGTTGGGAGGTGACTTAAAATCATTGGACGATGTTGGAGCAGGGAAAATGTGGCAATGAAAGCTGTACCGATTGCTAGTATCGTTCCTGAGTCAGTAACAAGGGCTTTGCCTGCTTACAGACATAGTAAGCCTGATATTGCTACTTACTTGTCCCCAATAGAGAGCAGGAGCCAATTGACAGGAAAGACAGACACTGAACTGCCCTCACAATGTCTTCTTACTAATCCCCTCCACCCTCCCCAAGTCCATAGGTAGGAAAACAGTCAAAAATACAAAGCCCCAGCTTGTTTACCAGTGTAAGAAATAAAGTCCCGCTAGTCCTGGTAACACAATCTCCTAACAACATCCAAATATGGAACACCAAACTCAATAAAACCTATTACAAACCCATGGACGCAAACAGTTCAAACGTTTCTATCCACAAATTTTCAGTGCACTGGTAAAACATGAGCTGAAGCACAAGAATACTAAAAGGTTGACAAAAGGAATAGTTTGGGCTTTAGTACAGTGAAAGATTTTTGGTCCAAACAGTGATAATCTGTCTCAGCCTTTGCAGACAAGACCACATAAAACCAGACCTAAACAAATCTACTGGCTCCTGATGGATACAACGATCAAGATCATAGGCCTCTATATTGATCATAAAGCCTACATGAGAAGCGTTGTGTGAACGTTAGTAAATCTGGGCTCAGGAATCTATTTTTTGTTTTTGAATAGCCTTTATCGATTTTCAGCAAGTCATACTAGTAAACTTTATCAATAATGATATGCTTAATATTTCAATACCGAGTACAAGAGCAGCTTTGGTGGGGTGCCAAGCAGTAACATATACAATAATCTTAAAACGGTATCAACATTTTATGCCATTATCTCTAGAATTCCTATACACATCAATTAAACTGCTGTCTGTTCCGAGTTATTCAATCTCGTCTGTCGTGCGTTTGAAATTTAAATCTAAATCTGGCCATATGTGATCAGGAATGAGTGTCTATGTGCGAGCTTAGGTAGCGCTGGGAGGGGGGTGGGAACCCCATAACCTGCATAGTTGTATATTTATAGTACAGTCCAGCCCATTTGTGGGCAGTGAATGAGGGTTTACTTTATGCGTGTCGATGTTGCGACATGTTGCACTGAAAGTGCAGGGTGAGGATGTGTTTTATGATGTAGTTGGATTTATTGTGTACAATTTAGTTTCTATGACAGTCAGCTACTCCCGCCATTGTACAGGATTAACCCTTGAGGGTATACGTAGTGCATTGGCTAATTGGGTTGCATGCTCTGCAACAAGTACTCTACGGAGGTCTAGAAGCCATGATTGTGTGCTGGGGCCTGATTGCGACCTCCAAACCATAGCTATTCTGCGTTTTGCCAACCCCAGTGCCAAGTCTAAAAATGTATTGAGGTTCTTACGTGGGGCGTTACTCTTCGTGATTCCAATCAAAAAGTGTGGACCCCAGGCTATTATCAGGGTACCCGCTGCCTCCGTTAATGCCGTTGCCACCTCGTTCCAAAATGTCCGAAGACGAATGCATGGTCAGACCATATGGAGAAACGTTGCTTCCGAGGTTGGGCATCTAGGGCAAACATCAGCGGAAGCAGGATTCATCGGTGCCAGCCTATGTGGTGTTAAGTACATATGGTGGAGATAATTAAATTCCGTGTATTTCAGCCTGGAATTCGTGGATATAACTTTAGGATAGTTTATGCATTGTGTCTATTGCTTATCGGTAATATTAGTCGTCAGAGCCGAGTCCCAGTATTCGCGCAGTGGTGCCAACAGAAGCGTCAAATCAGGCCTAAGAGAAATGTAAATTGCAGTGACCGCATGTTTATCCCGTCCATGTATTAGTAGAGTTTGTAGCGGCTGGGATGTGGTGGGCTCAGTGCAAGTGTTGCCCCATGTCTGAAGGAATTCCTGAGATAGCGATGCGTGGAGCAGGAATGTCCCCTGCGGCACCCCGTAGGCATCCACCAAACCCGCAAAGTCTTGCAGTTGGGAGTCTGCAGATAGGTCTCCCCAGATGTCCAGTCCCACGCCCTCCAAGTCTCCAGCTCCGGTTGCCTGTGACAGGTGAAAGAACCTGGGAGAACTTCAAGGGGTAGGTTGGGAGCATATGGTGCCTTAGATAGTACATACTTTAGCCAGCTGCGTCTTGCTGCTAGCATTAGCAGATTACCCTGTCTTTGCTGCAGTGTGGTGGTAGAGCCTGATAGCCATTCTATCATAGCTGGCTGTCGCAATGTTACCGCCTATGGGGCCAATTCGGTGAGGTTGCTGTTCGCGAGCCACCTCATAGGCCACTGCAGTTGCGCAGCAGCATAGTAGTGTTCATAATTCGGCGCCCCCAGGCCCCCTTCAGATAGGGGTAGGTATAATTTATGGAGTGCCACTCTGGATCTAGAGCCCCCCCCAGATCAGGGAAACACGGAGTGATTCCAGGTCTTTGAAAAGCCTGTGCGGTAGCCTATGAAGAAGGGTAGAGAAGAAGTATAAGAATCAGGGGAGTAAGAGCATTTTACCCGCCCCATGGGGTATATGGGTAGACTCGACCAGAATGGAAGGGCTGCGCGGGCTCTAGAAATTGCTCTACCTAAGTTACCATCTATTAGATCTGCCTGGGAGTGGTAAATTTGAACTCCCAGATATCTGAAGGTGTTGAACGCCCATTTCAGCGGTGTACGGGGCAGAGTGTCTCTGATCCATTGATAGCGGCTTCATTGGAAACACTGCTGACTTGAGCCAATTAACCCGTAGGCCTAAAACTTGGGCGTGTTCGTCCAGCAGCTCCATTAATTCCTGCAGAACTAATCTGGCCACGCAGATAAATTAACACATCGTCTTCATAAAGAGAGACTATATGCCATTGATTGTCCGCCCGTATGCCCCAATCAAATACACGGTGGCGCAGCTTGCATGCCAGTGGCTCCATGGCTAATGCAAATAGAATGGGCGAGAGAGGACATTCCTGTGTTGTTCAGTGTTCTATTACGAACGACAGAGAGATGGTACGACTGGTCTTAACTCTGGCCTGCGGCTTTGTGTATAGTATTCTTACCCACCTCAAAGTTAGGGCCCATGCAGAATCCTGCCAGCAGAGCTAGTAAGCATTGCCAACGTAAGGTGTAGAACGCCTTTTCAATGTCTAGGGCAGCTATCCAAGGTATGTCAATTTCTGTTCTGGTCCACTCCAATAATTTAAAAAGACGGCGCAAGTTCAGACCAGTATTCCTTCCTAGAATGAAGCCATTCTGGTCCTCGTGCACCAGTATTTGCACTGCATCCATTAACCTATTAGCTAATATCTTACCAAAAATGTTGTAATCGGAATTCAGCAGTGACAAGGGGCGGAACGAGCCCATTTGGAGTGGGTCCCTACCTGGTTTAGGTAACACAGCCGATATCGCCTCACGCAGGGAGAGCAGGAGTTCTCCCCTTTCAAATGCTTCTTCATACATGGTGGATAACCGGGAAATGAGTTGCTCAGAGTAGGTTGAATAAAATTCCGATGGCCATTCGTCTGCCCCCAGGGTCTTGCCTGTGGCTAGTTGTTTGATGGATTTGGATATCTCATCTGCGGAGATAGGGTCCTCAAGTAGAGCATATTGAGTTTGCGTTACCTGCAGGAGTTGGACGTGAGATAAAAACTACTGAATAAGAGAGGGGTCGCCAGTATCGGGGGCTTTGTATAGGGAGGTATAATAATTGTGGAAGGAATCATTAATTGCTTCTTGAGTGTTCACCAAGCGGCCCTTAAAAGTGTATATCGCCGTAATGGGGGGTTGTGAAGTGTCAGTTTTTAATAACCATGCTAGCATTTTGCCCGCTTTGTCCCCTTTGGTGTGCCGTCGGGCCAGGTATTGCTTATAGTCCAACGCACAAAGACTGCCCAGTGTCTCCTTATATGCTAGTCGAGCCTCAGCTAGTGAGGGGATAATATGTGGATCTTTGGGGGAGAGCCGTTCGCATCGCTGTACTTCCAACTCATGGTTTTGAAGTTCCTTCGTGAGTGTCATGCGAGATCCATAAACTGTTCAATGGCGGGCCCACAGAGAACAGATTAGAATGCATCCCACTCTACTCCCACGTTTGAGGCAGAGCCTGCGTTTGTCTGAAAGTATGAGGAGATGGATTGTGATAGGGAGGTGCGAAAGGCTGCATCATTAAGTGCGGCAAGGGGTAGACGCCAGGTCAGGATCCTGGCCCTTTGTGTTCCCTACAAAAGCTGCAGTTGCAGTGGGCTGTTGTCCGAGATCGTGCGGGCCAAGTATTCCGCATGTGTCACCCTAGGCAAAGTATTGGCAGAGCAATATATTGCATCTATCCTCGTGTGGAGGTTGTGGATCGTGGAGTAGTGTGAGTAAATACGCATTGTGGGATGTTTACTATGCCAGGCTTCGTTTAATTTCATGTTGACAGTCCAGTCCTTCATGTGTTGTGCTAGGCTAATGGAGTGCGCCCCCTGGTAGCAGCAGGCGCGAGCGATCTAGGGTTAGATCGTGCTCTTAGTTGTTGTCCCCGCCCCAGTATGTTGGCACTATAGGGTCGCTTAGTAGGGATGGTGAAATCGACTGCAAGAACGAAGATTGCCCTGAGTTTGGGGCATACAAGGAGACTAGTGATAGTGGGGAGCCGTCTAAGAGTCCTTCTAAGATTACGTAGCGGCCTTGGATGTCTATCTGGGTATGTAGTATTTGCAGAGGAACGCCAGGTGCCACCCATATGAGGGTGCCCCTGGCGTACCCCGAGTATGTGGTTTCTACCACTGTGCCCCCTCCATTGTTTACGGAGCGATGTGAGGGTTTGTGTGGTAAGGTGTGTTTCTTGTATTAATGCAAATGAGATCCCATGACTACGTAAATATTGATAGACCTTATGACGTTTAACACATCAGCTAATCCCCGCACATTCCAAGTTAATAAGAGATGATCATTGCTTACCATCTAATTGTCACTGATTAGAAGAGTGGAAACAAGTCTGCGCCCTGTCTGCAACCCTTATTTGCCGGTTCCCCCACCCAACCCCCACCTCCCGATTGTAGCTGCGATAACGTTCATCCTGCACATTGTATGGCATAGCGAGAAAGACAGATCTCAGTAATCAATAGAAATACCCAACTCCCCACCCCAGGCCGGCTTGCCAATGGGCAGTTGGCCATCTGCACTGAAATGCAATTAGTCAAAACAAGAAATAACAATAAAGAAAAAGAGGAAAGAAATGCACGACAATATGTTATGCAAGGGATAAATTGCAAATGAGCAGAGAGAGAAAAGGAAGACAAAAACAAAGGGATGCTATATCAGCCACTTGTTGTGCGCGGGGAGCGTAGCAGTTCTGCGCATCATCTGCTTGTTGGCCGCCATTTACAGTTCAAGCCTGCTATGACCATGTTAAAGACTTGTGGTCGACACCCAGAGAAAAGTGCACCAGGCCCTGTAGTAGTGATGGTGATACAACATTCCGCTGGAGCCATTTTAAGTTGTTGAGTGAGACATCGCCCAAGCTCCTCTGCAGTTTGTGGGGTGACTACCGGGCCTCCTTCCATCAATGCTGTGTGTTGTGAATCGGTTAGTTTCAGTGTTTGATCCGGTGCCATGTCCGATTCAGATCTTGGAGGGGACGCAGAGTTACCAAGGTATTCCACCTTCCTAATGGCTTGCTCTCGTTCTCTTGCCACCTGGGCCTTTGTTGGTCGTTGCACTCTGCCCCTGCCACGATTTCTATATGTGCCTGCTAGTTTCCATGCCTGCCGAGGATCCGCTGAGGTGGTATGTTGGGCATGTGTGAACCCGTTCTGGTCTATCCGGGACCAGGCCTCTTCAGGAGTGGAGCAGAAGATGCTACTGTCCTTGTAACAGATGCGCAACTTGGCCGGATATTGTAACGAGTATTGTATCTCGTGGTCCCGGAGGCATTACTTGACATCCAGGTAGGAGGATGTAAGAAAGTAGGATCTGCTTCTTATGGCTGCCCCCACCTTTTTCTGGCTGTAATGCTGTTTTTGACTAGTCTGACTGGGATCCTGCTAATCAGGACCCCAGTCTATCTGCTTTCTCCCTAAACTTTTTTTTTTTTTTAAATGTTTTTATTTATTTTCAAACATTGAAACAAAAGAACAAAGAAATTGCGAGTGCACGAGTTCAAGTAATCAGCCGATTTTGACAGTTGATAAGAGACAGAGAATACTATCACATTACCCTTGAGAGGGAGCACAGTCTGCGTTGGAAATAATACACGTGTACATGAAATAAGGGTCACTTCAGCGGCAGACATCCTTTTCCACCGTAGGGCAAATAGCACAACGTTCAAGGCTCGTGTCCCTGTCCTCCCATTACTGCCTCCAGATCCTCCCCCTCCCCTCCAAGCTCCAGCCCATAGTATTTTAGCCATGGCGTCCATATTTTTCGAAATTTGCGGGGGCACCCCCTTGCCACATATGTCACTTTTTCCGCCACCATATAAAGGTTCAAACAGTTTCTCCATTCCTCTAATGTGGGAAGTTGGGATGCTCCCCAGTACCGAGCTATGTCTCTTTTAGCAACCACGAGGCCCAGGTTTGCCAACAGTAACTGGTGTCGCGGGAGATCTACTTCAGTAGGGATTCCAAGTAAGATATATCTCGGCTCCATCTCAAGCTGAGCTCCCAACACACTGTTCAATTCCTGCACTACCTTGTTCCAGTATACCTGAATCTACTGCATTCCCAGAGGGTGTGTATAAATGTACCGCGTTCTATATGGCATCTGAGACATTCTGGGTTATCCGCCCTACCCATTGCGTGCAATCTCGCCCTGTCAAAGTAGGTCCTATGCAAGATTTTATATTGTATAAGCCTGAGTCTCAGTTTAATGGCCACCTCACGTGGATGCATGAGGGCGGCCTCCCAGTCAGGGTCTTCTAACGGACCCGTTGTATGTTCCCATTTGGTTCTTAAGGGACCTAGATTATCGGGCATATTGTTAATTTGCGTCTTATACGTTAAAGAAATAGCTTGATTCTGGATTTCTTCCTGGAGTAATCGGCCTTCTAAGGGGGCATATTCCGGAAGCGTCTCCGCTGCCAGTCCTTCCGCTCGCCAGGCATGCTGTAGCCGAAGATAGGCATAGAACTGTGTCCGGTGGAGTTTATAGGTGTGTTGAAGTGAGGTGAACGGTGCCAATGCGCCTTTCTCTAGGACGTCCCCCACCTTGGAGATTCCTATCAAATCCCAGTGTTGAAACCCTCTCAACTTCCCAATTTCCTTAAGTCTAGCGCCCTCCCATAGTGGGGTTTCCCTTGTGGGTTTCTTATCCCATTTCATTAGTTTCTCTGCTTGTTTCCACGCCTCTACCGTACGCTGGGTTGCGGGAAGGAGCCGGCTACCTCCTTTACCACCATAAAGGTAGTGCAAATGTGTGCGATGTCTGAATTGCAGTCGCTCTAGCATATATGTGGGGTGGTCCTGCGGTGCGTGAGTCCATTCATTAATTATAATGAGATGCGCCGCCCTGTAGTAGGCCCTGATGTCCGGCAAGGCCAGCCCCCCATTGTATGGGTTCCGCTGGAGGGTTTGTAACGCTATACGGGGTTGCGCCCCATCCCACAAGAGTAGGCGGAGTTCGTTATTTAGGGTTGTGAAGACAGTCTCTGGGATTTTACAGTATGTGTTTTGTAGAATATATAATAGTTGAGGGAGGGTGATCATCTTATACATAGCCGCCCTTCCCATTATCGTGAGAGGGAGCTTCCTCCATCTCTTGACATCTTCCTGAAAATTAAAAAGGATACGCTGGATATTGCGCTCTAGGCTGACCACAGTGTTAGTAGTGATATATAGTCCAAGGTACGTAAACCCTTCTCGGGACACTGTCAAACAGCTTGGGTAGTTTTGGGATTCCACCACCCCAGACACTGGATATAAATTGGATTTAGTCCAATTAATCTTATACCCTGCGTGACGGCCATATTCTTCAAAGATGTGCAGAATTTTAGGAAGGGTCTCCCTCGGGTCGGTGACATAGAGCAGAATATCGTCAGCATATAACGATATACGTTCAGCTTCTAGAGATCGTGAATAGTCTACAAACCCCCCCAGTCCCCGACTAGCACGGACTATACAGGCCAAAGGCTCCAGTATGAGGGCAAATAATAGGGGAGACAGGGGGCATACCTGTCTAGTGCCTCGCTGAATCGGCCAACTCGCCGAGAGGAACCCGTTAACTCGAACTCTGGCCTCGGGCGCTTTGTAGAGAAGTGCCAACCACTCCCGGAACACCGGGCCAAATCCAAACTTCTCTAAGACACATCTCATAAACGGCCAATGGATGGTGTCGAATGCCTTCTCTGCATCAAGGGAGAGAAGCAGGTGGGGGCTTTCTCGGCCCTGGACTGTAACCAATTAGCGAGACGCCGTAGATTGAAGCGAGTGGCTCTTTGTGGCATAAAACCAGACTGGTCCCTATGGACCAGAGGGGTAATAACTGTTAAAAGGCGCGTCGCAAGAATAGTGGCCAAGATCTTTGTCTCCACATTGAGCAGGGATATGGGTCGATACGACCCACATTCTTCAGGTGGTTTCCCTACTTTCGGTATGACTACCACCGTGGCCGACCGGAGATCTAGTGGTAAGATCCCCTGTTCCCTTGCAGACTGATATAGTTTGAGTAAATGAGGGGCCAGTAAGCCATTGTTTAATTTAAAAAATTCCCCTGGTAGCCCATTAGGGCCAGGGGTTTTTCCCGACTTTTGGCGGCCAATGGCCTCTGTCACCTCCTCCAGAGTCAGGTCTCCCTCTAACTTGTTGCTATCCTCCATGGATAATGAGGGCAGTTGGATTGCCTCCAAGTATTGAATGATTTGCGCCTCACTGGACTGTGTTTTGGCAGCATATAACTCTGTATAATATCGAGCGAATGCCCCAGCAATGTCCGCAGGCGTGGTATGGATCTGTTGGTGTTCCCGGATAGCCAGTACCCATCTCGCCTCACTTTCTTTCCTACCCAACCATGCAAGGAGTCGTCCCGCCCTATCCCCGGTTTCATACAATCTGTGCTGGACTGCTAGCTGCTGAGATTGAACCTCCCGAGTCACCAGCGCTTGGTACTCTTTTCTGGTGATCGCCAGTTGGCTTATGGTGCGGCTATCAGATGTAGAAATGGCTTTCTTTTCTAACTGTAACAGGGTGTCCTCGAGGGCTAGCAGTTCTTGCATTTCCCGTTTTTTCTTATGTGCAACAATGTTTTGTGCCCTGTCCCTGAGTACTGTTTTATAGGCCTCCCATAGCGTAACTGCAGATTTCACCGAGACAGTATTCTCTCTAAAATACAGTTCTGAGTCCACCCTGAGTTCCTCGGCCACTCTTTCGTCCTTCAGGACCCAGGAGCTCAACCTCCAGGTAGTAGCCTGACTACCCCTCCCCTCCCATTGTCAATAGGAGTGGTGAGTGATCAGAAATGCCCCTGGGCAGATACTCTACCTTCTCTACCCTTGGGACCTCCCCTGCTGGCGCAAATAGGTAATCTAGTCTTGAAAACACTCTGTGAGCCCCTGAAAAATAAGAATAGACCCGAGCAGTGGGGTGGTGCTGACGCCACAAATCAGTCAGGCCTAAGCTACTTTGGAACTGCGCTAGCGCCGTGGGGCCCGGCGGTCCCAGTCTACCTTGTGTTCGATCCTTCGCAGGTTCAATTACATCATTGAAGTCTCCCCCTATTACATGTATGGCGGGCCCGGAATGCAGTAGGAGCTCTGTGAGTTTATTAAGGGTACGTTGCTGTAGGCGCGGAGGTGCATAGACACTAGCCAGGAAAAACTGCTTGTGTTTCCAGCTGCCCTGTACTGCTACGTATGTCCCCTCAGGGTCCACCCAATGTTGGGCAACACAAAATGGGGGAGTCTTTCTAATGAGTATCGCCACCCCTCTTGAACCCCTAGTGAAGCCAGCATGCGCCAGGGTTGTGTATTGTCCTCTTCCCAGAAAGGAGCAGTTCGAGCCCAGTAGGTGTGTCTCCTGCAGGAAGACTGTCAGGTTTGAGCCTTTTAAGATGGGTGGAAACTAGGCCCCGTTTAATTTTGCTACCTAGCCCATTGACGTTCCACGTCAGTATAGAATACTTTTCCTCAGCCATCATGCCCTATCCGGTGAAGCAACCTCATTCCTGCCCCCCCACCCCCCCAAGGAGTACCCCCCTCCCCTCTTTTCTGTCTAATCTCGGCACTCTCGCAGTGGAACAACAAAGAAAGATACAAATATACAACGGTCCCCCCCCCCGTAATAGCCCCCCCACAGAACAAATACCCATACTTTGCATACCCCCCACCCTACACTCTTCAAGTGCCCGCGCCGCTCCCCAATTCGTCAACATGACAACTCTGGCACGAGTACTCCAAAAAGAGGTCTGTCACCCTCCCTGTTCCCTCCCTACAATGAACTAGAACAACTGAAAATGGTAGCGCAAGGTCTATTTCCCTGTGTCAGACCAGGCTCCTACAAATGAGCGACCGCACTCGGGGTCTTCTTACTGTATCTCATTTGTCAGCCGGCCCCAAAACGTGTACCTCTTCGCCATTACTAGGTGTTTGCGGTTGCTGCGGGCCGACGTCATGGAGGCTAGAACCGGCAGCCTTCAGTCTCTGGATGTGCTCAAGCAGCGGGTGTTCACTGTCCACTTCTACTGATTCATCCTTCTCTGAATGCTCAGTATTGACATTGTCACTTGACCTTGGGAGGCACTGTATTCCATGGTCCCCCGTGGTGTCCTCGTCGGAGTCTGACCGCAGGGACTTGGTCTCCCCAGCTGTCAGAGATTTCCTCGGTGTTCCCCTGATGGCATCCGGGCTCTCAAGGTGCGTCGCCGCCGCTTTTCAAGCGGTCTCCCCTGACTAGAGTGCAGCCTTCTCTCTGTGCCAGTGTCCTGGGACTGGGTAATCGGTCGCCTCAGCGTTGGGCGTTCTTCAATCCATGTCCATGCTTCCTCCGGAGTTTGAAGAAACACCGTGGATCCCTGAAAGATGACTTTAAGTTTTGCTGGAAACAGCAGCATGTATTGAATCCCGAGCGTGCGGAGTTTCGCCTTAACTTGATCAAAGGTTCGTCTTTGCTTCTGCACATCGCGGGAGTAGTCTGGGAATACCATCACCCGAGAGTTCTCGAAGGACACCTCGCCTTTCCTCCTGAGCTCGCGCAAAATCAAATCCCTATCTTGGAAGTTCAGGAAGCGAGCGATCAAGGGTCGAGGGGGGGCCCCTGGTGGAGGCCGGACATTAGGCATCCGATGTGCCCTTTCTATGATGAAGCAGGATGAGAACTGAGTGGTCGGCAGGGCGTCTCTCAAAAAGGTTAGAAGGAATCGGCCCGGGTCTGACCCCTCCGCATTCTCCGGGATACCAATAAAACGCAGATTGTTCCTGCGGGCCCGGTTTTCGGCATCGTCCACCCTCCATGCCACCTCCTTCATTGAGGCCAGGAGTCCCGAAACATCAGTCCGCGTGGTGTGCATGGTATCCTCAAGCTCCGAGACACGTTGTTCTGCCTCAGTAACCCTCTCGGAGACTTTCCGCAAGTCATGGCATAGAAGTGTAACCTCAGAGCGGACCTCTGCCAGCTTCCCCTCCAGGATCTCTCTGGATGAATGAATCGCCTGCAGGATCGCTGCATTATCGGGGGGGGGGAACCGAGCTGACCTCTGCCCCTTCCAGCGCGGGGAGCACCTTGGCGAAACGATCAAGTTTCCCTTGCCTCGAGGTCTTCGGTTCTTTGTCTTTTGCCATGGTGGAGGGTCTATTAGGACGGCTACCCCGTCCTCTGCCTTTTGTCTCCAAGGCCTTTGACGCCCTATAGGCTGGCTCCTCTATACTGCGTATCTGCGCCGTAATTGTTAGCCCAGCAAGAACAGTCACTGTCCAGTCTTGATGGCGCTGGCAGATTGCTGGAGGAAGTGGCAGAATACACCACCACCGACACTCCCCAACAGCTCAATAAATCCCTACAGGCGACCCAGGGAGTGGAGGAATGGTGCACAGTCTGCGCCGGTTGGTTCAGGCGCCGCGAAGGACCCAGGCGCAAATCGTGTATATGAGTATGTCGTCTCCTCACCCCCTATATCTTCGCACACCTAGTCAGTCATCAGGGACCCATCACCTCGGGCCAAGTAATCTGGGGGAGGACACGCACTGCACCTCTGGACCCCTCAGCAGGACTTCAGGGCCGAGTAGACACTCCCTGGGGGGGCAAGCCCAATTGTCCCTATGAGCCCCAAATGGCTCCAGGAGCAGTGCAGCCACGACAGTGTCAGGCCAGCAGTGGCGCCATCTCCCACCTTCTTAGCGCCGTCCTCCGGCTCAATCAGGCCGTCAGCTCTCAGTCAGTGCAGCGTTTAAATGGCCGGGCTCACCTCGGGGGTCGCGATCGCGAGACCGTGCCCCCTCTTCCGCCGGCTGAGTATGGGCCAGCCACAACCCTTCAATCCACGTACCTCCGCTCTCCGCCGGGCCCCGCTCTCCAGTCACTCCGGCGTTTGCAGGGCTCCTCACAAATCCGGACCTGCCAGGGGGTCGCACCGCCGGATCCAGCTCCAGCCCGGGGAGCGCGAGACTGGTATCTCCCCTCCAGGCAACACATGGTCGCGGGTCTCCGCCCGGGGAGCGAGCAACTCCGCTGGCCCCTAGCTGCGCTGTGTCTCCGTCGCCGCTCTCCCCCGCCAGGAACGCCGGATTCAGATCGGGCGAGGCGCCATCTTGACGAGCGCCCCACGATCTCGCCCGGAGCGACGGACGACTTTCCCCCGCTGTAGATGACGGTATCGCGGGTCCCGCAGCTCCCAACTTCGATCAGAGATCCTCCGGTGAGTCTAGGAGGTTGTGTGTGGCGTCGAGTGTCAGGATAAAGCACAGGATTCGTGTAGGGCCGGCGGAGCTCACAGCGAGTGCAGCTACCCGGCCATGTTGCTCTTCTACCTCTACTCTCCCTAAACTTTTATGTTATGTATAGGCTTTCCTGTTTTCAGTTTCTATTATTGGTAAATTCTGGTGGGGTTTTTTCAGTGTTTTCAAGTGATTTCAATACCTTAAAAAACAGTGGTTATCAGTGGTTACACATTTTCGCGCCATTAAAAACAGAAAGTGTTTTTCCAGTGTTTATGGAACCTTTTGCTTTTATTATTGCATGCTTTCTGCACTGATAGTGCATGGTATATAGACAGTGTGCGTACAGTGTATATGAGGTCCAAATACATTTTTACAAATCAAACTTATAGTAGACCATACAATACTTCTTCAGTGAGTCTTTGGTCATGCACGCTCGCTCTTTCCTTCCCATGTAAACTTTTATCTGTGAAAATGCCCTCTCAACATTGACACTTGAGACAGGCAACGCCAAAATAGCCAGTATACAATTTGCTAACTCTGGCCACTGACATAGCTTTCCATGCCAATACTGGTGCACCTGAAGATTGTGATTCTCTGTGACAGGTTCTGCAACATATGCGTTGAACTGGGCGCATATGCCCTCAGAGTTATTGAAGCGGTCAAAAATGAGGCAGCACTTTTGAAACTCCGGAGAAAATGTCCCTTAACGGAAGCGATCTATAACTTGTGCAGAGTACCACAGTGAGGCTTCATTGACTTCAAATGCCATGGTTGGTGAAGGGCTATTTCTCATACATTGTAAAATAAAAGTTCCTGAATTGCTCCTCAGCATTTCTTTGCTTACCAAGTGGCAAGCACTCTAACATGGAACATGTTGCAGTGCCAAAGTCACTGAAAGTGTTGCCCAGCCTACTCTCAAGGAGATGTTTCACATCTACACCAATTATGCTGAACACTTGGTAGACAAGGGTGTTTTCAGACTCTAGTTTTTTTTATTATGTCCACTATAGCAGTCATGCTTTCCTGTAAAAATCTAAGCATGCAGTAGAGTGTACTTTTTTCAAATCACTATCCATATGTGACCAAAGATCCTCATATTTCTTGCTTTGGCATTATCACTCAGCAAAAGTTCTGTAAACGGTTGCCAGCATCCATGGCCTCTAGGACTGAGAACCACCAGCTAAGTGACACAGTTGGGATGACTCTTTCTTTGATGCCACACAAAGCACAAAATGAGAAATATTTGCATTTTAGTTTCCGCGCATAACAAAACAGTGCACCAGAATGGACTAAAAAGTCAATGGCATTCTTCATTAACTCTGAAGATTGTAAAAATGCTTTCAGCATACCTTCTAACAAGTGGCAAGGATCTCTTACAGGGAAGCACTTCAGCTCAGGTGTCGATTTTGACAGGTCATCACACAACTTTTTATATACGTAGCTGAATCACTGCAAATACAAACAATATGACTCCAATCTTTGTTGAACTTGGTAAGAACTTTTTGCAGCAGCATTCCACGTGACACTGCGTTCCATGTTTTCCAAAAGTCTGGTGTCATGTTTTCACCAGTATCCCAGATGCTTTGTGACTGCACTCTTTTCACATATACCTGTCACTATAACTTGCATTGAATGTTTAAAGCCTGGGGTGTTTGGCAATTCACCTACTATCAATACTGACTCACTAGAAAAGGGGGCTGATGTATCAAGGGTTTTTACCCATTGTCTGTGGGTAAATGTGATGGTACATAGGAAAAATGTAGGTTTCATAAGAATCTTTCCTATCAGTGAAAGACTCAAACGTAGCCAAAAAATCAAATATGATTTTGATATTTCCTAATTCTCTACAGTTTATAAAATAAATAAACAACACCTAAAATATGCTTCTAACCCCTGTAACTTTAGACCAAAGACTACGTAACTGAAAAAGGAAGAAGAAACAATATTTTAGTGACATCCCTAAACAACAAAACTCAAGCAGAATAATGTTAGCCCAGTCTTTCTTACTGCTACCTTATATAACAAAGTTACATTGTATTGGCCCCTTCAGGAAGAAAAAGAAAGGACTCTTTCACTCTCCTTTTCCTTTCTTTGAATGGCATTTAGTTTGTGGTTGTGCAGGTTTTTTTTTCAGTGTTTATATGTTTACACTGGTGAGGGCTATTTCCCTTCCGGTGGGGTTTTATCAGTTAAAATAGGTTTAATCCTAAAACCGGACAGCCTAGTTATGTACTTGGGTACACCCCAGATTGGATACTGGGGTACCCTTGTCAGTCTCTAGTATATGGTACCCATGTACCCAGGGCATAGGTACCCCAGAGGTCTCCCATGGGCTGCAGCATGTATTATGCCACCCATGAGAGACCATTCAAAATGGAACTACAGGCCTGCCATTGCAGCTTGTGTAAGTCGGTGCATGCACCACTTACTTAAGATATAGGTTTACTCAGTGGTTAATTTGTAAAATAAAAAGGGCTGGGGCTCTCCTCAGGAGGCACCGCTAACAGGAGAAATATGCTGGTGCAAACTGCCTCCTGACTAGAGCCCCGGCACTTATTATTCTGGAGAGGACTTGGCCTAATGGATAGAGCTGCCGATTTCAGACCTGGGGAACCAGGTTCGAGTCTCGCAATGGTTCAACATCCTGTGATTCTGGGGAAAATCATGTGCCTTGAAAATGAGTGTGTCCTTAATTGGTGCATTAAGCACCGGTGCTGAGGATTAGGTGCTGGTGCTGAGCACCGGAAAGCACCGGCTCAAATTAAGCACTGTTTACTATATCTAAGGGTCACTGCACTTAAAACCCATAAGTCACCCCTATAGCAGGCCTTTACAATCCTGAGGGCAGGGTGCTTGGTTCTAAGTGAGAGGGAGCCCCCTGCATGAGCAGGACACCCCTGCAGCCTACGGAGTCCATTCTGCCGGGTTGTCAGTGAAGCAGCCATATATTACTATAGAGGGGCATTATGCGACCGCGTGATGACCAACTCTAAAACGGCTGAAACAAACCCTATCTTGTTTGGTGTCAAACATGTTGGAAGCATACCCTCACACCGGTAACCCGTGTGGGAGGTATGATTCCACCCCTCAGAAGCGTCCTTCGTGGGGATCCTGGTGTTCCCGGTACCAGCCTTCTAGCTCCGGACAGCACAAAATGGTTGCTGCCGACCAGAGACTCATTTCTGCCCTCCTGCTGCTGAGCCAAGCTCGAGCAGGAGAAGGCAGAACAATAGGCATCCTGTCACAGGGAGGTGTGACCACCTCCCAGACAGGATTTAGTGTATTAGGGCTGAGTGGGTGCGCTTGTCAGCGACTGCAAGTCTGTATGAGGGGCAAATTTGGTGTCCCTGTGCATAGTCCAGTTCAAACCAGTCCTGGGAGCCGATGGCTCCCACTCTGGCGCAAAACGGGACAAAGGACATGGGAGTAACCTCCCCCCTGTATAGACCCTCCCCTGGGAGAGTTCCCTGAATCTTTCCAACCCTTTCCCCTGTGTACTTAAGGGCTTACCTGGCTGTGGGACCTTAGATTCGTCGTGGACAAGATTCAGAACTGAAACCACGCACTTCAACCATCTGGGCACGCTGGACTTCGTTTGGGCCTGACTTCGTCTCCCTCTCAGTCTGCTGTATCGTCTGTGCCTGTGCACCATGTAGGACCTGTGGAGCATCCAAGACACCTGAAGATAATCTCCCTTGGAGTGAAGGAGTCACTCCCCTGCATTCGCAGGCACCGCAATACTGCTGACCGGTCTGCTGATCCCGAGCTCCTACGGACTCCAAAAGGCTCAGCAACACAGGAGGTGGGTTTCTACGTCCGTCGAGGTCCGAGCTGCCCTCTCACCGAGTTTGAGGTCAGAATTCCTCGTGGGGGCTGCAATACCCGAACCCCTGTGCACTGCGTACTTTTGCAAGTGCATTCCTTGTTGGCAATCCTGTGACAAGTGCATTGGGCTCCAAGTAGCCCCAACCTCTGGCAACCTTTCCTACAAAGATCTTCAACCACCTCGCACCGTGTGCCCCGTGGCCTGTTTTGTGAAGATGCCCGAGGTCCTCTCGCGACTCCTGTGCCTCCGGCCTATTTGTCCAATTGAGGGTCATCTTTAATTTCCTTGGGCTCCCCTGATCGCTCGGGGCCTGCTCTGACTACCCTGCTTGTGGTGAGTTTCCTGGACCTTGCTGGTCCAAACCGTACACTTCCTTGACTTCCTGCATGGGTTGCTTTTGCCAAGGCTTGTTGGTGCTCCCGCCGGACACCGATCCCCTCAGCACTTAACGTGGGACAGCTCGCATCCGGCTGCTGGTCATCCTCAACGTCGCCTGGTCCTCGCAGCTGCAGAGTCAAGGTCACCGTCAACTATCCTGAAGCACCCGACATCGGTGGGCATTAGTCTACTGAGCCCCTGGTCACTCTCAAGTGACCCAGACTCTGTCCCCTCTGCTTTCAGGTATTCTTCGTCAAGAATCCACGTTTGGATTCCAACGGACACTTTCTCCTCTTCCTCGAAGTCCTCCATTGGGTTCGACAGCGATTTCCGACGCCACTTCACACCTATGCACCGGGGTTGTATGACGTTACAACGCATGATGTTACAACCATGCCGTTACAAGGCATACCTTTACCCCGACTTGCTGTCGGGAGTGCACTGGAAGTTGGAATAGCATAATTTAGTATTCCAGCTCCAGTGTGTGCAACAGTAGGGAAGGATTTGGAGTTAACTCCAACACCTTCTACCCCCTGCAACAAGCCTTTTGCGTTGTAACGACATGCGTTGTAATGGCATGCGTTGTAATGCTTCTGTTGTAAAGGCTGTTTCCCATACACCGGCTGCCCTGGGTTAGGTAACTTGGGTACTTCAGTATCCACGGGTGGGGTGGCTCTGGACCGTCTGTCTTCCACGGGGTTTCGTCGTAGTCCACTGGGAAGGGTTCGTAAACCTTAAAATTACACCTGCGACTTGCACATAGACTTGTACGCAGCACGCGGTCGTGTTCCCAGACTGCACACGCACTCCGTGGGGTCCCCATCTACTCACCTTGGGTGGTTCCTTGGGGTCCCAGCAATTCTACGTCCTCTCGACATTGTCCTGACTCGAGTCGTGGTTCTTATACCACTTTTTTAGTATATGGTTTGGTCCCCCTTGGGGCCCACTGTGTATTAGTGCTATTTACTGTCATTCCTTTGCTTAAGTATTGTGTGCTTTGTGTCTATCTCCGTGTAGGAGATACTGTAACGTGCTAGATGGGGTTATATAATAAATACATATTTTTTATAACTACTGTCGTTCTCTTTTCATTTAATCTATACTATAAGATTGCATTCTGGTAAAACAAGCTGCTTTACACTCCTTCAAGACTAAGCCTGAAGGCTGCTTTCCACAGCTACCACTTGGATAGCTTTCTAAAGTTGTCTGAGACCTCTTAAATCACCATAAGGGTTGTCTGAACTGGTGCAAGGTGCCCACTTACATTAGTGGACATCATATACCAGGCCAGCCTTTCACAGAGGATCTACGGCGTTAGACTGACAGCGTATAGTCCAGATAGATGTGCACCTCCGTGTTTTCAATTTGCCATGGACCACGGGCCCTGGTTGCCTGGAGGATGTGGTCCCTATTGCGGTAGTTGAACAGTCACGCTACCACTGGCCTAGGGGGGTTGCCAGGGCATGGGGGACCCCCCGGCACACTCTGTGCCCTCTGGACTGAGAAGAATTTAGAGATCTTGCCCTTTAAGACATCCGTGGAGAACCATGACTCCAAATAGTGCTTCATGCTGTGGCCTTCTATTCGGTCCAGCAGGCCCACTATACATACATTGTTCCTGCGTGACCTACCTTCCTGATCTTCCACCCGGCTCTTCAGGTATTCCACCTCTTGCTGGAGGGTCTTGATCTGATCCATTGCCGTGGACATAGTAGGGCACAAGGATGCTAGTGCTGATTCCGATTCCTCCACTCTGTCCTTCAATTGTTTGTGATCTTATCTCAGGAATCCCATTTCCACACAGCAAGTCAATCTTGGGGCCCAATGTAGTTTTAATATCCAATATCGCTGCCATTAGTTCGTCGAACCGGTGTGAATGATCTCTATGACCTAAAGGGTTCGAGACCGCAGACTGCGCGGTACTATCTGTGCTGGTTGCGGAGTTGTTACGCCGGTCGGCTGGGGTTGCGCCTTGTCTGTTCTGGGTTTACCCATTTGGTGACCTGATCGTGTAACGTTGTGCTGTAGATTACACTGGCAATGATAGCTACTTGGAAAGAGACTGAGCCGTTGCTCTAGTGATGAGAAGCGTATTGGCAAGCCCCAGACAATTGGCACCTATTGAAATTGGGAAGTGATATCTTGATGTAGCCGGGCAGGACGCAGAGTTCAAGCATGCGTAGTCGAGTGGGTTGCAAGGCGTAATCGTCTGGTGGTCTGCCACTAGTGTCACAACTATGGCCCTTTATGTGGATATTGACTTTAGTGCATCACTTGTACACCCTTTGGCAATAGCGTGTGAGGATAAGGTTAAGCCTCAAGTCTTGTAGGGTACAGACCGAGGTGGCAGATTACCTAGAGGGAAGTAAAGCTAAGGTATTGGGCGCAATCACATCACGCTGTCCTTGGCAGCTAGGGAAACACCGGCTCCGGGTCACTGGGCATTCATCGTTTGGGGTCCCAGTGAAAGTCCTCCAGTGTTGGCCGCAGTGGGAGTAAAGAAAAAGGGAGCAGTCCCGGGGGGGCAACAGCATGCAGGCACCACGATCAGGTCTCGTGTCACGGCCCACCTTCCTTGCCTGTCACAACACCGACAGGGTAGTCAACCGCTTCTTCCGGCCTGCTACAGAGGGCCCGCAGGGAAGCACAACAACAACTGACGAGGGTCCTCTGAGGTCGTCGCAGTCGGCCACAGGAGGAGGCACCACTAGGCCGTGAAGCTACCGGTACCCGGCGCCTCGCGGGCAGAGGCGACCGCAGGTCTCTAGCTTCTCAGATCAGGCTGGGCCAAGCGAGCTACGTGGTCCCTCTGTTATGGGCTACTCCACAGACAGTGCGAGGCGCCTGTCCCGCCGCTCACTCACCAGCAGGGGCCGTGTACTGCAGCTGCCGGCGCCCAGGGCGCACGGCCGGGTCTCTTCTAGTCGAGCATCGTGGCTCCAGGTCACCATGCTGCTTGTCACTATCGGTAGCCGGGTTCCGTCATCGAGGGTCGGCGCAACTTCTGGAAGTGTTGTGCAGAGTTCAATGCTGCATGTGGTAGGCGAATACGAACTTTATACAGGATCTTTTGGCAGGCCTGATGCGGAGCTTAAAGCTGTGCGTTCGCACTCGCCGCCATCTTGGCCACGCCCCTGGGCTCAGGAATCTAGGCGTACCTATTGCACTTCAAATCGTCCAAGAAACCTTCCAGAGTCTGAAACCAGGAGGACAATCCTTCGGAATGCAGGATCCTAGGTTATGAAATGCCATGATCCCAAATCTCAGAGCCAAATCAAACTACATATGGCTTAGTAAAATCTCGGAAAAACAAACTTTCAATAACCAGAAGATTCAGAGTGATAACAGCTCCTTTATCAGGGCCTGTAAGGCTATTTGAATATGTTGGAAGACACTGATGGGGGTTGTGACTTCCTGATATCTATCTATGTTGTTTAGCGTTTCAAATTACTTTGTTTTGATTTATTTTGGGAGTTCCTGAGGATTCAGACAAAAGCAATATGTTCCAAGTTATTTTACAACAACTGGGGACAACTGAGGAGGTTCATGCATAAATTCGGCTCCCCATTGTACTTCAAAAAAGGTGAATTTTAAGGTTCTGGAGGCGGCTGCAAAGCTATGGAGTACACTTAGATCTAAACTTAACATCCCATACTATAGTGCCTTCGCCAATGTTTGGAACTCGTTTGGCACTCTGGAGTGTCTAAAGGATGTTCTGAATCTCCTACTAAATTCTGTGATTGCCAGGTGGGGAGATATGATGGGGAAAGAGGACTGAAATCTTGGAACCAAATACTGGCAAATACGGGAGGATCCATCTCGAGGTTTACATTTTTACAACTTTCATCTTGGTATAGGGCGCAGACTTGGTCAGCACCGGTGGTTGAAGGTTTTCTCGAGAATCTTCATTCACAAGCTAACATAAAACAGGAAGTTGCACTATGTTTTGCCTATCTGTCTGAAGCAGAGGAACTGAAGAAGCTTGCCCTGAATGAAATCTGGGCTGGACACTTGCCTGAGGCGGAGCTGAAATATTTATGGCAAACACCCTTTACTACTCTTCATGAAAATGTTAGTCCTGCTAGTTTGATAAGAATTCATCTGTTTACCTTGCACAGTTCCTCAAGGAGCCCAAAGATGGCAAAGTGGAGGTGGGCTGATGACCCAGATCAGCAGTGCAGGTGTGGAGGCTTGGAAGCTGGTGATGTGCATGTTTGTTGATTGCCTGCCTTGCAAACATTCTGGGGTGGTATGAGTAAGGTTTTGTCAGTTGTTTTGAATAGGTTATTTGAGGTAAGCACCTCCATTATTTTTTCGACGTGTAACAATTTGGGTAGGAATGATCATCGTAAATTGTTTATTTTTAAATCTAATGTTAATTGCCATGTACTTGATTTGTAAAAACTGCTTGGATAAATACCCTCCATGACTAAACGAGTGGTTAGTTGAAGACCAAAGAATTAGCTTACGACTTGAGGTGTCATTGGCCTGGGAGAATCTATTTTTGGCATAAGATAATTGTTTGATTGAATTTGCATAAAATGGTCCGATGATTATGCCAACTTAAAGTCCAAGGTATGGTCAAGGCTCATTTCCCTGCCTGTTATTGGACATTCGTTGCCAAAGCTAAAGTAGAGGGAAGGGAGTTTTTTCCCTCCGACCTCTATTGAGTGGTCAGTTGGTGCGGCGCACCACCTGACTGGCATCAGTCGATAAAGGTTATGAGGACAAAAAAAGAAAGTCTATTAAGCTTGCCTACAACTAAACTCCACACAAAACCTGAGCCTCCATTAAAGAACATCAGACAAGATTCCCACCTTACAACATCAACACTAACCTACCACACACTGCTTGAAATAGACTTCCTGATCTTCAGAGCTTTGAAGTAAGCACAGGAGAGCATGCAGCACTATACCATACCTCTAAATAAGTAACTGTTGTTGCTCTCTCGAAATGAGTACCAAAACTACTCTGCATCTAGCAAAGGTGTGGGTGTACTTTGATAATTCAATACTGGTCTGACTCCAACTTTCTATTAGAGTGCAATGTCCTGGCTGTCTGAATATTTAGCAAAGAAGCAGTCATTTTTAGGTTGAAGCCTACCAGACAGCGCACTTGTCCGGTTTGCTAACGACATTTTGGGGAAATTGGAAAGCTTCCCTGGGAATGCATTCCACCCTATGCTTACCATTGGCTTTTTGGTTTGTAACTCAAATTTTCTTGCATTCTATTTGCTGGCTTCATTTGTTTTAAGCTGTCCATCTTGAGTTCGTCCCTTCCCTTGCCTAAACATTATTTACAGTATCCTTCCGAGTGCTCCCTTTCTGTAAACAGGACTTTAAATCTTATGCTTATCTTGTCATATTTGCTGTGCATTCAAAGACAGAGGTCAAATGTCAGGCTCCATCTTCCAAGGGAGCTTGGTTTTTACTTTTCTTTTTCTGACTTCAAAGTGAGAGGATTTATGTGACACTCCTAATGGCTACTGGGGGTAATTCTGAAGTGTGGTGGAAATAAATATTTTAATACCATCAAAAAATCAATACACTAGGTGATGACATTTCCACACATTATAGTTTGTGCACTGTATACGTTTGTCAGGTAAGCTGTATGTCTGTGCAAATGTAATGGTCATTTCGATTGAAGCTATGTTGTCTGAAATAGAAGTGCGCTACCACACCATGCATTCTCCACTCTACTCTGCACCACTCCATGCCATTGCACTCTACTCTGCACCACTCACTACGCCACTCCATTATACGTCACTGCACTCTGCAACCCTGCACTCTACGCCAATGCAATCTACTCTGTACCACTCCACTTTACGCCAGTGCACTCTATGCCATCCACTCTACACCATTCTTATCTACTCTGCACCACTGCTTTCTATGCGACTGCACTCTACCCTGCACCACTCCACCTTACCATGCACCGTTCCACTCTACGCCACTTCACTCTACTGTGAAACAATCTACTCTCTGCCACTCCACTCTATGCCATTGCAATCTATGCCGCACCACACCACTCTGTACTTCTCCACTGCACTGTACTCTGGCCACTGCTCTCTATGCCAATGCACTGTATACCACTTTACTCAAAAACAATGAACTTTATGCCAGTGCACTCTATTCTGCACCACTGCACTATACGCCACTATACTCTACTCTGCAACACACTATTCCACTGCACTCTATATCATTGTAATCTGAAAGAGACACGTTAGTGACAGATTCCTTACCTTAGAATATCCCCAGGCGTCCGGCTGGATCCAGAAAGTTTTGCGTAGCAGTACCCTTGCGCGTCGGTAGGCGGCGTTGTGCGGCTCCGCGTCCGTCGTCGGGATCGCCGGGATGACGTCGCGGCCAGTACTTAGACGCCGCCCATGCGCGCTGACGTCAGTTCTTTCTTTTTCCGCTCCAGTAAGCGCAGATCCGGAGAGAGCAGTGCCCCAGTCATTTTTTGACTGAACTTTTTGTGACTTTTTGTCACTGTTTTCTCGAGTCGTTCGACTCCAACGGTGTCGGTAGGGATGCCCGGCTTCAAGCCATGCGACGCCTGTGGTCGAATGATGTCGATCACGGACCCGCATCAGGATTGTCTCTACTGCCTCGGGCGCGACCCACGACCCCAAGTCGTGCCCTGACTGTCGGGCCTTGCATCCGAAGGCTTTGCGAGAGCGGTCTCGAAAGCTCCTCGAGGTCCGGCAGTCGGCTCCGCGCCAATCCAAGCCCCGGTCACGAGAGAGGTCGAGGGGCCGGTCGCGGAGTCCTCATCGTTCTTCGGGGTCAAAGTCTTCGCACTCCTCCGGTAAGTCGAAGCACAAGAAGTCAAAGAAGCGTCATCGCTCGACGACTTCCCCTCGCCGGTCGCGCGACTGGGCTCAGGGTCCCGACGGCACCGTCCCCGGGTCCCGACGGCACCGTCCCCGGGTCCCGACGGCACCGTCCCCGCGGCTCCGGGAGTGCCTGTGGAGCCGCCGCCGCATTACCCGCCCTATCCGGGTTCGGCGGCGACTCCGGCCGAAATACAGGAGTTCCTGTCGGCCATGGCCCGCCTCTTCGGGCCTCAAGGTCCCCCCGGTGCGCCTTCGGGCCCCGCGGGCCCTAGTGGGGTTCCTCCTGCGGCTCCGGCCCCGGCGCCGCCAGCAACATCAGCCCCGACCCCGGCTCCGGCCTCGGCCCCGGCTCCGGTGCTGCCGCAACCCCGGTCGACGCCCGTTGACCTCACAACACCTCCACCGGTGTCGTTTTCCCCGGTGCCGTTCACGACGCCGCCCGGGGCTCCGGGCGGCGTCGTCCCCAGGTTCTCTCCGGATCCGGACTCTGCGCCGGACCGACGTCGATCGACGCCGGCTCCGGTACCGCTGGGACCTTGGGTCCCACATGTCCCTCCTCCTTACAGTGATCCTGATTTGGAGGACGAAGAGACCTGGGAGGGGTCTGAGGACCCTCTCACTTCCCAATGTGAGTATGATCAGGACTGGGCTGAGGAACTTGGGGAGGCCAGTGGTCTGGACACCTCTCCTGACATTGGCATGCTGTCTCCTCCTTCCGTGGCAACGGAGGAGGGAGCAAACTTTGCTACGGTGTTGCGTAGGGCTGCTGGGGTCTTGCACCTCCAGTTACCTACTGTGGCTGTCAGGACTAACATCCTGACGGAAGTGCTTCAGCCGGCGGCTACCTCCTCGGAGCCACTGCTGCCGTTCAACGACGCACTTTCGGACGTTCTTTTGGGCACCTGGTCCAAGCCCACCACAGGGGCTCCTGTGGATAGGAACGTAGCCCGACGCCATCGCCCTGCTCCGGGCAACCCCTGTTCCTTTCCCAACACCCCACCCCTGAGAGCTTGGTTGTCCAAGCCTCTGCCTCTCAGAGCGCCTTCCCTACCGCACCCCCGGATAGGGAATCCAAAAAACTGGATCAATTTGGGAAGAAAGTTTTTTCTTCCACCAGTGCTGGCTTGAGGTCTGTCAACACCACTTGCCTTTTGGGCCGATATACCCACTCCTTGTGGGATTCGGTGGCGCAGGTCCTGCCCCAGTGTCCTGAGGAGGCCCAGGCACTGCTTTCCTGCGCCATTGCGGATGGAAGAGATGCGGCAAAGTGTACGATCCGATGTGGCCTTGATACCGCCGACTCGCTAGGCAGATCGCTTGCGACGACAGTGGCGCTGCGCCGTCACGCCTGGCTGAGGACCACTGGTTTCTCGGGCGATGTCCAAAACACACTTATGGACATGCCCTTTGATGGTGTTGGCCTTTTCGGCAACAAAGCAGACCATGCGCTGGAGCGTTTTAAGGACTCGCGGGCTACAGCCAAGTCCCTGGGCCTTTCCGCTGTGCTCCCTCCGCAACAGTCTGCTTTTCGCCCATTTCGTGGCCACGGAAGGGGCGCCCAGTCACGTCTGCTGCCCAGCCACCGGCCCGCGCAGCAGGCGTCTACGCGTGGCCGAGGACGTGGCTCCCGCCGAGGCGGGCCGGGTAACCAGCGTGCGGGTCAGGCCACCACCTCTGCCCCGTCCGCGGCCTCCAAGCCCTCCTAGTCCATCCTTTCAGGTCCACAGCACGTCAGTGGGGGGCAGGGTTCCCCATCACCTTCACCACTGGCGTGCCATCACATCAGACAAGTGGGTCTTGGACATTGTCCGAAGGGCTACTCCCTCCCCTTCGAGACTACCCCCAGCCATGCCACCTCAATACCACCGCATGTCGGGGGATCATTTAGTACTTCTTCAAAAGGAAGTTGCGGCCCTCTTGGCCAAGGGGGCCAACGAGCGCGTTTCGACCCCAGAAGTAGGGCGTGGTTGTTACTCCCACTACTTTCTGGTGCCCAAAAGGACAAGGAGGACATGCGTCCTATCTTGGACCTCCGGAACGTCAATCGCTTCCTCCGGAAGGAGAAGTTCAAGATGCTCACCCTAGCTCAGGTCTTGACTGCCCTCGACCCTGGAGACTGGATGGTAGCGTTGGACTTGCAGGACGCATATTTTCACGTCCCCGTCCTGCCGGCCCACCGGCGTTACCTGCGGTTCACGGTAGGCCCCGAGCATTTTCAGTTCACCGTGCTCCCCTTTGGCCTTACCAGCGCCCCTCGGGTGTTCACGAAAGTGATGGCGATGGTCGCAGCTCATATGCGCCGGGCAGGGGTTCCGGTCTTCCCCTACCTCGACGACTGGTTGCTGAAGGCGGGCTCGTCCCAGGCAGTCGTCTCCCACCTCCAGACTACGGCCGAACTCCTGCACTCGCTGGGGTTCTCCATCAACGTGCCAAAGTCGCACCTGATTCCTTCTCCACAGCTCCTTTTCATTGGAGCAGTTCTGGACACGACTCAGTTTCGGGCCTATCCTCCCGAACGGCGAGTCCAGGATATTCAGGCTATGATTCCGATCTTTCAGCCTCTATCCTGGGTTTCGGTACGGATGACCCTGAGGCTGCTGGGCCTCATGGCCTCCTGCATCCTGCTGGTCGATCATGCCAGATGGCATATGCGGGCTCTGCAGTGGGACCTGAAGTTCCAGTGGGCGCAGCATCAGGGGAACCTGTCCGATTACGTCCAGATCTCGGAGGGGACTGCAAGACAGTTGCAGTGGTGGCTCTCGAACCGGCAATGGGTCATGGGCAGATCCCTCTCCCTTCCCCAGCCAGAGCACACAGTTGTGACCGACGCGTCCCTTCTGGGATGGGGTGGTCACATGGGAGAGGCGGAGATCAGAGGCCTCTGGTCTCCGGCGGAATCCCGGCTCCATATCAACCTTCTGGAGCTCCGGGCGATCCGACTTGCACTCAAGGCATTCCTTCCCTCTGTCAAAGGGACGGTAGTGCAGGTGTTCACAGACAACACCACCGCCATGTGGTACAGCAAAAAACAAGGCGGGGTGGGGTCGTGGACCCTATGTCAGGAGGCTCTGCGTCTCTGGACATGGCTGGAACATCGGGCATATTCCTGATGGTTCAACACCTGGCAGGTTCCCTGAACGCCAGGGCGGACGAACTCAGCTGCAGGTGCATGATGGATCATGAATGGCGTCTTCACTCGTAGGTGGCGCAAGGACTCTTTCTACAGTGGGGAGAGCCTTGGTTAGATCTATTCGCCTCCGAAGAGAACGCGCAATGTCATCAGTTCTGCGCGTTGGAATTTCCAAGGCGGCACTCGCTCGGCGACGCTTTTCGTCGCGAGTGGAGTTGCGGTCTGTTGTACGCTTTTCCGCCTATACCACTTCTACCCAGAGTGTTGAAGAAGATTCGGCGCGACCGGGCCCAAGTCATTCTTGTGGCTCCGGACTGGGCTCGAAGAGTTTGGTATCCCGAGCTACTCAGTATGAGCGTCGATCCCCCGATCCGTCTGACTCTTCGGGACGATCTTCTGTCGCAGCAGCAGGGGACGGTCCTCCACCCGAACCTGTCCAGTCTCCACCTCCTTGCGTGGAGATTGAGCGGCGGCAGTTGATTCCTTTCGACTTGCCTCCCGAAGTTTGTGATGTGATTCTGGCAGCCAGGCGTCCCTCCACTAAGGTGGTATACGCCTGCAGGTGGAACAAGTTTGTGGCATGGTGCACAGCGAAGGCTGTGAATCCCCTTTCTGCCCCTCTTTCTGAGGTTCTTCTGTTCCTTCTTTCTCTGGCCCGACAGGGTTCTGCCCTGGGTACCATCAAGGGCTATCTTTGTGCAATCTCGGCCTTCCTCAGGCTTCCTGATCAGCCCTCCCTTTTCAAGTCCCCTGTTGTTAACAGGTTTCTTAAAGGCATTTCTCACCTCTTCCCTCCTGTTCCGTTTGTTATGCCTCAGTGGGACTTGAACTTGGTTCTTACCTTTTTAATGTGCGCTCCCTTTGAGCCTCTACATAACTGTCTTCTTCGTCTTCTCACTCTGAAGACAGCCTTTCTGGTGGCCATCACCTCCGCTCGGCGGGTGAGTGAACTCCAGGCTCTTTCGTGCAAACCTCCCTTTCTGTCTGTCCATCCAGACAAGGTTGTTCTTCGGACGCGTCCGTCCTTCTTGCCAAAGGTGGTTACTGCCTTCCACATTGGGCAGACCTAGCATGTGTGTAGGTGTGAAGCCAAGAATCCCTCTAGGATTTAGTCTAACCTAGTTACCTGAAGTGAGAGAGTGTGGGACCCTGTCCTGGTCTCGAGTTGGACACCCTGCAAGGGATGTGTTAGACCACTGTCAGCTGGAGCGTCTGCATGCAGGAGCCTCAGCGTCTCTGGTCAGTGTGTCGGCCTGGAAGTCTCGGTTCCCTCTCTTTAACCCTAGCAAGATGTGCTGTATTTATACAAAAAGTATCTAGGGTTTCTTTGTCCCTTGTTACTTGTATTAGCCATTGTTGGATTTGAGGATGACGTATGGGATAAACCTTGTACGTAGATATTATGCAGGTGGTGTAATCTTCTGCCTGGTTTCCAAGAACCCTTATGAATATTCATTCATACTGTATGAGTCCATTGATGCAGTTATAGGACGCTATTGTTCAGGGAAAAACCCTCCTTCTGCACCCAGGACTAGAACTTGGTAAAGGTTCAATCCTAAAGGCTCATTACTGTGTAGTATAGGCGAGATAATGTAGGTGAAGGTGTATGATATTACCCGGGCCTATATTAGGGTACCTATATGAAACATAACACCCACTCCTCTTCCGAACAGTCAGCAATGATAAAAATGCTAGCAAACTACTCTGTTTACTAGGCAGCAGCGCATAAAAATATCAGTGAGCGTCATAAAATATTGTATTTAAAACCATTTAAAAATAGCCTAATGGGGGAGAAAAATTACTTTCGAAAGTTAATATTGGAAATGTCACTTTAAGCCAAAGTCATAGTTGAGTTCGTTTATATAAGTCGAACCACTACAAGCGTCAGAAGGCCATGCTTTTCCAGCGAAAGTGTCAATTAAAGGAAACGTTCCAAATTTAATTGAGTTTTGAAACAAAAAGGAAAAAAACGAATTCTTTCCCAGCACATGATGAGCCAATTATAGATTGTGTCCTGGCTGGGAGACGCAACATCGCTGTTGCAGAGGAAGATCCCTGTAACACCTCGCAGAGCACGTCAATTGAGCACAGATGATACTCAGAACTGCCAATAGCTGGTGCAGTGGCAGCTGGTGCTGTAGTCGATACCTGAGTGCTAGTGGACAAGCTGATGCTCAATCCAGTTGTAGCAAAAGGCACCTGCGGGTTCTCGAGGAATGCAGCCATCAAGATAGAAATACGCTCTGGACATTGCCAAGCATGGACCCTCACTGGTTCCAGCATGGTATTCATGTCCGGTGGCATTGCCGATGGAAGTGTCAAACGGAGATCTAACACGCATTCTTCTCCGCAAAACAGGCATCGAAGAACAGGTAAGATGCAGTCCATCCAGACTGGTCTAAACGATAGGAACCAAGAGGCACTTAGTTCCCGCAGGCGAGGTGTGCCCAGATGTTGTACCATGCGTTCACGGTATTTACGCTCCAGGAGTGCTTTTGCCATCTCGTTGGTGATTGGGCCGTCCATTGCGTAGCAGAAAAATAACAATCAGGATACCTCCTATTGAGAGCAGGATCAGCGGAAGACCTCCAAAAATGCTTCCCAATAAGGAGTGTATAAAGTTTGGAATAACTCCGAGGACTGCCCGAAAGGTGCTCAAAAATCCTGACCCTATGGTCTTAAATAGGTGTACAATACCACTCGTATCAGACATATTAAAGATACGTCCCACCATTTCTGTGAAATGAGAGGGGCAGTTTGTACGTATGAGTGCCTGTATCTCAGCCGAGGTCCTTGCGATTTGAAGATCAAGGGTCTCCCGGGCGGAGGTTAAGGGCACAGTTTGCTGTAAAAGCATGGCTTTCATTCTGCTCAAAGTATCAAATTGTATAAAGGAAACATTTTGCGAAGGCCATAGCGGCGCCTCCCTGCCTGTACTTGTTGGGGGAAACAATACTTGCATACAGCAAGTAACCCTGGAGTTCACCATGACCAGATAGGCAATCCCCGGAATCATTCCACAACAACCTTGATCATTCAGCATTAAGTAACTCCCATTCAAGAGCAGCTTGAATACCGGTGTAATCACAGCTGCTGGAGTCCCTTGCAGATGGCAGGACAAGTTCGCTACTGAACCATTACAAGCTCCGTGTAGTAAAATTTCCTGGCACATGAGAGAACCACTCAAAGCGTTCTTGCAGTTTGTACCGCTTAGAAAAGTTCTCGATCCCCACTCCGGCATCCAAATCTGTATGGTAATTCCCAAGATTCCTTAATGTATTCCTTACCCATTTTTTCATATTTGCCAGCCTGCTTTTGCTTAAGGCAATATTGAAACTGAAAAGTAGTGACCGGTAGAGTTATGTGGCCATGGATTAGCCATTCCGTGGATGGTGATTCCGCTACCGTAAATGGTAATCTATCCAGTTTTTCAATACGCAGCATTGTATATTTTGCTCCCCTTTGTGCCATTTCTACCTGTTTATCTGTTAGATTGTATTCAGAAAACAGAGACGTACTGTTGATAAAACGCCAAGGCACATAGCCTGCACGCAAAGATTGCAGCGTCCAGCTTAACAACATAATAGAACGTAACTGAGATTGCCCGTGTTGTAATATGCCAAATCTTGTTCCAGTATGTCTATTGCAGAAGATACAATGTTGCCTAAGGAATATATCCTGGAGGTGAAAGTAGTTTACCCATTATCCACCACTACTAATGCTTTTTCTAAGTTAATACGGTCTATTTCCCATATTCTCTCTGCGGCCTCTTGTTGGGATATTTTCCAAATTTCATTGTAGGCAGCAAAAATGCCAGCATATATAAAAAGCGTTTCTGACGTGATTTCCTGGGACCTAGTAAAAAATCCCTAAGATCCATGTCGTGTGAGTAAGGATAAGTGCTGTTTCACTTCTGTGAGTGTTGAGGTTTCTAGCCAATCAAGGCACAACTTCCCAACACTGTAGGATGTCACTACCCCTGGATGTTCTCTTTGTACATAGCGTGGGTCTGGCCTATGGATACTGAACCCTTCGGTTGTACCCCAGAATCTTTGCTGACATCTGTTTGTGTCTATGGGCCAAACCAACCATCCTTTCCAATTGGGATCTGATCTATTGTACCGAAAAATGTCATCAACTCCTACCCCTTCTTGTGAAGTCGAATTTTGCCACCCGTCCATCTGTGATGGTGTTGGAAACCGAGGTGTGTTCAGGTCCTTGTTCTTGGCTAGTCCAAGACAGGATGTCTGTTGCACAGTGTCATTTAGAAATATCTGCTGTGGAATGAGGCATGCTCTAAATAGTGCTTCTGTTCCCTGGACTTGCCAGTCCCTAGAACCCCAGACTGATTTTAAGTCTATTGTGTCCTTCTATAGGTCAAAACCCTGTTCAGACAATCGGGCGATAAAGGAAGCAGAGTAAATCTGTTTGGTGTTAGTCAGCATAATTTTCTGGGCCGATGTGGATGCCACTTTGTAATAAAATGACGTCGGGTCAGAAGTATTAAACCCTGAAAAGTATGAAAATTTCTGTGCAAATGTTTGCGAACTACCTTTTGGTGGTGTAGGGCAATGTTCCCACTGGTGGTGCACAAAAACATTTCTAGGTGTCTTAGATTTGTGCAAGAAGTGTTGACCATAATGTTGGTAACAGTACAGAGTGTCATAGTCTGAAGAACCTTCTAGTATTTCAGTGTTTGGAAACACGGCAGTTTTCTCTAAATCAGACAACATGTTATTAAACATTTCCGAGTCCCAATCATCAGAAAATGTACTGGAGGTAATGATATCACTCAATGAAATTTTAAATACATGAGAAAGTTTTAAAAGTTCAGTTGGACCGAATATATCGAAATCAACCTTGTCCCAAACTATACCGTCCGGTATAGGAACTGCTGTAAAGTTCACTGATGACAAGTCTCTTTGTTCACGATGAGAAGATTGATGTGGCTTCAGAATCAAATTTACTTTTTTGGCTGCAGCTCTTTGTTGAAGGTATCGTCCATTAATAAGCATGCTAAAAGTTATAACTAAGCCTAGCCAGAAAAGAAAGAACAGTATCCCAGTAATTACCCAGCATTCTACCCAAGGCGATACCAAGTAAGTCTTTTTGAGAAAGTTCTGAAAATCCGTAATCTGCTGCTTGCGTGTTTTTGGGGCTGGCGTCGTTTCTGGTTCACTTGGATCCAAAGAAAACGTATCAAAGTTCATGAAGTAGCCAGAAGCAGTTCGATCAATTGTAGGAATTGCATCGGGATTTGTTGAATTCGTGGTTTGCTCTTGTCGAGGCATGTTGGACGTAAACATCAGTATTTGGTCTTATTGCAACTTGTGTGTTATTATGAGTTTCATTTTGAGGTTAAACTTCGGGTTCAAGGGGAACGAGTTCCATAGCATTGTTGCATAGTCCTTCATTCCGTACAGGATGCTCTTCGAATGCGATGTCTTTCTTTTTGAATTTCTTGAATTGTAGCGAGAGGAGGGCGTCTGCTACTTTGGAGTCCACGTGGCCTGCTGCTTAGTATCGGCCACATAGTGTGGTTTGATTAAGTCGATTGAGACAAATCGTTTCTCCTTTTTCCCGGCAAGAGGGGGCAAAAGTACAGTTCTTGTTCCTTGAACTGCTAGGACAGGTACAGGCTTTCTGTATGATGGTCCAAATTCTTTTTTGTCCGCTATTTTCTCTCTGTCCAGATCCCCGACTTTTGGGATCCAGACAGGTCTTGCCGTGACTGCCTTGACTTCCCCAGTGGCGGTCTGTTTCAGGTGGAGGATACTTTGTTGTGTCCTGGATTCATTTAGATCCTGTAAAACAGCCAAACGATCATGGATATCAAATGGTTTCTCATTCGCCACTGTGCCTTCACAATCAAGATCAGGTACCCACATTCTTGGCCCAAATAGGACCTCGTAAGGAGTGACACCCCCCCTAGAGAACTTCTTGGCTGGTTTTTGAGAGCTCGTTGCACCCCATATAAGTGATTGACCCAACTACCGCCCTTGCCTAATACCCTGGCTGTTAAAGATTGCTTTAGGTCCCGGTTCTTCCTTTCCACAACCGAATTTCCCTCAGGATGGTACGGAGAGGAGTACCGCAATGCTACGCCCATACTTTCCATGGCCTCTTTGTAAGCCCGAGAGCTAAACGCCGGGCCACGGTCAGAATGTAACGTGCCAACTGCGTATGTCCCTATAAAGACTCGCAAATCTTTTATAACAGTTCGAGCGTCAGCCGGGCGCTGAGGCCAAACCCATAGGAATCTTGAGCATGAATCCACTGCAACCATGATATACTTGTAGGCCCCATCTGATTGTAAGGGGCCGCAGTGGTCCAGATACACACAAGCGAGAGGTTTGTCTGATTTTAATAACTGTGTCTGTGCCAGGCGTGTTATGGTGGAACCTTTCATCTGCTGGCAGATGTCACATTTCAAGACATAGTCTTTAGTTTGCTTTGTTAGACCTGGCCACCAGTAGCGCTGTTTCAACAATGAAATTGTCGCTGTAAGGCCTGTATGCGCAGAGCCCAAACCCTCGTGTGCTGCAATAATCAAACCTTGCCTACGATCCATATTTGGTATTACTCTGTCCCCCACTCCAGGAATCTGAGAATATGGAATGTTGTTTGCATCTAACTTGTAGGAGTACTTGAGTGGAAATTTCTTTGGTACTGCTGAGCTGCCTTTGCGTGAAGCAATGACAGCTACCATAATCTCACCGTCTATTCTCGTTTTAGAACGAGTGATTGCAGCTACGGAACCTGTGCGTACAGCCCCCTTCGCGGCTTCATCAGCCAATGAATTCCCTTCAACGTGAACGCCATCACGTTGATGACTCAGTGTGTGTATCACGTGAGTCCGTGGTAGTTCCTTTCTCAACTCAGCTACCTGTTCCCATAGCATTTTATGCTTAATTGTGCTACCTTTTGCGTCTCTAAACCCGTTTTGTTCCCAATGATGTAAATATTCATTGTATGACTGCACACAGTAGAAAGAATCGCACACTATCAGTGTGGGGAATTCGTGATCCGTGTTTACCAGTGCCAGTATTAGCGCTTTTCACTCTGCCAACTGAGCCGTGCAGTCTCCTAGAGATTGCGTTTTGGTGCAACTTGGATGGAACTTTCCATCCCGCATGCGACCTTTGACGATAGCACATGCTGCGCTGTATTGTTGCTTACTCCCTATGGCCGGTTGAGCAGAACCGTCAGTGTAAATTATATATTCATACTGATCTAGAGGCAAGATTTCATTCGGTAGAGGATATTCTTGTTCATATTGCAGAAATGCTTGTGTTTTTAGACTTGGATCAAATCTGTATTCAACATCCGTTGCAGTAAGAGAATTAGCCCATTGTATCCATCTCGGATGTAAGGCTTTTGCATTTGGAATGCTAGCCTTTGTAACCGCTTCTAAAGCTGGTACCGGTGTTACGACAATTATGCGTTTTCCCTGGGCCAGTGCTCTTTCTCTTGCTACAGCGGTCTGAACTGCTGTCAGGATTTTTCTGTTGAAGTGAAACGCATTTCTGCGTTTGTGTACAGGTGTGATTTGTAAGCGATTGGTACTGTTTCACCTTCATTGAAGGTTAAGTGTAGCCGCATTGACCCGCTATTACACGGATCACTAAGTTGCGTACGTTTACCCGTGTCTGTAAGTGTTTTGAAGCTATCATGTCTTCTTGTAGTGAATGTAGGATGTTTGTGTGTTCCTGTGTCCATTGTCTAACTGAAAAGTCAGGTTTTATTAAGTCGTAGAAAGGTTTTACTCTTTCTGCGTAATCCAAAATGTATGTTCTGCCGAAATTTAGGAATCCCAGTATTGATTGTAAATTTTTTAATGATTTTGGAGGTTGGAGCAGCGCACACTTTTCTAAAAAGTTTGCTGCCAGACTTTTCCCTTCACTTGAAAGCTCATATCCTAAGAACAGGACGTTGAGGTGGGCGATCTTTGGTTTTTTAAAATTAAATTTGTAGCCCTCAGAGGCGAATCCCATAATAATGGTGCTCACCCTGGTCAAGTGCCTCTTTAAGTCATCGTCCGTCAGATAAATATCATCCACATAGGACAATGCTTCCTCATCAAAATTTTGGAGTAATTCGGTTACTCTTGCTGAAAATAACCCCGGGCTGTTCTTATACCCTTGGGGGAGACGACAAAATTGTTGCTGGGACTCCAACGCTGAGAATGCGGTCAAATACCTGCTTTCAGGCGCTATATTTTGGCAGAAAAATCCATTCGAGATATCAAGTGTAGTTTTGTATTTTTTCGCACAATGTTATTCATTAATGCGGCACTGTGTGCATTTTGGACAGCGAATGTCTGTCTGCATGTGTTTAAATGTCTGTAATCTAAAACTAGACGATATGAGTTTTCCAGTTTCATTACGGGAAACAAAGGATTGTTCATTGATGAGGTGCAATTTTCGATCACCCCTTGATATTCAAGTTGATCTAAGATCTCCCTGACCTGTTTTTTAGCTTCTTGCTTTATTGGATATTTTGTCTGTGCATTTGGTGAAACTTTTAACGGGATCACATGGTGGGTTGAATTCTCATCCCATTCGGCATGATTTTTGTACAATGCTGGAGCTAGGGCAACTGCCCACTCCCGTGCATATGTGTGTTTAAGATGAATGGGAACGAGGTCGGAGAAGGCTGGAAAAATTACTGTTTCTCCCCTAGGGCACTCCATAACGAATGCTGGCGGCCAATCTTGTTCAGCTAATAGGATGTCATAACCAGATGACAGATTCTCCCAAAAGAGACCTTTAACTTTCCTGGGCTTGTCCCCCTCCATTTGGAGTGTTATTTCATAAAACTTATGTGGGACCCTCACCCTCGCATCTGGTGTTTCCACAGTGATGTAATCATTCAAGTCCGCTGTCACCGGAAATTCCATCAGGTTCTGGCGAGCTATTGTTACTTCTGCCGCACTGTCTAGCATCGTCTGAGCCCATTCCCCGTTCAGAAGTTGTGTCCTCAGAATGCTGGGCATGTCTGATCTTCAGGCCTGCAACTTTCTTCTTCTTAAACTGAGGTTTTGATTTTTGCTTTTCTTCTTTTTTGGAAGTATAGTCTTAAGCGTGCTCTTTGTCTCTGGACTTTGTACGCTCTTCTTGTCTTTCTGACCGTACTTCCCTCTCGGAGTTTTTCGATGAACCTTGAAAGGAACTACAGGAACGTGTATCAGTATCCTGATACCTGTCAGGTTTTCTAATATTATCCCTATTCCTGAGATTATACCTCTTTTCAGAGGGCTCCTGGGGAGGAGATCTGCCTCGGGATTGGGATCTATTTCCTTTAAAGTTTTGTTGGTTTTTTATTATTCCACTTCTTTTTAGAAGAAGCAGGTGTCTGCTTGGAAGTGTCCTTTTCAGGACTGCCCATCAGTTGTGGTTTTAAAGCTTTCTCACCTAAACTGTCTCTGCCTAATTCTGCATACGCAGTTTCAATTATTTTGGGTAGTTCCTGTTGTTGATCTATAGGACTAAACTCCCTTAGGCGTTGGCGGATTGCCACTGAAGCTGCTTCCCCTTTAATATTAGCTAGTATTATGGCTGATACCTGGTCGTAGTTGCCTAGTAACTTCATCCCTAAGTTCAGAGCAGGTTCTGCTCCGTACTCGTTTTGTATTTGTCTTAATACATCTGGTACCACTGCTAATGAAGGAATACCATGAGTCCTGGTATATATGGCAGCAAAGACTGTACCCCAAGTGGTACAATCTTCGACTTGTGGTGTTATCCCCATGCGCAAGCAGATAGTTAGCATTCTGTGTTTTTCAAACGGGGTAGTATTCTGGAATACTGCCTCGAGCTGAGTTATTTTCTGAGCTACCCAGAATGGCATTTGTTCACGTTTCGTGGGCATTTTACCCATTACCGCGTGTAATGTTTGTGGTGTTATTTTAGTTGCTGTACCCTGAGATTGAGTTCCATTTGTTGCAACTGTTGTTGGCTGGACTGTGAAAGTCCTCATGACGAATTGCGTCAAGTTTCTGTAGATTTTAGTTAAATCTTTGTGTTGTATGAGTAAGTCTGCCTGTGGCATTGTGTCAATGTCAGGATGTGCTGTGTAGGCCTCTAATATCGGCCATGTTGCCCCTTCTCCTCAGAGCGGGACTAATCTTACTCTACTTCTTATGTGGGGTAGGGCGCCTTTAAACCAGTATAAGTGTTCCTGGTACGTGAGTGGAATCTCTATGTCCTCGAACGGACCATATTCCACTGGTGCATCTCCTTCTGTATAGTAGTGAAATGTCTGTGTTCTTGCATCTGCTGCTGGGAATGTAACCCACGAATAAAATACCTCTGTTTTGTTTGATTCGTGTGCCTCAATCACGAAAGCTACTATGCCACCCCTAGCTTGTAAACCATTTTCTAATAGTTTCAGGGTGATCGTATGTCTGAATTTTGGTGCAATTTGAATTGCTGTTGTATCTTCTTCTCCTGCTGAGAGGTGCAGATCCACTACTGGGTTATCTCTTGTCTCAGTCATTTTTGTAAAGAAGTTTGTTCAAGGGAACTAAGATAAGGTTTTATGCACAATTTACGAACACTGTGTCCTTCGAGCTTGAATAACCAACGGCTAATAAATAGGATTTTTCACCTACTCAGCTGTGGCGGAGTTTTTGCCCACCCACACGTCTCTGGCGTTTTGTGAGTAGGGGTCTCTGAGAATTAGCACGACTGAACTATTCAGATTCTACTGTTAAATAAGTACCCAACCAACGTTGGCGGCGCCATGTCGTGTAGTTCCTATATTATCCATACAGGATCTGCGTGTTCCAGATAACATAAACTGTGGGTTTGGTGGCAGACTGGCTCTGAGCACCCCCACCGAGAATGTTAGCCTTTCTGTTTTAGCTAGCTCACAGTGCCACTAGAATCTCCTCTTATCGGGGAGAGAATAGTTTCTGGCAACCTCAGAACATGACAACCCTGATCCCCCAGGATCGTGGAAACAATGTACTACTTTTCGCTCAGTCACTCGTGCTCACTTATTCGATCTCAGAGAGTTACACAGAAGAAACAGTCGGGCGTGTTACAATAAGAATTTATTGCACAGTTCTTCTAGTGTAAAACAGATGTGCTGCAACAACCGTTAGACAGTAGCAGATATATATGATTAGCAGTACAGTGAAAATAAAAGGATAGTACAGTTCTACCATCTTGCAATAATCATGAATACATACATGAATATAAAATGCATGATAAAAGGTGCGCTCTCCTACGATGCCTATTTAGATGTACCTAAGTGTACCTAGCATGTGAGTAGGTGTGAAGCCAAGAATCCCTCTAGGATTTAGTCTAACCCCATTACCTGAAGTGAGAGAGTGTGTGACCCCGTCCTGATCTCGAGTTGGACACCCTGCAAGGGATGTGTTAGACCACTGTCAGCTGGAGCGTCTGCATGCAGGAGCCTCAGCGTCTCTGGTCAGTGTGTCGGCCTGGAAGTCTCGGTTCCCTCTCTTTAACCCTAGCAAGATGTGCTGTATTTATACAAAAAGTATCTAGGGTTTCTTTGTCCCTTGTTACTTGTATTAGCCATTGTTGGATTTGAGGATGACGTATGGGATAAACCTTGTACGTAGATATTATGCAGGTGGTGTAATCTTCTGCCTGGTTTCCAAGAACCCTTATGAATATTCATTCATACTGTATGAGTCCATTGATGAAGTTCTAGGACGTTATTGTTCAGGGAAAAACCCTCCTTCTGCACCCAGGACTAGAACTAGGTAAAGGCTCAATCCTAAAGGCTCGTTACTGTGTAGTATAGGGGAGATAATGTAGGTGAAGGTGTATGATATTACTCGGGCTTATATTAGGGTACCTATATGAAACATAACACTGAAGCAATCTACTCGACACCACTACACTCCATGCCAATGCACTCTATATCACTTTACTCAAAACCAATACACTATACACCATTGCATTGTATGCCACTATACACTACTCCACTGCTCTCTATGCCACTCTACGCCACTCCACCTTGCTCCACTCCACCTTGCTCCACTCCACCTTGCTCCACTCCACCTTGCTCCACTCCACCTTGCTCCACTGCACTCTGCTCCACTCAACCTTGCTCCACTGCACTCTGCTCCACTCAACCTTGCTCCACTGCACTCTGCTCCACTGCACTCTGCTCCACTGCACTCTGCTCCACTGCACTCTGCTCCACTGCACTCTGCTCCACTGCACTCTGCTCCACTGCACTCTGCTCCACTGCACTCTGCTCCACTGCACTCTGCTCCACTGCACTCTATACTACTGTACACAGTGCCACTGCACCACTCACTCTATGCCACTCTACGCCACTGTACTCTATGCCACTATAATCTACTGTGCTCCACTGCACTTCACTCTACACTTCTGTACTGTACTCTGCACCACTCTACTATATGCCAATGAACTCTACTTTACTATGCACCACTGCACTCTTCACCACTCCAGTCTAGGCCAATCCACTCTACGCCCGTGCACGCTACCCTGCTCCACTCCACTGTGCCATGCAGCACTCTACTCTATGCCACTTTACTCTACTCTGAAAAAATCTACTCTACTGCACTCTATGCAACTCTACACTGCCCCACTCTACACCACTCTCCGCCAAAGTACTGTATGCCACTCTACTCTAAACCACTGCACTCTACCCACTGTACTCTGTACCACTTTACTCAAAGCCAATGCACTCTTTGTCAACTACTCAGCACCACTGCACTCTAGGCCAATATACTCTGCAACACTATATGCCACTGTACTCTATGCCACTCTACACCATTGCACTTTAAGTCATTGCACTCCACGCCTCTCTATTCTACTCTGCACCACTGTACTGGATGCCACTGCTCTCTACAGCACTCTACTCTGCAACAATCTATGCCACTGCAGTCTACACTAATGCTCTCTACGCCAATACAATCTACACCACTGCACTCTTTGTCACTCTACTCTGCAAGATTGCACTCTCCGCCACTGAACTCTAAGCCACTGCACTCTACGCCACTCTATTCTACTTTGCACCACTGTACTGTCCGCCACTGCTTTCTATAGCACTCTACATCACTCTACGCCACTGTACTCTACGCCAATGCACTCTACATCACTGCACTCTGACACTCTACAAGACTGCATATTCTGCCATTGAACTCTATGCTACACTGCACGCTATGCCACTGCATTCTACCCTACACCACTCATCTCTACGCCAATACAATCTATGCCACTCTAATCTACACTGCACTCTGTGACTTTCTCACTGCACTCTACACCTCTGTACGCTATCCTGCACCACTCCACTTTACCCTGCACCACGTCTCACGACTCTGAAACAATCTACTCTATGCCACTGCAATCTATGCCACGCTACTCCACCTGCACCATTGCACTCTAAGCCTCTGCAATCTATGCTGCGCCACTCCACTCTGCATCACTCTATGCCACTGCACTCTACACCACTTTACTCAAAACCAATGCACTAAACCACGGCTCTCTCTCCCAATCTGCACCTCTGTACTTTATGCCACTTCACTCTACGCCACTCTACTCCAGGCCACTCCACTCCAGAACACTCCACACTATGACGCTCTCCTCCATTAAACTCTACTCCACTCTATGCCACTCCACTCTACTACACTATACTCCACAACACTACTTCACTCTGCGATGTTCTACGCAACTCCCTCTATGCCACTTCACTCCGACACACTACTCCACTCTTATCCACTGAACTCTACACCACTGCAGTACTCCACTCTCTGCCACTCCATTCCACTGTACGCCATTCCACTCAACTACACTAATCCACTCTGCCACCCCATGAAATTTACTCTGTTCTACACTGCTCTACAACACTCTATTCCACTATGTGCAACACCTTCTAAGCCACTCCACTCTACACCACTCCACAACACTCTATGCGACTCCACTACTATGCCACTCTACTTTACGACACTCCATTCCACTCTACTACACTACTACACTCTATGACAATATACTCTCCTCTGCACCGCTCTACTCTACAACACTCTACGCAACACCCTCTAAGCCACTCCACTCCACAACACTATGCCACTCCACTCAGACACTTTACTCCACTCTGTGCTCCTCCACTCTACGACACTCTACTCTTTCCACGACACTCCGCAACACTATGCAACTCCATGCTACTCATTTTCTCCCCACTCCATGCTACCCAACTCTACACCACTGTACAACTCTCTACACTACTCCATAAGACCCCACTGTACTCCACGAGTCACTGCTTTATGACACTTCACTAACTTTTAGCCATGCTGAACAGCTGCCAAGCTGGTGTACAACATGCCATTACAGGCAGTGTGAAGCAAAACATCTGTAACTATGTTTTACACTGCAACGAGAGGGTGAGGATGTGCTATTATGGTCACTGCTGCTGATTTTGGAACTGGGGAAACTGGTTTCAGTCTCCACTCTCAGGTAAGCACTCCAATACTTGCCGGTCGAGTTTGATATATAAAACTGCAAAAAAATGAAACTTTCATCTTAAAGAATAGGCAAATACTTTTGAACTTATCCTCCTTTTTGTTCATCATCACATATGAGGGCACCTTCAAATACGTGAGTTTGGACTGCACAAAACGTCTCTTGTGTTTGATTTAATAGCCTATAAAGTTGATCCATCTGCAATTATAGCCTAGGCCACATATAGGGTACACATGACCTCTAGCCCCTGACTTGCCTTTTAGTTCACTAAATAGCATTGTCATCGGTGGGGGGGCAGGAACGTTTCTCAGTTCATGTTTAAAAACTCTCACTTTTAATGAATACTTCTCACATAATCTGATTTAACAAGGTAAGGAGTTTCACCGTTTTAATTTTTTAATTTTGAAGACACCTTACCATATTCTATCATGATCTGTGCTGCATGATTGACTGTCACATATTTTCAAGGCTTGGCTCGTGTACTGTCGTGTAGCTCCTATAGTACCCCTGCAGGACCTGCGCGTTTGGATAACATATACTGCAGTCTTGGTGGCAGACTGACTCTGTGCACCCCCACCGTATATGTTAGCCTAGTTTTGCATTAGCTAGCTCGCAGTGCCACTAGTGTCTCCTCTTATCGGGGAGAGATTAGTTTCTGGCAACCTTAGAACATGACAACCCTGATTCCCTCAGAATTGTGGAAACAATGTACTACCTTTCGCTCAGTCATTCGTGCTCACTTATTCGGTTTGTCTCAGAGAGTTACACAGAATAAACAGTCGGACGTTTCAATAAGAATTTATTGAACAGTTGTTATTCTAGTGTAAAATGTGTGCTGCAGAGACCAGCAGGCAATAGCAGAGAGATATTATCAGCAGTACGATAAAAGCAAAGGGATAGAACAGTTCTACCATATTGCGATAATCATGGATACATACATGAATATAAAAGCATTATGCAAAGTGTGCGTACTCCTACAATGCCTACCTAGATGTACCTGTATGTACCTAGCATATGTGTGTAGGTCTTAGAAGCTAAGAGCCAAGAATCCTAATAGGATTTAGTCGAACCCCCATACCTGAATAGAGAGAGTGTGGGACCCCGTCCTGGTCTCGAGTTGGACACCCCATCCGGGTTGTGTCAGACCACTGTCAGCTTGAGCGACTACATGCAGGAGCCTCAGCGTCTCTGGTCAGTGTGTCAGCATGGAAGTCTCGGTTCCCTCTTCCTTACTAGGGCAAGATGTGCTGTATTTATACCCTAAAGAGTCTCGGTCCTAAGTATGGGTTGTATTGGACATGAGGAAGACGTCAGGGGTGAACTTTGTACATACATATTATGCCGGTGGAGTATTCTTAGAAATCCACGCATAATTAATGAGTACAGTGTGGGCCTGTGTTTGGAAGAACCCTGCTGCATTCAAAACCACAGGATAGATAACGTTCAGCCCTTAGAGCTCGTTGTGTACTAGCTGGGACCAATGTAGGTGAAAGATCATGCCTATATAAGGAATCATACTATAATAGGACATGGACAGTTGTGACCATAATTGGGCATATGCGGCCATGACCATAATTGGGCAAGTACGAATATGAACATATTCGGGTAAATATGAATACGTCCATTTTAGGGCATGTATGAAAGGATCTACATTAGGGCATCTATGCGGGCTATAACACCCACTCCACTTCCGAACTGGATAATAAATGACCATACTTAAAATCTGGACAATTTAAAAACATTTTTAAAAGCAGGTAAAAACATGGTTCTAAAAATCGATTAAAAAAAATTGTGGTGCTTAAATTTTTTTTTTTTAAATTCAGCTTTTTCTAGTTGCCACTTGAAAAAAGTCAATATTGTCTCTCTATAAAAGTTGCATTACCATAAGCAGGAGAAGGCCATGCTTTTCTCAAGCGAAAGTGTCAATGTAAGAAAATGTTCCAAATTTAGATAGTTTGTTTTGAAACGAGTGAAGAAGCCGAATTCTTTCCCAGGACACGATGAGCCAATTCAAGATTACGCATCCTGGCTGGGAAGCTCAATGTTATCGGTGTCAGCTGCTGTAGATGACAAATCCAGCGCCTCACAGAGAACGTCAATCGCACATAGATGGAATGTAGTACTGCCAACAGTCGGTGCTGTGGCAGCTTGTGCGGCAGTTGTTACCTGGGTGCCTGTGGAGGAGTCACCTAACCCAGCAGGGGCGAACGGCACCTGTGGATTCTCCAGGAATGCATTCATCAGAATTGGAAGCCGCTGGGGACAACGCAGAGCATGGGCCTTTAAGGGGTCCAGCATTGCATCCGTGTCCGGAGGAGCATCTGATGGAAATGTTAGACAAAGATCCAACGTGCATTCTTCTCCGCAGAACAGGCATCGAAACACAGGTAAGATGCAGTCTATCCAGACTGGTCTAAATGATAGAAACCAGGAGGCATTTAGTTCTCGCAGGCAAGAGATGCCCAGAAGTTGTACCATGCGTTCACGGTATTTCCGCTCCAGGAGCGTTTTCACCATTCCCTTGGGAAGTGGGCCGTCCATTGCGTAGCAGCAATATGACAATCAGGATTCCTGCAATTAGGAACAGGATGAGCGGGAATCCTCCAAATACGCTTCCCAATACGGAGTGTATAAAATTTGGGATTACTCCGAGGACTGTCTGAAAGGTGCTTAACAGTCCGGACCCTATGGTCTTAAATAGGTGTACAATTCCGCTCGTATCAGACATATTGAAGATACGTCCCACCATTTCAGCGAAATGAATGGGGCAGTTTGTACGTATGAGTGCCTGTATCTCAGTCGAGGTCCTTGCAACTTGAAGTTCATAGGTTTCTCGAGTGGAGGTGAAGGGCACGGATTGTTGTAAAAGCATGGCTTTCAATCTGCTCAGAGTATCAAACTGTATAAAAGAAACATTCAGCGAAGGCCATAGCGGCGCCTCCCTGGCTGTGTTCAGTGGTGGTAACAATACTTGCATACAGCAAGTAACCCTGGAGTTAACAGTTACTAGATATGCGACGCCCGGAAGCATCCCACAACAACCTTGATCATTTAGCATTAAGTAACTCCCATTCGAGAGCAGCTGGAAAACCGGCGTGATCATGGCCGCTGGGGTCCCTGACATGTGACAAGATAAGTTCGCCACTGAACCATTGCAGGCTCCGTGTAGAGAAATATCCTGACACATGAGAGAACCGCTCAAAGCGTTCTTGCAGTTTGTACCACTCAGATACACTTCTCGATCCCCATTCCGGCATCGGTATCTATATGGTAACTCCCAAGTTTCCTTGATGTATCCCTTACCCATTTTTACATATTTGCCTGCCTGCCTTTGCTCAAGGCAATATTGAAACTGAAACGTAGTGACCGGCAGAGTGATTTGGCCATGAATGAGCCATTCTGTTGATGGTGATTCGGCTACAGTGAATGGTAACCTATCCAGTTTCTCAATACGCAGCATTGTATATTTGGCTCCCCTTTGTGCCATTTCTGTCTATCAGTTAGATTGTATTCTGAGAACAGAGACGTGGTGTTTATAAAACGCCATGGCACATAGCCTGCACGCAAAGATTGTAGCGTCCAGCTTAACATCATAATAGAACGTAGCTGAGATTGCCCGTGTTGTAACAAGGCCAGATCTTGTTCTAATATGTTGCTTGCCGAGGACACAATGTTGCCTAAGGAGTAAATCCTGGAGGTCAAAGTAGTTAACCCATTATCCACCACTACTAATGCTTTTTCTAAGTTAATACGGTCTATTTCCCGTACTCTTTCTGCGGCCTCTTGTTGGGATATTTTCCAGTTTTCATTATAGTAGGCATAAAGGCCTGCATATATGAAACGTTTCTGACGCTGTTTCTTGGGTCCCAGTAGAAAATCTCTAAGATCCATGTCAGGTGTGAGTAAGGTGCTTCACTTCTGTCAGTGTTGAGGTCTCTAGCCAATCAAGGTACGACTTCCCAACACTATACGATGTCACTACCCCTGGGTTTGTCTTTGTACATAGCGTGGATCTGGCCTATGGATGCTAAACTCTTTGGTTGTATTCATAAATCTTTGTTGACATTTGTTCGTGTCAATGGGCCAAACCAGCCATTCTGTCCAATCAGTATCTGATCTGTTGTACTGGAAAATGTCATCTAGTCTCACCCCTTGTGTAGTTGAATTCTGCCCCCCACCCATCTGTGATGGTGTTGGAAACCCCGGTGTGTTCATTTCCTTGCCTTTGGCTAATCCAAGACAGGATGTCTGTTGCACAGTTTCATTCAGAAATAAAATCTGCTGCGGAATGATGCATGCTCTAAAAAGTGCTTCTATTCCCTGGACTTGCCAGTCCCTAGAACCCCAGATCGATTTGGAATCTGTTGTCTTTCCATAGATCGAAACCCTGTTTAGACAGCTGGTTCAAAAAGGATGCTGAGTAAATATGTTTGATGTTTGTTAACATAATTTTCTGAGCTGAAATTTTTCTCCATTTTATAATAAAATTACTTTGGGTCAGATGTGTTAAACCCTGAGAAGTATGTAAATTTCTGTGCAAATGCTTGCGAACTACCTTTTGGAGGTGTTGGGCAGTGTTCCCACTGGTGGTATTCAAATACATTTCTTGGTGTTATAGATTTGTGTAAGAAATGATGACCATATTGCTGGTAACAGTACAATGTATCATAGTCTGAAGTACCTTCTAACATTTCATTGTTCGGAAATGCTGCAGTTTTTTCTAAATCAGACATCATGGCATTTACAGTGTCAGTGTCCCAATCATCAGAAAATGTACTGGAGGTAATGAAATCACTTAAAGAAATTTTAAATACATGTTTTAGCTTTAAAAGTTCAGTCGGACCTAATATATCATAATCAACCTTGTCCCATACTATATCGTCCGGTATAGGAACTGCTGTAATGTTCACTGAAGACAAGTCTCTTGGTTCACGATGTGAAGACTGGTGTGGTTTTAAAATCAAATTAACTCTTTGGGCTGTGGAGCTTGGCTGGAGGTATCGTCCATTAATAAGCATACTAAAAGTTATTATTAAACCTAGCCAGAAAATGAAAAATAAAATCCCAGTGATATACCATAGTTCTATCCAAGGTGACACCAGGTAAGTCTTTCTAAAAAAGTTCAAAAAGTCTTTGAGTTTCTGTTGGAGTGATTTTTTGGCTGGCGTAGTTTCCGGTTTGCTTGGATCCAGTGAAAACGTATCAAAGTTCATGAAATAGCCAGAAGCAGTTCGATCAGTTGTTCTAATTGCATCTGGATTTGTTGAAATCGGATTTTGCTCTTGACGAGGCATGTTGACGTAGATGTCTGTATTAGGTCTGATTGCAACTTGGTTGTTAAGTTGATTTTCTTCTTGTTGAAGTGGAACGAGTTCCATAGCATTGTTGCTTAGTCCTTCATTCCGTACAGGTGGCTCTTCAAACGTGATGAGTCTTTCTGTTTGGACTTCTTGGATTGTAACGAGAGGAGGGCGTCTGCTACTGTGGAGTCCACGAGGCCTACTATTTAGTATCGGCCACATAGTGTGGTTTGATTAAGTCAATTGAGACAAATCTTTTCTCCTTTTTTCCGGCAAGAGGCGGCAGAAGTACTGTTCTTGTGCCGTGGATTGCTAGGACCGGTACAGGCTTTCTGTAGGATGGCCTAAATTCTTTCTTGTCAGCAATCTTCTCTCTGACTAGATCCCCGAGTTTTGGGATCCAGATGGGTCTTGCTGTTACTTCCTTGACTTCCTCAGTGGCGGCCTGTTTCTGGAGCACGTTACTTTGTTGTCTCCAGGATTTGTTTAGATCCTGTAAAACAGCCAAACGATCATGGATATCAAATGGTTTTTCATCCGCCACTGTGCCTTCACAATCAAGATCAGGTACCCACATTCTTGTCCCAAATAGAACCTCGTAAGGAGTGACACCTCCTAGAGAGCTTCTTGGCTGATTATTGAGCGCGCGCTGTACCCCATAAAGGTGATCGACCTTTCCTAATACCCTAGCTGTTAAAGATTGCTTTAAGTCTCGGTTTTTCCTCTCCACAACAGAATTTCCCTCCTGATGGTACGGAGAGGAGTACCGCAATGCTACGCCCATTCCTTCCATGGCCTCTTTGTAAGCCCGAGAGCTAAACGCCGGACCACGGTCAGAATGTAACGTGCCAACTGCGTATGTGCCGATAAAGACGCGCAAATCTTTTATAACAGTTCGAGCGTCAGCCGAGCGCTGAGGCCAAACCCATAGGAAACGTGAGCAGGAATCCACTGCAACCATGATATATTTCTTGGACCCATCAGATTGTAGGGGTCCGCAGTGGTCCAAATACACACATGCGAGAGGTTTGTCTGATTTCAGCAATGGTGTCTGCGCCGGGCGTGTTACGGTGGAACCTTTTATCTGCTGACAGATGTCGCATTTCAAGACATAGTCTTTAGTCTGCTTTGTTAACCCTGGCCACCAATAGCGCAGTTTCAATAAAGAAATAGTCGCTGTGACGCCAGTATGCGCAGAACCCAAACCCTCGTGTGCTGCTAAAATTAAGCCTTGCCTACGATCCATATTTGGTATTACTCTATCCCCCACTCCAGGAATCTGAGCATATGGAATGTTTTGTGCATCTAACTTGTAGGAGTACTTGAGTGGAAATTTTTTCGGTACTGCTGTGCTGCCTTTGCGTGAAGCATTGACAGCTACCATTATCTCGCCGTCTACCCTCGTCTTTGAACGAGTAACTGCAGCTACGGCGGCTGTGCGAACAGCCCCCTTTGCGGCTTCATCAGCCAGTCAATTCCCTTCAACGTGAACGCCATCACGCTGATGACTCAGTGTATGTATCACGTGAGCCCTTGGTAGTTCGTTTCTCAACTCCACTACCTGTTCCCATAGCATTTTATGCTTTATTGTGCCACCTTTTGCATCTTTGAACCCGTTTTGTTCCCAATGATGTAAATATTAATTGTACGACTGTACACAGTAAAAGGAATCACACACAAGTGTGGGGAATTCGTGATCCGTATTTATAAGTGCCAGTATAAGTGCTTTGAGTTCTGCAAACTGAGCCGTGCAGTCTCCTAGAGATTGCGTTTTAGTGCAACTCGGATGGAACTTGCAATCGTGCATGCGACTTTTAACAATCGCACACGCTGCGCTGTAAGCTTGCTTACTCCCTGTGGCGGGTTGAGCAGAACCGTCAGTGTAAATAATGTATTCATACTGATCTAGAGGCAAAATTTCATTTGGTAGAGGATATTCTTGTTCATATTGCAGGAATGCCTGTGTTTTCAAACTAGGATCAAATCTGTATTCAACATCCGTTGCAGTAAGAGAATTAGCCCATTGTATCCATCTCGGATGTAAGGCTTTCGCATTTGGAATGCTAGCTTTCGTACTGGGGTCACGACAATTATGCGTTTACCCTGAGCCAGAGCTCTTTCTCTTGCTACAGCGGTCTGCACTGCTGTCAGGATTTTTTCTGTTGAAGTGAAACGCATTTCTGCGTTTGTATACAGGTGTGATTTGTATGCGATTGGTACTGTTTCACCTTCATTAAAAGTTAAATAAGTGTACCCGCTATTACTCGGATCACTAAGTTCTGTGCGTTTACGCGTGTCTGTAAATGTTTAGAAGCTATCATGTCTTCCTATAGGGAACGCAGGATATTTGTGTGTTCCTGTGTCCATTGTCTGACTGAAAAATCAGGTTTTATTAAGTCGTAGAAAGCTTTTACTCTTTCTGCGTAATCCAAAATGTATGTTCGACCAAAATTTAGGAATCCCAGAATTTATTGTAAATTCTTTAATGATTTTGGAGGTTGGAGCAGAGCACACTTTTCTAAAAAGTTTGCTGCTAGGCTTTTTCCTTCACTTGACAGCTCGTATCCTAAAAACAGGACATTGAGGTGGGCAATTTTTGATTTTTTTAAATTAAATTTATAGCCCTCAGAGGCGAATCCCATAATGATGGTGCTCACCCTGGTCAAGTACCTCTTTAAGTCATCGTCCGTCAGATAAATACCATCCACATAGGACAATGCTTCTTCATCCAAATTTTGGAGTAACTCTGTTACCCTTGCTGAAAACAACCCCGGGGTATTCTTGTACCCTTGGGGGAGTCGGCAAAATTGCTGTTTGGACCCTAACGCACTGAATGCGGTTAGATACCTGCTTTCAGGCACTATATTTTGGCAGAAAAATCCATTTGAGATATCAAGTGTTGTTTTGTATTTTTTCCGCACATTGTTATTCCTTAATGCCTGCACTGTGTGCATTTTGAACTGCAAATGTCTTTGTGCAAGTGTTTAAATGTCTGTAATCTAAAACTAGACGATATGTATTGTCAGGTTTGGCTACGGGGAACAAAGGATTGTTCATAGGTGAAGTGCAATTTTCTATCACCCCCTGGTATTAAAAGTTGGTCTAGAATCTCCCTGACTTGTTTTTTAGCTTCCTGCTTTATAGGGTATTGCCTTTGAGCATTTGGGGAAACTTTTAACGGGATCACGTGGTGGGTTGACTCCTCATCCCAACCAGCATGATTTTTGTACAATGCTGGAGCTAGGGCAACCGCCCACTCCTGCGCATATGCATGTTTTAGGTGAATGGGAACGAGGTCGGAAAAGGCTGGAAAAATTATCGTTTCTCCCCTAGGGCACTCCATGACGAATGCAGGCGGCCAGTCTTGTTCTGCTAATAGAATGTCATAACCAGATGACAGATTTTTCCAAAAGAGAGCTTTAACTTTCCTGGGCTTGTCCCCCTCCATCCGGAGTGTTATCTCATGTAACTTATGTGGGACACTTACCCGAGTATCGGGTGTTTCCACCGTGATATACTCACTCAGCTCCGCTGTCACCAGAAATTCCTTCAGGTTCTGGCGAGCTATCGTTACTTCTGCCGCGCTGTCTAGCATCGTCAGAGCCCACTCCTCGTTCAGAAGCTGTGTCCTCAGAATTCTGGGCATGTTTGATCTTGAGACCTGCTACCTTCTTCTTTTTAAACTGAGGTTTTGATTTTTGTTTATCTTCTTTTTAGGTGCGTAGTCCGCAGCTGCGTTGCGTGTCTCTGGACTTTGTACGCTCCTTTGACCGTCCTTCCTCCCGGAGTTTTGTGATGAACCCTGAAAGGAACGAGAGGAACGAGTATCAGTATCCTGATATCTGTCAGGTTTTTAATATTATCCCTATTCCTGAGGTTATACCTCCTTTCAGAGGGCTCCTGTTGAGGAGACCTACCTCTGGATTGAGATCTGTTATCTTTAGACTTTTGTTGTTTTTTATTTTCCCACTTCTTTTTAGAAGAAGTAGGTGTCTGCTTTGTAGTGTCCTTTTCAGAACTGCCCAGTTGTGGTTTTAATGCTTTCCCACCCAAACTGTCTCTGCCTAGTTCTGCATATGCAGTTTCAATTATTTTGGGTAGTTCATGTTGTTGATCCTCTGGACCGAACTCCCTTAGGTGTTGGCGGATCGCCACAGAAGCTGCTTCCCCCTTAATGTTAGCTAGTATTATGGCTGAGACCTGTTCAAAGTTGTTTAGCAACTTCATCCCTAAGTTAAGGGCAGGCTCTGCTCCGTACTCATTTTGTATCTGTTTTAATACGTCAGGTACTACTGCTAAGGACGGGATACCATGTGTTCTGGTATATATGGCAGCAAAGACTGAACCCCAAGAGGTGCAGTCCTCTACTTGTGGTGTGAGACCCATGGGCAAGCAGATTGTTAGAATTCTGTGTTTATCACTGGTTGTAGTATTCGGGAATACTGCTTCAAACTGAGTTATTTTCTGAGCTATCCAGAATGGGATTTGTTCGCGTTTTGTTGGCATTTTGCCCATTATCGCGTGTAATGTTTGTGGAGTTATTTTATTAACTGTACCTTGGACTGGAGTGTCTTGTGCTGCAGCTGGTGCAGGCTGAACTGTTAAAGTCCTCATCACAAATTGTGTGAGGTTTCTGTAGATTTTAATCAAATCTCTGTGTTGTACGAGTAAGTCTGGCTGTGGCATTGTGTTAATGTCAGGATGCGGTGTGTATGCCGCAAATATGGGCCATGTGGCTCCTGCTCCTCCGAGCGGGCCTAATCTTGCTCTTCCTCGTACGTGGGTTAGGGCGCCTTTAAACCAGTAATTATGCTCCTGGTAAGTGAGCGGGACCTCAACTTCCTCAAAAGGGGTATAGTCCGTTGGTGTTTCACCTTCTAGGTAGTAGTGAAATACATCTGTTATTGGATTCGCTGCTGGGATTGTAACCCAAGAATAGAACACCTGTTTTGTTTGATTCGTGTGCCTCAATCACGAAAATTACTGTACCACCCCTGGCTCTTAAGCCATGTTCTAGAAGTTTTATGGTAACTGCCCTTCTGAAATTTGGTGCAATTTGTATTGCATCTTCAGGGTCTTCTTCTCCTAAACTGAAGAGGTCTGTTGTAACCCTCCCTGTTGCGTTTGTTTCTTCCACCATTTTTAATTGGAAGAAGGGATGTTAAAGAGTTCTTAAAATAAGGTGTAAGTGCACAATTGTAGGAACTAAATATCCTTCAAGCTTGAGTAACCAACAGCCAATAAATAGTATTCTCGTACTACTTAGCTGCGGCGGATTTTGTGCCCACCCACTCCAGACGTCTCTGGGGTTTTGTGAGTAGGTTCTCTGAGAATAGCACGACTGAACTACTCAGATTCTACTGTTAAATACGTACCCAACCAACGTTGGGCGCCATGTCGTGTAGCTCCTATAGTACCCCTGCAGGACCTGCGCTGTTTGGATAACATATACTGCGGGCTTGGTGGCAGACTGACTCTGTGCACCCCACCGTATATGTTAGCCTAGTTTTGCATTAGCTAGCTCGCAGTGCCACTAGTGTCTCCTCTTATCGGGGAGAGATTAGTTTCTGGCAACCTTAGAACATGACAACCCTGATTCCCTCAGAATTGTGGAAACAATGTACTACCTTTCGCTCAGTCATTCGTGCTCACTTATTCGGTTTGTCTCAGAGAGTTACACAGAATAAACAGTTGGACGTTTCAATAAGTATTTATTGAACAGTTGTTATTCTAGTGTAAAATATGTGTGCTGCAGAGACCAGCAGGCAATAGCAGAGAGATATTATCAGCAGTACGATAAAAGCAAAGGGATAGAACAGTTCTACCATATTGCGATAATCATGGATACATACATGAATATAAAAGCATTATGCAAAGTGTGCGTACTCCTACGATGCCTACCTAGATGTACCTGTATGTACCTAGCATATGTGTGTAGGTCTTAGAAGCTAAGAGCCAAGAATCCTTCTAGGATTTAGTCGAACCCCCATACCTGAATAGAGAGAGTGTGGGACCCCGTCCTGGTCTCGAGTTGGACACCCCATCCGGGTTGTGTCAGACCACTGTCAGCTTGAGCGACTGCATGCAGGAGCCTCAGCGTCTCTGGTCAGTGTGTCAGCATGGTAGTCTCGGTTCCCTCTTCCTTACCGGGGCAAGATGTGGTGTATTTATACCCTAAAGAGTCTCGGTCCTCCGTATGGGTTGTATTGGACATGAGGAAGACGTCAGGGGTGAACTTTGTACATACATATTATGCCGCTGGTGTATTCTTAGAAAGCCATGCATAACTAATGAGTACAGTGTGGGCCTGTGTTTGGAAGAACCCTGCTGCATTCAAAACCACAGGATAGATAACGTTCAGCCCTGAGAGCTCGTTGTGTACTAGCTGGGACCAATGTAGGTGAAAGATCATGCCTATATAAGGAATCATACTATAATAGGACATGGACAGTTGTGACCATAATTGGGCATATGCGGCCATGACCATAATTGGGCAAGTACGAATATGACCATATTAGGGTAAATATGAATACGTCCATTTTAGGGCATGTATGAACGGATCTACATTAGGGCATCTATGCGGGATATAACAGTACAGGCTTTTAAGAGCCATTGACGAACATTGGTTCAGCTGTCCCTGTTCATTTGTTGGCTCACCCACCTCTACCTTGCACCATAGTCAGGGTCACTGGAATTATGCGGCAGGACAGGACCAAATTATGCATCAGGGTTGAATTATATGGCAAGAAAATGCACTTTATGCAGCACATTTTGTGATAGTATTACTTTATTCTTTTTTCATTTTCACACATGCTAACACTGCCTGGGCAAATGTCTAACCTCATTAGTACTATATTAACACCCAAATACAACAATTAGCAACAGAAAGGTGACCTGTCAACCTATGCGAGGGTCTTTCACTTTGCAGCAATACAGGTAGTCTCAGTTTTAGTAACTTTTATTCCATTCAAACTAGAAACAATTTATTTTGGTTAAAATATGCAGATTATATAGCAGATGATGGATTATGTGGCACACGTGGCAAATCTATAGACATGGGGAAACGGCCACAGCTGCAAAATCTTATAATTCAAATGTCTCCGACCTTAGCTTAAGGGTACGAGTGTTCTGTCAAGCACAGGGTTTGTACTGGAAAATGATCCTCCCTGTACAAAACGTATCTTTTAAGACGGTTCGCACTTAGTGTGCCTTACAATGCAGCACACTTGCAAAGCTTGAAAAATATGAACTTTTAAAAGCAGCTCCACTGTTAGACCTGCCTTGAGGATACACAACTTTTTGTTTCAAATCCCTGTCTATACATGTTATTAGATAGGGATTCGCCTCAAAACCCATGGGCGGTTGCATGGGAACACCCATGTACCACCCATGGTATGCCCCCTTGATGCAAAGTAGCTCAATGTAGGGCATAGTGCTGCTTTGCATTACTGTGGGCAACTTTACCACATTTGTGTTTGAAAGTAAATCCCACCACAACACTGTGTGCTGGATTTGACCCACTTTTGGGATGAGAAGGGGCCCATGAAGCATGAGAGAAAAATGGTTTGCGTCTGGCATTGAGCCAGACGCATGCTAAATTTCTGTAGACCTGTTCCAATAGTATAGATGGTCTAAACTTGCTCCAACAGCTAAAATTTAGTTATGATTCTTGAAGAGTGCTAAAGCGCAAAATTTACAAACACCTAAAATTTCAGGAGTTGCTAAAAATGTAGCTGTGCGAATTCACTTAACTGCACATTAGTGTTTTTGTCCATATGGTAGGTCAATTTTCGCACTCTGTGGCACCTCCTATTTATCTGCAGTGATGTTCACAGAAGCATGTTTGAATCATGTCTTTGAACTTCATGCCCCTCACCCAACATCTCTGATATAGGCCACACTACACCCAACATTCTTATCCACCATGCAGTTCAAAGGGGTGCTCAGAATCACAAGGCAAATCAGCGTACATCACAGCTTTGTCCAGAGTATTCAGCAGTGTATAAATACAAGAAGACCAAACAAACACATCAGGCTCCTGCTCTATAGCCATCACGAGAGGTGAGGTGTGAATGCAGGCTTCTCAGTGGTAGCAACGGTTGTGTCACCTGGCCCGGCCAGGGCCGTCTGCCCATTTCCTTGTGAGGATTCTAGAAGCGGTTAGACAAGTGGGGCAGAGGAGATAGTGAGTGCCACCTGTGATGTTAACGTGATTTTAGTCATTGGGGTGGCTTTTTTTTTTTACTGCAGCCAGTGCAAAGGCATCCCGGCCCAGACATGAGAGAGGCCCAGTCTTCTCTGCTCTGGCTGCAGCTTATTTAACATCAGGGGCACAAAAGGTGGTGGGAGGAATGCTTGCAATAAGTCTAACCACTGGCAATCACTCTGGGTAGCAGTCTAACCTATTGTTCTTTTGCCCACCATGCCAACTCAGTTTGGACCCAGCAATATGCATGCTTGACTCTTCTCCAATAGGAACAGTCCAGCCAAACTGCCATGCCAGGTCTTTCCTGAACCAGAACACAAGCAACCAAAGACCGGGTTCGCCCTGATTTTGCTAAGACTTTTTATGAAGAGTCTCCCTGGGTTTAGGTCTGTGTGATATCTTCCTCTGGGAGGGGTTGGGTAAGAGTCTTTGCCACAAAGAGTGAAACCGGACCCATGCAGGCACTGGTAAAAATCAGAACAGTGGCTATAGTGGAGCAGAGGCCAAACATTAATTCAGTGGGTTTGTGCAGGAGCTTGCATGGGGGTAGAAAAGAGGACAAAAAGCAGTGTGGAAGGTGATAAATGAGGTGAAAATACAGTAGAAATGAAGAAAAACAGAAGGTTGGATACAATGAGAGGAGGAGGAGGAGGAGGAGGAGGGTAGCTATAGAGGTGAGATATTAAGGAGGGAAAGAATGGAAGGGTGAAACTGGGATGTGAAGTAGAGAGAATAAAGGAAGAGGAAAGACCGTTAGAACACAAACAAGGAGATAAGAAAGACAGATTGGAAAGAAAGATGGGAGAGTAGAGAAAATATATGAACTGGATTTAGAAAGAAAAGGTTCTGGATAGGAAAGAAGAAAAGTAGGAAGGACAGAAATAATAGAAAGATGAAGAGGAAAGATTAGGGAGAGGGGAGATTTGATTGTATTGAGAAAAGTAAGCATGTATGAAGAGGATGAGCCAGGGAAGTGAGAGAAAACAGGAGAAGTGAATAAGCAGGAAATGGAGAGGAAAAGAAAGAAAGGGGAGTGAAATAACTAAACGAGACGGGAAAGGGAAGGGAAAGAAAGAAGGAAGTTAATGACGATAAAACAACCAAAGGGGGGTGGATAGACCAAGAGATGACAAACTAGGTCAGAGACAGAGAGGAAGGAGATGAGTGAGAGAGCAGCATAATCAAGATTTAGATTTAATGGAGTAAAGGTGGAATGAGAGAGAAGAGGGAGATTAGAGGGATTTTGTGGGAGAGAAAAGGGAAGGACATAGGTTGAAGCGAGGAGACAGAATGAGGGAGAAGTGGACCAGAGTGGAAATAGAGAAAGAAAAGTGGGGAGTGCAAGGAGAGAAGACAACTTAAAAATATGGGAGGAAGGAGATAAGGATAAGTGAGGAGATTAAGTGGAAGTGAACAGGGATAAGAAAAGGTACGAGGAGGATATAAGAGTGGCCTGGAGATAGCAAGTAGAAATTATAAGTAGAATGATGAGGGCACAAGATGCAGTGGCACCCATGCCCAGGGGTGCAAGGACCCCACTGCACCTCTGTAATAAGTGTCTATTAATACCAACCCAAAGATGAGGCGGGAGGGGTCATTTTTTCTGGTTTGCATTAGGGCCCATGTCACCCTTACTATGCTACTGATTTGGGTAGCTTGCACATAGCACATGCTTGCATATTAAGTTGTTGATTGTCTTCAGTGCATGCTTCCTTAGCTGTAGTGCTCGGAGCACCTTTATTGCCGCTTATAGAGGAATAATATTAGAGGGAACATTGGTGCGACTCCCAGCAAATAAGGGTTTGTTTTTGTGGAGTAATGAATATCAAGATTGTTAGTTGAGCATAGTTCATTCCTAAGAGAGTCTTTTATGCACAAATAAATCAACCAGAAGATCAAATACAAACTATGGCTGGGCGATATTGTTAACATTTTCCTCTGATGAAAAGCATAATTTTCAAGAGAATTATATAAATTTATAATAAGACTGAGCTCACCCTAGCACCCTTCCATGATGATATGCCTAGATTCACTCTGGCTAAAAAACATGAGAAGCACTCAGACTAATTTCAAAGAAGTTCCCTTCACAGAGGTCATGCATAGCCTCCTGAATACAAAGCCAGCCTCTCACCTTTCTGACCCAATAAAAACCATAAAGGAAGTATCGCACTACGTTGCTCCTTTTTGGACAAGCTTAATCACTGCAACTCTTTATAAAGGGAAAGTCCCTGAATGCCTCAAAATCTGCCTATTCTATTCAACTACTCGCCAAGCTCCTGAAAAACATTGATATCTCACTCAGCTTCTTGGCTGATGATTCTTTGCTTTGCTTGAAAATCTTCTCTTCGAGGGACATAGCTTCAGTTGCCTTAACACTAAATGAAATTCAAGTCTTGATGACATACCATCACCTCAAACTCAACCCTCTCAAAACAGAGTTCTTGCTCATAGTGCCCCTAACTGCTCCAAACCCATCCAACAATGGCTCGAAATGTCAGTCCCTCTTTGACAGAATCAAGAAATCAACTCTCTAAATCACTTGGCTTTGTTTTAGACCTAAGCCTACATACCCACATAAATGCACTCACAGCACCTATTGAAACTTTAAAGTTTCTCATCATCCATGAAGCATTTCTCAAACTAGTGACTCATGCTGGGTCTTTCAAGACTTGACTACGGCAGTTCCCTTTATTGTGGTATTCCTAGAATCCAAATGGCAACTCTTCATGCAGCAGTGTAGGAAAGTAGGATCTGCTTCTTATGGTTACCCCCACTTTTGTAATACTGTTTTTGACTAGTCAGACTGGGGTCCTGATTAGCAGGATCCCAGTCAATCTGCTTTCGCCTTAAACTGTTATGCCATGTACTTAGGTACACTCCAGATTGGATACTGGGGTACCCTTGTCAGTCCCTAGTATATGGTACACATGTACCCAGGGCATAGGTACCCCAGAGGCCTCCCATGGACTGAAGCATGTATTATGCCACCCATGAGAGGCCATGCAAAATGGAACTACAGGCCTGCCATTGCATCCTGTGTAAGTTGGTGCATGCACCACGTACTTAAGATATAGGTTTACTATATCTAAGGGTCACTGTACTTAAAACCTATAAGTCACCTCTATAGCAAGCCTTTACAATCCTGAAGGCAGGGTGATTGGTTCTAAGTGAGAGGGTGCCACTGCATGAGCAGGACACCCCTGCAGCCTACAGAGTCCATTCTCCCGGGTTGTCAGTGAAGCAGCCATATACGACACATAGAGGGGCATTACGCGACCGCGTGATGACCAACTCTAAAATGGCTGAAACTAACCCTATCGTGTTTGGTGTCAAACATGTTGGAATCATAAGAGATATGATTCCACCCCTCAGAAGTAGCTTCGTGGGGTCCCTGGTGTTCCTGGTGCCAGCCTTCTAGTCTCGGACAGCACAAAATGGTTGCTGCCGACCAGAGACACATTTCTGCCCTCCTGCTGCTGAGCCAAGCTCGAGCAGGGGAAGGCAGAACAATAGGCATCCTGTCACAGGGAGGTGTGACCACCTCCCAGACAGGATTTAGTGTATTAGGGCTGGGTGGGTGCCCTTGCCAGTGACTGAAAGTCTGCATGAGGGGCACATTTGGTGTCCCTATGCATAGTCCAGTTCAAACCAGTCCTGGGAGCCGTTGGCTCCCGCTCTGGCGCGAAACTGGACAAAGGACATGGGAGTAACCTCCCCACTGTCCAGACCCTCCCCTGGGAGGGTCCCCTGAATCTTGACAACCCTCTTCCGTGGGTACTTAAGGGCTTACCTGGCTGTAGGACCTTAGATTCGATGTGGACAAGATTCTGAACAAGAAACCTCTTGCTTTCGACAGTCTGGACACTCTGGACTTCGTTTGGGCCCGACTTAGTCTCCCTCTCAGTCCAAAGCCTCATCTGTGCCCGTGCACCTGTGGAGCATCAAGGACAACCGAAGATAATCTCACTTGGAGTGAAGGAGTCACTCCCTTGCATTCGCAGGCACCTCAACACTGCTGACCGGTCTGCTGATCCCGAGCTCCTACAGACTCCGAAGGGTCCAGCAACACAGGAGGTGGGTTTCTACGTCCCTCGAGGTCCGAGCTGCCCTCTCACCAAGTTTAAGGTCAGAATCCCTCGTGGGGGCTGCAATACCCAAACCCCTGGGAACCGCGTGTATTTGCAAGTGCATGTGCTTGTTGGCAATTCCTGAACAAGTGCATTGGGCTCCGAGTAGCTCCAACCTCTGGCACCATTTCCTACCAAGAACTTCGACCTCCTCGCACTGAGTGCTCCGTGTGCTGTTGTTTGGCGAAATCGCTCGAGGTCCTCTCGCGACTCCTGTGCCTCCGGCCTGTGGGTCCAATTGAGGGTCAACTTTGCTTTTCTTGGGCTCCCCTGGTTGCTCCAGGCTTGCCCTGACTCCCCTGTGTGTGGTGAGTCTCCTGGGCCTTGCTGGTCTGAATCGTACACTGCCTTGACCTTCTGCGTGGGTTGCTGTTGCCAAGGCTTGTTGGTGCTCCCACCGGACACCGACCCCTCAGCACTCACATCCTTCGTGGGACAGCTCGCATCCAGCTCCTGGTCGTCCTTGACGTCTCCTGGCAGCTGCAGCTGCAGATTCAAAAACTCCATCAACCAACCTGAAGCACCCGACATCGGTGGGCATTCGTCTACCGAGCCCCTGGTCACTCACAAGGGACCCAGACTATGTCCCCTCTGCTTTCAGGTTCTTCTCGACAAGAATCCATCCACCTTTGGATTCCAACGGACACTTTTCTTCCTTCTAGCAGCGGCTCTTCTTCGAAGTCCTCCATTGGGTTCGGCGGAGGTTTCCGACTCCACTTCACACCTATGCACTCCGCTTCCCTGGGATAGGTAACTTGGGTACCTCGGTATCCACGGGTGGGGTGACTCTCCAACCTTCTGTCTTCCACTGGGTTTCTTCGAAGTCCACTGGGAAGGGTCCTTAAACTCTAAAACTTCAACCGCGACTTCCCCATAGACTTGTACGGCGCACGCAGTCGTGTTCCTACACTGCACACGCACTCCGTAGGGTCCCTATCAACTCACCTTGGGTGGTTCCTTGGGGTCCCAGCAATTCTACATCCTCTCGACACTGTCTTGACCCGAGTCGTTGTTCTTATACCACTTACTTAGTATATGGTTTGGTCCCCCCCCCTGGGGTCCACTGTGTATTAGTGCTATTTACTGTCATTTCTGTGCTTAAGTATTGTGTGCTTTGTGATTATCTCTGTGTAGGAGATACTGTGTCGTACTAGATAGTGTTATATTAATAAATACATATTTTTTTAACTACTGTGGTTCTCCTTTCATTTAACCAATACTATAAGATTGCATTCTGGTAAAACAAGCTGCTTAACATTCCTTCAAGACTGAGCCTGAAGGCTGCTCTCCACAGCTACCATTTGGATAGCTTTCTAAGGTTATCTTTGACCTCTTAAATCACCATAAGGGTTGTTTGGACTGGTGCAAGGTGCCCACTTTAAATAGTGGGCAGCATATACCAAGTCATCTTCTCACAAGCAGCCAGGCCAGTCTCAGGAATGCAAAATACAACCATAGCACCCCATTATTGATCTAACTTGGCTGACGTCCAGTTGAAACCAGATGCCAGTTCAAACTTACTGGTTTCACATACAAAGCTTTTGACTCAGAATCACCTAGCTGCATTGACCAAAACCTAACCATCTTAGGTAGACAACCTGCCCTGAGAGGCATGAACTCTTTGTTGCTGGAAATTTCAACCTTCAAGAAAGAAAAGACAATTAAACAATCTTTCTCAGGAAATTTGCCTAGGATTTGGAACTCCATCATACATCAATCAGAACTCTCCCCAACTTCCAACTATACAGGGATCCCAGAACCCAACTATTCCATCAGCACCTATTCCCTGAACAGGGCTCCCCTACCCACAACCACATAATTATTACTATTTGTTTAATTTTCTCTTTATCTTTGTGTAGCTTGTTCACCTTTTTGTGCGGTGCTCTGGCACCTCATAGGTCTAGTTCGTGCTTTATCAAATCCCTTAATAAATAAATGCACATTCTCCAAAATGTCCTTGACTGCTATCTTTAGGAAAGTATTCCTTTTTGACATGGTCACTCCCGCTTTTTGCCTGGTACATGATGTGATTTCAACTGAAAGTGTGCTGGGTTCCTGGTAACCAGGTCCCCAGTGTCAGATCTCTTTCCCAAAAACTGTACAATTGTTCCCCTCAATTAGCAATACCTTTAGCACCATCTATAAGTGTGAGAAAGTGCCCTCTTTCTGCATGGTTGCCCCCACTTTTTGCTGAACTGCTAATGTACTTTGACTGAGTGTGCCCTGGGCTCCTGCCAATCAGGTACCCAGGGCCTATGTTCTTTCCCTAAAACTGCATTGAAGACCAAACCCAATTGGCACTCTCCGGCCACAGGTCAGTCCCTGGTAAATGGTACCACAGGTACCCAGGGCACTGTGGCCAGGGAAGGCCGCTATGGGCTGCAGCACTTATTGTGCCACCCTTAGAGGCCCTGTACCTTTACACTCACACACTGCCTTTGCAGACCGCATGTTTTGGTGCAGAACAAAGTGAAAAGTCGACATGGCACACATCCCTGTGTGCCATGCCTACAACCCACTGCCCTGGCATAGATCAGCCACCCCTCTAGCTGGGTGCACTATACCAGTGGTGAGGGTACAGGTGCATGAGCCCTGTACCCCTACAGTGTCTAAGCAAATTATTAGACGTAAGTGCAGTAATGCCATTAAGAGTATATGGTGCTGGGAGTTTGTCATTACGAACTCCACAGTACCATAATGGCTTTACTGAAAACTGAGAAGTTTTGTATCAAACTTCTCAACACATTAAACCCACACTGATGCCAGTGTGGGATTTAATGAAAAATGCACACAGAGGGCATCTTAGAGATGCCCCCTGAAAAACGACCTACCACTAGTGACCAGGCTGAGTGGCTGCTCGCCAGCTGCCACCACCAGACAAGTTTCTGGACCCCTGGGTCGAGAGCCTGCTGCTCTGGGGGTCTGAAACAATGCACATCCTGGGACGAGGTGCCATGCCTCCTCCCACAGGATGGGCAGGGTCCTCGAAGGGGAAGCTTCAAAGGCTTGCCGCCTTTGTGAGCTTCCCCAGGCCTGTTGCTGCTTTCAGGAACTGGCCCCCACCGGTTCTGACCCCCCACTTTGGGCGGGAAAATCGGCAGGAAAAACAAGTGAGGAAGAGAGGTGTGCCCACCTTTGCCAACCCCACCCCTCAGGTAGGGGAGGCGAGGTGAAGCACAACTCTCAGTCCCCATCATCTTGCAGATGGGGGTACCCAGCCAATCAGAGTGAGGCATATGCCCCCCCTCTCACTGGAGGGTGGCATAATAGGGGGTATACCCACCCCAAGGAAGAGACCCATTGGTCCCAACCTTTTACTTACCTGTAACCTGAACCTTGCCTCCTCGGGCAAGAAGAAAAGAAGAAGGACCGAAGAGCCTTGCCGAAGCTAAGAAGAGGAGGATGCCCACTGACTTAGCCCCAGCCCTACCTGCTTGTCCCCACCCCGAACCTGCAGAAGCAAAACTCCGGTGTGTCCTGCAGCCAGCAACCTCAAGAACCCCAAGGCCCTGCCTTCCAAAGAAAATACTTTGTCTCCCGTGAACACCGGATTTGTTCACCAACAGACTCCAGCTTCGGCAAAATCTGCGATGCTGCACCACTCTGTACCCGTCGCCCATGGCCCGAGTTCGAGTGGCCCAACACCACGAGGAGGTCTCCCCAGTGATCCTGACCTGAGATCCAGTGATGCCTGACCTGCCTCAAGCCTCCAGCCGACGCCTGCAGCCTCAATCCGGAAGGTCCCCCCAACCGCGAACAGGAGCTGGTAAGAAGATCCGACCCTAAAAGACACCCCTGCACCCAACGCCCCATGGCCTTGGGTGGCCCAACCGACTGTGTCCAACCAACACCCAGCAACCCAACTTACCTCTCCAAGTGGTGGTCGCACCCAGAAGACCTTCGTCCCCGAGCCTGCATTGTTTGCAAACTGGAGAATCCCCATTTAAAGTAACAGGGCACCCGACGACAAACCTGCACCCGGCCGCCCTAGTGCCGCTGAGGGTGTACCTTTGGTGCTATCTTGAACCCCTATTTGCCCTGACCTTAAGTCCAGGAGCTTTGCTCCCACAACCTTGTGGCCTGCTCGTGAGCAGCCACCAACCTGAGGCCCCCTATCCCCCATTGGATAACATTGGGCCTTAGCACTCTGCATCCGGCCGCCCTAGTGCCGCTGAGGGTGTAACAAGAGTGCATCCTTGACCCTGGGGGACCCCCGAGTATAACCCCAGAAACCCAACTCCCACAACAGAGTACTTACCTGTTAACCAATAACACTATTTCCTCCCATAGGATAACATAGCCTGTTTTCCAAGTGTAGAGTTGGAAAATCTATAAAAGCCTCTAAAACTGTAACCAAATAACCAAAACGCTTTTACTTACCTGTTTACAGGAAATGTCCCAGTGCATTATACAGGTATACTACACTGTGTTAGAAAAGTAATCTGTAAAGTAATTTACTTGACATCCTATTGAAAAGCCAATACAAAGTATATGTACAGTATTTCACAGCACTGCATTACCAGTAATTCTACTGTAATCAAACCAAAGTGTATATACAATTGCAGTTCAAACTGTATTATTACTGCAAAGTATGAATCACTTACCTGTGACAGGCTTGCTTGGTTCTAGGAAATAAAATAACTAAAAGAACATTTTTATACAAGCAAAATTGGTCTGAGTTTGAGTGTGTGACAATCATTTGCTGATTGAGTGTGTACACCAAATGCTTAGCACTACCCTCTGATAAAGCCTTACTGCTCGCCCACCCTACCACAAATAGAGAGTAAAGTGCTATCTACTTTTACCTATGCCTACCTTTGGGGTTCCACTGGACTCTGTACACACTATACCTCACTTTGGTATAGTATATACAGAGCCAGCTTCCTACAATAAGTCGCTAGTAAATGGTACCTATGGCCTGGGGTACTAAAGAGGGCCCCCCAAGGGCTGCAGCACAATTTGGGCAAACCAAAGGGACCACTCACCAAACTCATGCAGGGCTGCTATCGCAGGCTGCCTGTTTTGGAGCAGACAAAAGTGAAAACACAACCTGACACACATCCCTGTGTGCCAGGCACCCTAACACTGCATGTAGTACTGGTAAGTCACCCCTACAGCAGGCCATATAGCCCTAAGGCAGGGTGCTTGGTATAACTTGGGAGGGCATACCTTCATGAACAGATATGCCCCTGTGCTGGTCAGTTTCATTAGTGCAAGTGAATAGGTAAGCCATTTTAGAACATGTGCTGGACACTGGTGAAAATGAGTTCCCCAACTTCATGATGGCTTCACTGAAAATAGGGATGCTTGGTATCAAACATCTCGTTTTGATAAATCCACACTGATTCCAGTGTTGGATTTACCAATTCATGCACACAGAGGGCACCTTAGAGGTGTCCCCTGAAAACCTACCAGCTTCTGGTGTGCTTGCTGACTGGTTTCTGCCACCCGAGAAACTGTTCTGACCTAGGGGGAGAGCCTTCTGCTCTCAGGAGACCCAGAACAAAAGCCTGTCCAGGAAGAGGGTGTCACACCCCCTCTCCTGGGATGACCTGCTGATTAGCTACCCTAGGCCGGCAAGCTTCTAAGAGTTGCCACCTTTGAAATGTAAATCTGGCTCCCCTCACAGGAGAAGCTGACCTCCTTTGTCCAGAGCCCCTTTGGCACCTGGACAAGTGGGAAAATTAGCTAGTCCGGTAGGTGTGCCACCCCAAGGCTAATACCGCCTGTAAGGTGGGCTAAACAGAGGTGGACTCGACTTTTCAGAAATAGCCATCTTTGTGATGGCATTCTTAAGAATTCCGGGACAAGGTTATGCCCACTTCCCATAGGAAGTGGTCATACAGGGGACGTAGTGACCCCAAGGGTCAGTAGCCCATTGGCTGCTACCCTACATTCCCCTAACACCCATAAATTCAGTATTTAGGGGAGCCCCTGGCACCAGAGCATCAGATCCTGCTGACCTTAAAGACGAAGAAGGACGTGAAGAGTCATATCTTGCAAGAACTCAAGGCCCAGCATTTGACCTGGCGCCAACCCTACTGGCCTGCCTGCTAACTTCGACAATTGTGCCAGAAGTCGACTTGTCGTGCAGCTTCTGAGTCCCCAAAGCCCGGGGGACCTGCCAGGACTTCACCCAGAAACCAAGACCTCCCGAGAAGTAGCAGACCTGCTTCCCTGCAACTCTGCAGGCATCCAAAGGTTCCTGTGAGGACTCTGCGACCACAGACGCCTGATGCCTAAAGACACCACTGCACATGTCACTCCAATCCCGAGTTGAAGTGTGCCAGCGGTGTCATTGTGGTCCTCCAGCCTTCCAGAGACTGAGTCCACCGTGGTTTTTCCCCCCAGTGAACTCTGACGTCGCCTGCAGCCTCTGCACGCAGGCCCCCTCTATTCACTGCTCCCGGTAAGGAAAACCTGACACCTAAAGACACCTCTTCACCGGTCGCCCCTGGGCCATAGAGAAGAGGACCGAAGGTGCCTCTTGAGGCCTGAGCCTCCCTGTTTGTTCAGCCCGACCGGCCTCCCATTCCAAGCCTGCGGCCTCTACACGAAGACCGATCCCCTTAGAATAAAATTGGGCACCCAATGCACCCGGCCGCCCTAGTGCCACGGGTGGTGTTCTGCTGGTGCTCCCTTGGACCTTGCCCACCACTCACATCAACTCCTGGACATTGGTCCTGTAAGTCACTGTACTATATCTGAATGCTGCATTGACTTTTTCTCCCATAGGATAACTTTGCAGCTTCCAGAATTGCACTCTCGACTTTTTAAACTGAAAAGAATTCCTATTTAAAAACCTACTTACCTTAATGATTTTTCTCCGATGCCTAAACATATATGAAGATACTTGCTATTTTTATAAATTGGTGTGGATCTCCTTCTTGAGTTGTGTGTCTCATTTATTGACCATTGTGTGTATTTTCAGATGTCTTGCAGTCCTCGGTGATAAACCTACGTCTGCTTGACCACACTACCCCCTAGAAGAGCACCTTGTGATCGCCATAGCAAGCCCCTGTCCACTTATAAAGGGACTGCTGGACTCTTTACACAATAGATCTCATTTTGATATATCATATAAAAGCCAACTTCCTACACTATCGTTCCCTGAAATTGAATGTAAGGGAATACCTCGGATAAATACCTCAAGTGAGATACTGACTGGAGACATCTTCTAGCAGAACATATTTTGCAGCAAGAGCACTCATCAGTATCCCAGAACTCTCAAAAACTTCAGCCTCTAATTAGTCAGTCTCCTTGGTAGAAAACTTACAGAAAAATCATAACTGCCAAACAGAAAAATTACAAGAAATACTTAAAAGCCTTTATTTGGGAATACGCTCGGGAAATAACATTTTTGCTCCCCGCTTCATAAAAACAAAACCTCTTCAGTTATTATGAATGCAATTCAACAAAGCAGACCCAGAGCGCATATTGTTTTTGTCAATATTTATTTAGATTACTATCATTTTTGTCAGTAGAAGCTCCGATAGCTACATTTCTATAACAATATCCAGAGCCATTTACACCAAATATACACAGTGAATGAAGTGCACACAATTTGGTATCCCAAAACCATGCATTATACAATATTTTTTGAATCACCCACTGACCATGTGCATGTGTAACACCCCTCCCACCGCTAATGATAACAAATTACTCCAATTAATTTACTCACCATGTGAAACTGAAGTGAATAGATATGGTTTGTGGGGCCCACAAGACTTGTCACAGTAGTCAACCATAACCAGTATTACTGGACTAACCACTAACTTTGGGTTCCGAAGTTGTATGGAGCTCAGTGTAAGCGCTTCAGTGTCTCGTCAGGCGTGGTAAGCGCTATATAAATACAATTACAATTCCAAGCATATATATTTGAATTGTTTTTACCGCTATTGTAGCATGATGTATAAGCCACATCGAAAGAATCAACTTCCAGAAATTCTTTTGCCATTTAAGGGCAGAAAGAACATTAGTAAGAATTTCTAAAAGCGGTCTATAGTCAATACCACCATTGATAACCTAGCAGTCCCTTTTGGCACCACTTACTGAACACCCCCCGTCCGGAAATTGTGTTGCCTGTCCCACCACAAAAAAAGATGGCCTCTTCCACTTATCCTGACTGTAACTGGGAAATTGTGTATGTCAACATGCAACTTTACTAGTGTGCCACATAGCGTTTAGTGTCCTTGTGATCTCATATATGCAGTGGTGACATCCAGAAAAGTGGGCACCAGAATTGAGGGACGTTATTCAAGCCTCGACCATCAGGATGCCACAAAATCATCCGTCTTTGAGGCAATTTAATAAAATTAAATGTTCATTCAATGACTATGGTGGCCTCTATCCTAGGAGCTAGTCTCCCCATCTTTGCATTCATCGATTTGGCTGCTTTTTCTCCTCCCACCCTCTTAAAATAATGGGAATACTTCTAAAAACAGATTAAATGCACATTGCAGGTAGCATTAGATATGAGCCATGAAATGAGTACAAGTCTTTCCTTGATGTTCATGCACTATGCCTTGGTTCATATTGTCACGGTGCCTCCCGCGTGCCTGCCTTCTTAAGCCACTCAGTGAACTGGTAGGTGACACATGTAGTAAGTATATGCATATCAATTTGGAACTCTTTAACTGACCAGGATGTTGTTAACATTATTTCCTTACATATCCATTAACTTTCTCTGTAGCATCAAATAAAATACTTGTATCTTACTTCCCTATGTCTGGGGTGTAGACTCCTCTGGTACTGTCTCGGGATTTTCCGGACCCCGAAATTACAAAAATAACCAAAATTCCGATATTACAGAATTTAAGGTAAAGGCTTTTTGCACGGCTTAGTTTTTGCTGGCGTTAAAATAGTATCCCAGGGAGAGAGCATGGTTAACTGTCGTCTTTTCTCTCTACATGGCTCCTGTATACCTGCAAGCAGCAAAACTCTGTGCATGAATAATCCAGCCCTGCTCTGTTGAAGGCCACGGGGTCTGATCCTGATGTTTATGGCTGAAACACATTCAGGCCACTTGGATATGTCACCTATTGTCCATTATAAATAAGGTTTCCACTCTTCCGTTTTTTGTGAGTTTACATATAAATACCGGCAGAGAACAAACTGTCTCCCCTTCTGTGTTCATTTTGATTTGAAAAGTGCTGATATTTAGATCTTCCTTTGAGTGTTTATTTGTAGTGTCAATTGTGACTGCTTCACCATTAGCTCTGGAGAGAGTTGACAAAAAACATGACGTTTCCTAATGCTGGGGTCTCCAACAGGTAGCTCGAGATGTACTGACTAGTACTTTAGAAGTAGCTCGCTGAAGTGTAGCCCAGCACAGTAAATAATTCAGATAATCTAGCCATATTGAAGAAGGCAGCGCTACACATCTTCATGTGCTTGGAGTGACTTCCAGCCAAACCAATGGCATGCTTACACAAAAACACACGATGTGACAGCTTGCAGTACCTGCAACATGACCACGTGCCTCCTCTTACATTTTCAAAAAGTCTCCCGGAGAATGGTCACTTGGCAAGCCCTAATCTTTCAGTCAAATAATCTGTGAATACTGGGCCAATAAAGAAATGCCAGCAATAAGTAGACTGGAGTTGCTGAAGTGTGAGATTGAGAGAGACAGACTAGAAATGTATGAAAATTATGAATTAGTAATCCTAGAGCCAAGGAGAGGGAGCAAATGCCAGATTGAGGGTGGAGACATAATGACCTTGTTTGTTTCAGACAGTGGGAGAGGTGTGTGCATGTATATGTTTAAATGCATGTGTGCATTTGTGTGTGTGTTGTCTCCTTAAAACACATTATTTCTCCTGGAAGCCAATCCTTACATCAAGGAACACCAAATGTATCTGGTGCACCCAATATAAGGGATTAATTTCTGGCACAATAATGTCTATTTATGATATAATATTGCCAATCTTGGTGTTCTGCTACAATAGTGAATTTTAAGTATTGTCCAGCCAAAATATTGCATCCAGAATATAGGCTACCGCAATAACATGAATGTAAGTATATATAGATGGGTATAGTGGTATGTACACTCTCAACATTCACATCTGTTTAACTGGAAGATATATATCTCAAAGGTACATAGACGTAGAGTTTAGAACAGTAAATCTGTACTTACCTCAATATATATACCTTCATGATATGGTGTTAGTCAATTTTCTGGATATGATGTTTTGGCGTCACTCAATATTGTAATATTCTTCTGGGTGTTCACTGGTAGAGATTCCTTCTACATGTGGTCTCTATTGTGACTGTCTCTCGTGTGGTCACTACTGCATCGATTGTCAAAGTCATTAGTAGTTCGGGACTATTTTCAGTAATTCTTGTTATTAAAAAGATTGGAGACCCCCCCCCTCCCCCGCCTAATGAATCTTAAATAGCTGGAAATGCATGCACATGCATGCTTTGCAATGCAAACGTTTTCTGGAGAGTGTGTTAATGTATATGCGTACAGACTGCAATAAAATCTCACATACTTATAAGCCTCATGCAGAATTGTCTGCGTGTATATATATATATTGAATTATACTAGCTGACACTAGATTTTTTCACTCACCAAAAAATATATTGATAAATACCTATAAGATGAGAAAAATAAATAGGGATTAATGCAATATCAAATGTAAAAAAATAAATACCATAAATCCCATAGAAGTAATTATAAAAGAGTGTTCTATGTGGTTATAACACCTATTGAACCTCCTGTGATTGCATGTAGCAATTATTGCTTAGTCGCTGACAAGTGATCAGCGCAACTCAGGCACTACTACAGTCAGGGCCGACTTATGATGTGCAACGGGTTCGGTCATAACTGGTGCTGGGCTTGGGGGGTGCTCGGTTTAGAAATAACTTAGAGAGTATAGTGTGGCGAGCTTGTCGGATGACTGCTCGATTGTCCCCCATCTTATTCTTATTCTATTGTTAGAGAGTGTTAAACTACTGGCTACGGGGGTGCCGCTAGCCGTAGGATTTTGAAGATCTGGCAACTCCATCTCCATGGTCAAGGCGTTGTGGTCGCTGTCCTGTCGCGGCAGGACAGCGAAATCAACAACCCTTTGCCATAATCTGGTCTCCACTAGAATGTAGTCCAACAGGGAGGATTGGCCAGTTCTGTTGAAAGTTAACTTCCCTGGCCTATCTGATTTAGTGCGGCCATTACACGCTCTCAGGGAGTGGGTCAGTGTCACTGCATTAATCTGGAGTGCCAACAGGGTCCAGGCCTTTATCGGTGGGATTTGAGGGTCGGGGATTAACCATTGCTGATCCTCCTCGCTGAGAAATGTCAGTAGAAACAGCAAGGGGGTCAATTTGGCAATTAAAATCACCCCCGATAACCAGCCTTATATTCGTGGGGACTGTAGCAATAAAGGTGTTCTTTTGGTCGATGGTCAGGGATTCATGGCTGCGGCTTACGGGACGGGAATAGGGGTAATAAAGGCTATTTTCAAACTAGAAGAGAAGGTGAGTACAGTGCCCTGAATGTCGTTGGACAGGGGATTCAGCTGCTCCACTGTACAGCCCAGGTGCGTAGCGACCCAAGTACATAAGCCCCCTGAGGGTCTACCTCTTCCCCCCGAAATGGCCGGTACATTGAAAGATGCATACACCATCCTTACGATGTCATCCCTTGCCCACGTTTCCTGGAACATGCACACGTCATATTTCTCCACAAAAAGCCCCCGTTTTGGGCAGTGTAGTTTGCTTTTTAGGCCGGCAATCTTCCAGGATAAAACCCTCAGCTTGTTGTCTGGGTTAGAGTTGTCAAAAGGGGAATCATGCATGTAGGAGTTGGGGAATTGGGTATCCTCCAGCTGGACCAAGGGAATTACTTCTACTACTTCCGAGGGGAGACCTCCCCTAGATGTGCTAAAGATTGGGGGGGCGGGAGGTGCGGCAACTGGAATTCCAAGCGTCTCTGCCCAAGTCCCATATTGTCGTGTAGTTCCTATAGTACCCCTGCAGGACCTGCGCGTTTGGATAACATAAACTGTGGGATTGGTGGTAGACTGACTCTGTGCACCCCCACCGTGTATGTTAGCCGGATTTGCATTAGCTAGCTCATAGTGCCACTAGAATCTCCTCTTATCGGGGAGAGATTAGTTTCTGGCAACCTTAGATCATGACAACCCTGATCCCTCAGAATCGTGGAAACAATGTACTACTTTTCGCTCAGTCACTCGTGCTTACTTATTCGGTTTGTTTCAGAGAGTTACACAGAATAAACAGTCTGGGCGTTTCAATAAGTATTTATTGAACAGTTGTTATTCTGGTGTAGAATATATGTGCTGCAGCAACCAGAAGACAATAGCAGAGATATATTATCAGCAGTACGATAAAAGTGAAAGGATAGTACAGTTCTACCATATTGCAATAATAATGGTTACATACATGAATATATAAAATGCATTATAAAAGTGCACATACTCCTACGATGCCTAACTAGATGTACCTAAGTGTACCTAGCATGTGTGTAGGTTTAAAAGCCTAAGAGCCAAGAATCCTTCTAGGATTTAGTCAAACCCCATTACCTGGATAGAGAGAGTGTGGGACCCCGTCCTGGTCTCGAGTTGGACACCCTGCAAGGGCTGTGTTAGACCGCTGTCAGCTGGAGCGACTGCATGCAGGAGCCTCAGCGTCTCTGGTCAGTGTGTCAGCATGGAAGTCTCGGTTCCCTCTATTTTACCGTGGCAAGATGTGGTGTATTTATACCCTAAAGTGTCTCGTCCCTCAGTATGGTTTGTATTGGTCTTTGTTAGACATGAGGAAGACGTCAGGGGTGAACTTTGTACATACATATTATGCGGGAGATGTAGCTGGTGAATGCTCATGCATAATTTATGAGTACATTGTAGGCCTGTGTTCGGGAAAAACCCTGCAGTGTTCTAACCACAGACTAGATAACGTTCAACCCTCAGAGCTCGTTGTGTACTGTAGGGAACTAATGTAGGTGATAGATCATGCCTATATTAGGGCATAGGAGACTATGACCATAATAGGGCATAGACGATTATGACCATAATAGGGCATATACGAATAAGACCATAATAGGGCATATACAATTATGACCATATACGGCATATATGAACGTGTCTACATTAGGGCCTCTATATGAAACATAACACCCACTCCACTTTCGAATTGGATGACAATGACCATACTTAAAATCTGGTCAATTTGAAAAATTCCCTTAAAAACAGCTAAAAACATGGTTTTAAAAAGACATTTAAAAATGATTAAAAATGTTAAAAAGTCAGCTATTCTTTTGTTGCCACTTGAAAAAGTCAATTCTGGCTCACTTATAAAAGTTGCATTACTACAAGCAGAAGAAGGCCATTCTTTCTCAAGTGAAAGTGTCAATTTAGGAAATGTTCCAAATTTAGTTAGTTTATTTATGAAACGAAGTGGAGAAGCCGAATTCTTTCCCAGGACGCGATGAGCCAATTCAAGATTAAGTGTCCTGGCTGGGAGATACAGCATTATCGGTGTTGGCTACTGCAGACAACAAATCCAACGCCTCACAGAGAACGTCAATCGCACATAGATGGAATTCAGCACTGCCAACAGTCGGTGCTGCGGTAGCTTGTGCGGCAGTTGTTACCTGAGTGCCTGTGGAGGAGCCACCTAACTCAGCAGGAGCAAACGGCACCTGTGGATTCTCAAGGAATGCGTTCATCAGAATTGGAAGACGCTGGGGACAACGCAGAGCATGGGCCTTTAAGGGGTCCAGCATAGCATCCATGTCCGGAGGCATATCTGATGGAAACGTTAGACAGAGATCCAACGTGCATTCTTCTCCGCAAAACAGGCATCGAAGAACAGGTAAGATGCAGTCCACCCAGACTGGTCTAAACGATAGAAACCAAGAGGCGTTCAGTTCTCTTAGGCAAGGTATACCCAGAAGCTGCACCATGCGTTCACAGTATTTCCGCTCCATGAGTACGTTCGCCATTTCCTCTGAAATTGGGCCGTCCATTGCGTAGCAGTAAGATTACAATCAGGACTCCTGCAATTAGGAACAGGATAAGTGGGAGACCTCCAAACACGCTTCCCAATACGGAGTGTATAAAATTTGGGATTACTCCGAGGACTGTCTGAAAGGTGCTTAATAGTCCTGACCCTATGGTCTTAAATAGGTATACAATACCGCTCGTATCAGACATGTTAAAGATACGACCCACCTTTTCTGCTAAATGAAAGGGGCAGTGCGTACATATAAGCGCCTGTATCTCAGTCGAGGTCCTTGCAACTTGAAGTTCAAAGTTTCTCGAGCGGAGGTTAAGGGCACGGGTTGCTGTAAAAGCATGACTTTGTCTGCTCAAAGTATCAAATTGTATAAAGGAAACATTCAACGAAGGCCATAACGGCGCCTCCCTGACTGTGTTCAGTGGCGGAAACAATACTTGCATACAGCAAGTAACCCTGGAGTTAAGTGACCAGATAGGCGACGCCTGGAAGCATCCCACAGCAACCTTGATCGTTTAGCATCAAGTAACTCTCATTCGAGAGCAGCTGGAAAACCGACGTGATCATGGCCGCTGGGGTCCCTGACATGTAACAAGATAGATTCGCCACCGAACCACTACATGCTCCGTGCAGAGAAATATCCTGACACATGAGAGAACCGCTTAAAGCGTTCTTGCAGTTTGTACCACTCAGATACACTTCTCGATTCCCCATTCCGGCATCGATATCTATATGGTAACTCCCAAGTTTCCTTAATGTAATCCTTACCCATTTTTTCATATTTGCCTGCCTGCCTTTGCTCAAGGCAATATTGAAACTGAAACGTAGTGACCGGCAGAGTGATTTGGCCATGAATTAGCCATTCAGTTGATGGTAATTCGGCTACAGTGAATGGTAACCTTTCCAGTTTCTCAATACGCAGCATTGTATATTTGGCTCCCTTTGTGCCATTTCTGTCTGTTTATCAGTTAGATTGTATTCTGAAAACAGAGACGTGGTGTTTATAAAACGCCAGGGCACATAGCCTGCAGGCAAAGATTGCAGCGTCCAGCTTAACATAATAGAACGTAACTGTGATTGCCCGTGTTGTAACAAGGCCAGATCTTGTTCTAATATGTCAATTCCCGGAGATACAATGTTGCCTAAGGAGTAAATCCTGGAGGTCAAAGTCGTTAACCCATTATCCACTACAGCTAATGCCTTCTCTAGGTTAATACGGTCTATTTCCCGTATTCTTTCTGCGGTCTCCTTTTGGGACATTTTCCAGTTTTCATTATAATAGGCATAAATGCCAGCATATATGAAACGTTTCTGACGTGTTTTCCTTGGGCCTGACAAGAAATCCCTAAGGTCCACATCAGGTGTGAGTAAGGTCAAGTGATGTTTTACTTCTGTGAGTGTTGAGGTCTCTAGCCAATCAAGGCACAACTTCCCAACACTATAGGATGTCACTACCCCTGGGTGTTGTCTCTGTACATAGAGTGTATCTGGCCTACTGATACTAAACCCCTCGGTTATACCTAGGAATCTCTGTTGACATGTGTTTGTGTCAATGGGCCAAATCAGCCATTCTGTCCTATTGGGATCTGACCTGTTGTACTGGAAAATGTCATCTAATCCTACCCCATGTGTAGTTGAATTCAGCCCCCACCCATCTGTGATGGTGCTGGAAACCCGGGTGTGTTCATTTCCTTGTTCTTGGCTAGTCCAAGACAGGATGTCTGTTGCACAGTGTCATTTAGAAATATCATCTGCTGTGGAATGAGGCATGCTCTAAAAGCGCTTCTGTTCCCTGGATCTGCCAGTCCCTGGAACCCCAGATTGATTTTAAATCTATAGTGTCCTTCCATAGGTCGAAACCCTGTGTAGACAACTGGGCCATAAAGGAAGCAGAGTAAATCTGTTTGGTGTTAGTCAACATAATTTTCTGTGCTGATGTTGTTGCCTCTTTGTAATAAAATGACTTCGGGTCAGATGTATTAAACCCTGAAAAATATGTGAATTTCTGTGCAAAAGTTTGCGAACTACCTTTTGGAGGTGTTGGGCAGTGTTCCCTCTGGTGGTATTCAAATACATTTCTAGGTGTTCTAGATTTGTGCAAGAAATGATGACCATAATGTTGGTAACAGTACAATGTATCATAGTCTGAAGTACCTTCTAACATTTCGTTATTCGGAAATGCTGCAGTTCTTTTCTAAATCAGACATCATATTATTTACGGTTTCAGTGTCCCAATCATCAGACAATGTACTGGAGGTAATGATATCACTTAAAGAAATTTTAAATACATGTTTTAGCTTTAAAAGTTCAGTTGGACCGAATATATCAAAATCAATCTACAATATATACCGTCCGGTATAGGAACTGCTGTGATGTTCACTGAAGACAAGTCTCTTGGTTCACGATGTGAAGACTGGTGTGGTTTTAAAATCAAATTGACTCTTTGGGCTGTAGAGCACTGCTGGAGATATCGTCCATTAATAAGCATACTAAAAGTTATAATTAAACCTAGCCAGAAAAGAAAAAATAGAATCCCAGTGATATACCATAGTTCTATCCAAGGTGACTCCAGGTAAGTCTTTCTAAAAAAGTTCAAAAAGTCAATGAGTTTCGGTTTGTGTGATTTTTTGGCTGGCGTCGTTTCCGGCTCGCTTGGATCCAGTGAAAACGTATCAAAGTGTATGAAATAGCCAGAAGCAGTTCGATCAATTGTTGGAATTGCATCAGGATTTGTTGAAATCGGATTTTGCTCTTGACGAGGAATGTTGACGTAGACGTCTGTAGTCTGTCTTATTGCAACTTGGTTGTTAAGTTGATTTTCTTCTTGTTGAAGTGGAACGAGTTCCATAGCATTGTTGCTTAGTCCTTCATTCCGTACAGGTGGCTCTTCAAACGTGATGAGTCTTTCTGTTTGAACTTCTTGTATTGTAGCAAGAGGAGGGCGTCTGCTGCTGTGGAGTCCACGAGGCCTACTGTTTAGTATCTGCCACATAATGTGGTTTGATTAAGTCGATTGAGACAAATCTTTTCTCCTTTTTCCCGGCAAGAGGCGGCAGAAGTACAGTTCTTGTGCCTTGCATTGCTAGGACCGGTACAGCTGTTCTGTAGGATGGTCCGAATTCTTTCTTGTCTTCAATCTTTTCTCTGGCCAGGTCCCCAGACTTTTGGGATCCAGACAGGTCTTGCCGTTACTGCCTTGACTTCCTCAGTGGCGGTCTGTTTTAAGTGGACGTTGCTTTGTTGTGTCCTGGATTCATTTAGATCCTGTAAAACAGCCAAACGATCATGGATATCAAATGGTTTTTCATCCACCACTGTGCCTCCACAATCAAGATCAGGTACCCACATTCTTGTCCCAAATAGGACCTCGTAAGGAGTGACCCCCCCTAGAGAGCTTCTTGGCTGATTGTTTAGGGCTCTTTGCACCCCATATAAGTGATCGACCCATCTACCGCCCTTGCCTAATACCCTAGCTGTTAAAGATTGCTTTAAGTCACGGTTTTTCCTCTCCACGACCGAATTTCCCTCAGGATGGTACGGAGAGGAGTACCGCAATGCTACGCCCATTCCTTCCATGGCCTCTTTGTAAGCCCGAGAGCTAAACGCCGGGCCACGGTCAGAATGTAATGTGCCAACTGTGTATGTGCCGATAAAGACTCGCAAATCTTTTATAACAGCTTGAGCATCAGCACAGCGCTGAGGCCAAACCCATAGGAATCTAGAGCAGGAATCTACTGCAACTATGATATATTTCTTGGCCCCATCCGATTGTAGGGGTCCACAGTGGTCCAAATAAACACGTGAGAGGTTTGTCTGATTTTAGTAATGGTGTCTGCGCTGGGCGTGCTACGGTGGAGCCCTTCATCTGCTGGCAGATGTCGCACTTTAAGACATAGTCTTTGGTCTGCTTTGTTAACCCTGGCCACCAGTAGCGCTGTTTCAATAAAGAAATAGTCGCTGTAATGCCTGTATGCGCAGAACCCAAACCCTCGTGTGCTGCTAGAATTGAGCCTTGCCTACGATCCATATTTGGTATTAATCTATCCCCCACTCCAGGAATCTGAGCATATGGAATGTTTTGTGCATCTAACTTGTAGGAGTACTTGAGTGGAAATTTTTTAGGTACTGCTGTGCTGCATTTGCTTGAAGAATTGACAGCTACCAAAATCTCGCCGTCTATTCTCGTTTTTGAACGAGTGATTGCAGCTACGGATGCTGTGCGTACAGCCCCCTTTGCGGCTTCATCAGCCAATGAATTCCCTTCAACGTGAATGCCATCACGCTGATGACTCAGTGTATGTATCACGTGAGCCTTTGGTAGTTCGTTTCTCAACTCCACTACTTGTTCCCATAGCATTTTATGCTTAATTGTGCCACCTTTCGCGTCTTTAAACCCGTTTTGTTCCCAATGATGTAAATATTCATTGTACGACTGTACACAGTAAAAGGAATCACACACAATTAGTGTGGGGAATTCGTGTTCTGTATTTACCAGTGCCAGTATTAGTGCTTTTAATTCTGCCAACCGAGCCGTGCAGTCTCCTAGAGATTGCGTTTTAGTGCAACTTGGATGGAACTTTCCATCGCGCATGCGACCTTTAACGATTGCACACGCTGCGCTGTAAGCTTGCTTACTCCCTATGGCCGGTTGAGCAGATCCGTCAGTGTAAATAATGTATTCATACTGATCTAGAGGCAAAATCTCATTTGGTAGTGGATATTCTTGTTGGTGTTGCAGAAATGCTTGTGTTTTTAAACTTGGATCAAATCTGTATTCAACATCCGTTGCAGTAAGAGAATTAGCCCATTGTATCCATCTGGGATGTAAGGCTTTCGAATTTGGAATGCTAGCCTTTGTAACAGCCTCTAAGGCTGGTACTGGGGTCACGACTATTATGCGCTTTCCCTGAGCCAGAGCTCTTTCTCTTGCTACAGGGGTCTGCACTGCTGTCAGGATTTTTTCTGTTGAAGTGAAACGCATCTCTGCGTTTGTGTACAGGTGTGATTTGTATGCGACTGGTACTGTTTCGCCTTCATTGAAAGTTAAATAAGTGTACCCGCATTGACCCGCTATTACTCGGATCACTAAGTTGCATACGTTTACGCGTGTCTGTAAATGTTTTGAAGCTATCATGTCTTCCTGTAGTGAACGTAGGATATTAGTATGTTCCGGTGTCCATTGTCTGACTGAAAAATCAGGTTTTATTAAGTCGTAGAAAGGTTTTACTCTTTCTGCGTAATCCAAAATGTATGTTCGACCAAAATTTAGGAATCACAGAATTGATTGTAAATTCTTTAATGATTTTGGAGGTTGGAGCAGCGCACACTTTTCTAAAAAGTTAGTTGCTAGGCTTTTTCCTTCACTTGACAGCTCATATCCCTAAGAACAGGACATTGAGATGGGCAATTTTTGATTTTTTGAAATTAAATTTATAGCCCTCAGAGGCGAATCCCCTAATAATGGTGCTCACCCTGGTCAAGTGCCTCAGTAAGTCATCGTCCGTCAGATAAATATCATCTACATAAGACAATGCTTCTTCATCCAAATTTTGGAGTAACTCTGTTACCCTTGCTGAAAACAACCCCGGGCTATTCTTAAACCCTTGGGGCAAACGACAAAATTGCCGGTGGGACCCTAGCGCTGAGAATGCGGTCAAGTACCTGCTTTCAGGCGCTATATTTTGGCAGAAAAATCCATTTGAGATATCAAGTGTTGTTTTGTATTTTTGCCGCACAATGTTATTCATTAATGCGGCACTGTGTGCATTTTGAACTGCAAATGTCTTTGTGCAAGTGTTTAAATGTCTGTAATCTAAAACTAAACGATGTGTTGTCAGGTTTTGATACGGGGAACAAAGGATTGTTCATTGGTGAGGTGCAATTTTCTATCACCCCTTGGTATTCTAGTTGCTCTAGGATCTCCCTGACTTGTTTTTTAGCTTCCTGCTTTATAGGGTATTGCCTTTGAGCATTTGGGGAAACTTTTAACTGGATCACGTGGTGGGTTGAATCCTCATCCCACCCAGCATGATTTTTGTACAATGCTGGAGCTAGGGCAACCGCCCACTCCTGCGCATATGCATGTTTTAAATGTATGGGAACCAGGTCGGAAAATGCTGGAAAAATTACCTTTTCTCCCTTAGGGCACTCCATGACGAATGCTGGCGGCCAGTCTTCCTCTGCTAATAGGATGTCATATCCAGATGACAGATTTTTCCAAAATAGACCATTAATTTTCCTGGGCTTGTCCCCCTCAATCCGGAGTGTTAACTCATGTAACTTATGTGGGACACTTACCCGAGTATCAGGTGTTTCCATTGTGATATACTCACTCAACTCCGCTGTCACCAGAAATTCCTTCAGGTTCTGGCGAGCTATTGTTACTTCTGCCGCGCTGTCTAGCATCGTCAGAGCCCATTCCCCGTTCAAAAGCTGTGTCCTCAGAATTCTGGGCGTGTCTGATCTTAAGACCTGCTACCTTCTTTTTGAACTGAGGTTTTGATTTTTGTTTATCTTCTTTTTTAGGTGCGTAGTCCACAGTGCGTTGCGTGTCTCTGGACTTTGTACGCTCCTCTGACCGTCCTTCCCTCTCTGAGTTTTTTGATGAACCCTGAAAGGAAAGAGAGGAACGAGTATCAGTATCCTGATACCTGTCAGGTTTTTTTAATATTATCCCTATTCCGGAGGTTATACCTCCTTTCAGAGGGCTCCTGTTGAGGAGACCTGCCTCTGGATTGAGATCTGCTGTCTTTAGAGTTTTGTTGTTTTTTATTCTCCCACTTCTTTTTAGAAGAGGTAGGTGTCTGCTTTGTAGTGTCCTTTTCAGGACTGCCCACCAGTTGTGGTTTTAATGCTTTCCCACCTAGACTGTCTCTGCCTAGTTCTGCATATGCAGTTTCAATTATTTTGGGTAGTTCGTGTGGTTGATCTACTGGACTGAACTCCCTTAGGCGTTGGCGGATCGCCACTGAAGCTGCTTCCCCCTTAATGTTAGCTAGTATTATGGCTGATACCTGTTCATAGTTACCTAGTAACTTCATCCCTGAGTTAAGAGCAGGCTCTGCTCCGTACTCATTTTGTATCTGTCTCAATACATCAGGTACTACTGCTAATGACGGGATACCATGAGTTCTGGTATATATGGCAGCAAAGACTGTACCCCAAGAGGTGCAGTCCTCTATTTGTGGTGTGATCCCCATGGGCAAGCATATTGTTAGTATTCTGTGTTTATCACAGGTGGTAGTATTCGGGAATACTGCCTCAAGCGGAGTTATTTTCTGAGCTATCCAGAATGGTATTTGTTCGCGTTTTGCGGGCATTTTGCCCATTAGCGCGTGTAATGTTTGAGGAGTAATTTTAGTTGCTGTACCCTGGTATTGGGTCCCGTTTGTTGCAACTGTTGTTGGTTGAACTGTGAGAGTCCTCATGACGAATTGTCAAGTTTCTGAAGATTTTAATTAAATCTCTGTGTTGTATGAGTAATTCTGGCTGTGGCATTGTGTCAATGTCAGGGTGCGGTGTGTAAGCCACTAGTATTGGCCATGTGGCACCGTCTCCTCCGAGCGGGCCTAATCTTACTCTTGCTCTTAAGTGGGGTAGGGCGCCTTTAAACCAGTATAAATGTTCCTGGTACGTGAGTGGAATCTCCGTCATCGAATGGACAATATTCCGCTGGTGCATCTCCTTCTATATAGTAGTGAAATGTCTGTGTTCTGGCATCTGCTGCTGGGAATATAACCCACAAATAGAATACCTCTGTTTTATTTGATTCGTGTGCCTCAATCACGAGAGCTACTATGCCACCCCTTGGTGGTAAACCATTTTTTAATAGTTTCATGGTGAGCGTATGTCTGAATTTAGGTGCAATTTCAATTGCATTTTAGGGTTGTTTCCCGGCTGAGAGATGCAGATCTACTCTTTTTTCATCGCTCTGAGTCATTTTGAAAAGAAAAGCTTTTCCAAGAGAACTGAGATAAAGGTTTTATGCACAATTTGGGAACTAAATGTCCTTCAAGCTTGATTAACCAACAGCCAATAAATAGTATTTTCGTACTACTCAGCTGCGGCGGATTTTGTGCCCACCCACTCCAGACGTCTCTGGGGTTTTGTGAGTAGGTTCTCTGAGAATAGCACGACTGAGCTACTCAGATTCTACTGTTAAATAAGTACCCAACCAACGTTGATGGCGCCATGTCGTGTAGTTCCTATAGTACTCCTGCAGGACCTGCGCGTTTGGATAACATAAACTGTGGGATTGGTGGTAGACTGACTCTGTGCACCCCCACCGTGTATGTTAGCCGGATTTGCATTAGCTAGCTCACAGTGCCACTAGAATCTCCTCCTATCGGGGAAAGATTAGTTTCTGGCAACCTTAGATCATGACAACCCTGATCCCTCAGAATCGTGGAAACAATGTACTACTTTTCGCTCAGTCACTCGTGCTTACTTATTCGGTTTGTCTCAGAGAGTTACACAGAATAAACAGTCTGGGCGTCTCAATAAGTATTTATTGAACAGTTGTTATTCTGGTGTAGAATATATGTGCTGCAGCAACCAGCAGATAATAGCAGAGATATATTATCAGCAGTACGATAAAAGTGAAAGGATAGTACAGTTCTACCATATTGCAATAATAATGGTTACATACATGAATATATAAAATGCATTATAAAAGTGCACGTACTCCTACGATGCCTAACTAGATGTACCTAAGTGTACCTAGCATGTGTGTAGGCCTAAAAGCCTAAGAGCCAAGAATCCTTCTAGGATTTAGTCAAACCCCATTACCTGGATAGAGAGAGTGTGGGACCCCGTCCTGGTCTCGAGTTGGACACCCTGCAAGGGCTGTGTTAGACCACTGTCAGCTGGAGCGACTGCATGCAGGAGCCTCAGCGTCTCTGGTCAGTGTGTCAGCATGGAAGTCTTGGTTCCCTCTATCTTACCGTGGCAAGATGTGGTGTATTTATACCCTAAAGTGTCTCGCCCCTCAGTATGGTTTGTATTGGTCTTTGTTAGACATGAGGAAGACGTCAGGGGTGAACTTTGTACATACATATTATGAAATGAAATTTGTACTTGTAAAGCGCACTGTTACCCTAGGGTGTCCTGGCGCTGTACACATACCGCTGTGGAACCCTTCCTGTCTTTTCCCTGTGAAATGTCCACTCCTGGGCACCCCCAAGGTGAAGCCAGGCATCCCAGCGCTGGTGGGGCCATTGTGGAGATTAAGCAAGCTATTGCCCAGAGTTGCAGAGTGGGACCCATGATTAGAATAGGCACCGAGGCGAGAATTATCAGGTCCGAGGAAATTGAGCCCAAGACCCGCTGAGGCGGGAATTGAACCCTGGTCCCGGGCCAGATCTCTGCATCAGGGTCTGCCGCTCTAACCATTGAGCCACACTTCTCCATGCGGGAGATGTAGCTGGTGAATGCTCATGCATAATTTATGAGTACATTGTAGGCCTGTGTTCGGGAAAAACCCTGCAGTGTTCTAACCACAGACTAGATAACGTTCAACCCTCAGAGCTCGTTGTGTACTGTAGGGAACTAATGTAGGTGAAAGATCATGACTATATTAGGGCTTAGGAGACTATGACCATAATAGGGCATATACGAATAAGACCATATTTATTTATTTATTTTATTTAATGAGTTTTATATAGCGCTGGCTAGACCCAAAGGTATCAGAGCGCTTTACATTAAGATACACATGTTACAGAAAAAGATAACAATTACACATTACGTAAGAAAAAAATAAGCAACACATTGAAAGAGGGAAGAAAGGAGAGAGAAGTAGGGAGAAGGGGGGAAGGGGGGAATTGAGAGGGGGAAGATGAGGGAAAAAGACGGCAGGAGAGACGAAGGTGAAGTCTGCCCAAAGACCGACTGGGTAGGTGACGACCGAGGAAGGAGTCCACAGCCCGTCTCCCCTATAGCTAAGCAAGGTAGCTCCATCGGGCATTAGTCACATGTCTAGGTCTCAAACTGACGAGGGACGGTTCACGTAAGAAAGTCCAGTGGATAAACAGGGTGGGAACTGTGAGCAAGGACGGGTGAGGACAGGGGTCAATAGCTGGGAAGAAGAGAAGAGGAGAGCGGTGGGGGGGTAGGATAAAGGGGGAGGAGGGAGATAGGGTCACTGCGAGACGCAGGAGAGTTTGCCCAAGGACCGGCTGGGTAGGTGATGGCCAAGGAGGGAATCCATAGCCCATCTCCCCTTTAGCTCGCAAGGTAGCTCCACCGGGCATCAGTCAAAATGGCTGGGTCTCAGCAGTCGATGGAGAGTTCACAGAGACAATGGCTGAGGCGACCATCTTGAGGTCAGGCAGGGGGGGATGAGTCCTTGATGTAAGAATTCAGAGGATCCCCATACTTTTCTGTACTCCGGATGAACGGGGGTGCTGACTAGGCAGGGGATCATCATGAAGAGTAGAACCAGGGTCCGCATGTCTTTCGGGGGAGCGCGTGATGTCGAGCGATCTTTGCCCGAGGGAGTAACAGCTGCCATTTGCAGGACAGGCGGGGGGACTCACAAGGCTAACTTGCATCAATAGTGCGAGTCCCTGCATATAGCGTGTAGAGAGAAACCCCCGATAGCGATTCAAAAGTACTTCCCACTTCTTCGAGTTAACCTCACTGGTTGGTTGTACGCTCGGGGAGAGCACGGCGCTGGGCTTGCTGCTGTTGGAGGTGCAGGTCTCCAATCAAGATCAAGGGGGTGCACGCTCTCCAATGTGCGCCGAACGCACTAGGGGCAGTCACCGCGGGCCAAGTTCGTTCCTCACACCTAGCCTCTGGATTAGGGAAACATGCCAAGTCGCGCCGCCACAGTCTCGCATTCGGGCATCCATCGCGCGTTGTAGTGTAGCGCTTCCCCGCCCGTCACCGAGCCAATCCATTCAGCCCCGGTCTCAGCAGCACTCACGGGATCGATGCCGTAGTCCGAATCGGGGAGATGCGATCCTTCTGGTGGTCATTATGCTCCGGTGCAGAGATCGGCCGCTCCTCCTTCAGCCCCGTCCGCGGTGCGTTAACTATCCGCCGGCGCCATGTTGTGAGACGGGGCACGGAGTTTATAGTCTCCGATTTCGGTCCCAACAGTCCACTTCAAACCGCAATTAATGCCCCAGCCACTGCAGCCGATATTCCGATTTCGGAATCGTCACTCTGCATGGGTGTAGGGGATCTTGATGTGCTGTTCTGTGCCGTGGTGAGTGCGGTTGGCACGGAGCTGCAGCTCTAAGCGGCCATTGCTGCCAAGCTCCTCGACCATAATGGGGCATATACGATTGACCATATACGGCATATATGAACGCGTCTACATTAGGGCCTCTATATGAAACATAACAATATACACCATTGGCCACCGGTGGAATTTCGGTTTGCAGGTCCAGTAAGTCTACCCCAATCCCGTAGCATGTGATCTGACTCAGCTGGCTGCTGTTGTACTCCCCTAGGTCCCTTCCAGACCCCCGGCACCTAGATCCAGGGACTGGGCCGTCTTTCATCGCATGTCAGTCCACCTCTTCTAGGGCCCCAAATCTATTCGTTACTGGAATGTTAAATAGCAGGGGTCTAGGGGGTGGGCCCGCCATTAGGTGTTCTAAAGACCATTTACCTGGGACACTGGTGTTATAGGCCCTAGGTTGGCTATGACAGTGGGAATAGAAATAGTCCAATGTGTAAGCCCTAACCCCTGTGGGTGGTTCCTGGGGCAGGAATTCTGGCCTGCTAGGGTGTGGACAGTCAGGGGATTACTAAAGTTAATAACTACGCAGTCCCCTTGCGTTGTCTTTTCTCGTACCCACCCAGCCAACTCTACAAACCATTAGGATCTCCCCTGCCCTGTCATAAGGGAACTGCCTGTGCCTAGCCAGCCAGAAAAGGCATTTGTTCCTGAGGTCCAACTGCGTTTTCCTTCTGGTTGTTGTTAATCTCAGGTACTCCTGTCAGTATAATGACATACGGAAGTGAGGCTGGGGGTAGATTTATAGTGGGGAGAGTCACTGCTTCATGCCTTATCTCTGTGCCCTCCTCAAGGACCAGCCCTTCTCTGCTTTCCCTGGGCCCTATTCCAGTGGAACTATTTTTATTCAAGCCCCTCTTTTGGGAAGCTGGGTTGTTATTCCCTTTCTCGTTGATAAAACTCCTGGGGCCGGTAACAGTCCTAGGGACTTGGGCCTGCTGGATACCTGGCCTTTCTGAATGGGTCAAAGTGGTTTTAACTTCCTGGTTGCTATGGTCCTCTGCCCTACTGGGACCCGGAGGCATATTGGGGAGTACATCCCTCGGGGAGCCGTGCTTGCCTGGGGAGGTTGGACCTGCACTATCTGTCTGGGAGCTACAGTTTTTCCCCCTCCCTAGAGCTTGGGTATTACTGACTGTAGTGTTGGTGTGCCTATTATGCCCCATTAAAGGCCCTTTGTCTATGCGGTCGAGTAGCTGAGCAAGTTCTTCCTTCACAATGGCTCTCAGTTGGCTCTGTAGGTCCGCTATCAGTTTCTGCACCCAAGATGGACAACCAGCATCTGTCCGAGTGTTGGTAAAGTGTCCTGCTGTTCCCTCAGTGCTAGCTAGCTCGTCAACACTAGGTTTTGGCTCAGTTTTTCTTTCTTTTGGCTCCTGACCCGTTTCCTAGTTTACACTTCCCATTCTTTGGTATACTGGTAACAGTTCCACCTTTGCGAGTTACTGGCTTCCGTGGAACTTCTTGGGGTGGAGATGGGAAGGACTCTGTTACCCTGGATGTGGGCTCTATTGACCTGGATGTAGACACGGGGGAGACAGCTTGGGAGGTGGATGGCTCAGACACCGGACAGAAGATGTCTGGAGTTAGTGACAAATGCCTCTCGGTCAACTCTATTTCGGTAGTTACCACCCCTATAGCCCTCTGAAGCATCCTATCAATTGAGGTTGGTGGCATTGGGGAGGGAATGGTCACTTGGGGACGAGGTGGGTGTTTGGCTAAGCAAGCGCGCTTTCCCATTTTTAAAACCAGGCAGAACTAAGGTGCAGCCTCCCCACTAGAATCAACCAGATAGCACCTGGATAAAGTTAAAACAAATAGAAACTATAAAAACAAGAGCAGGGAGGCAGGATACGATCGGATGGCACAATTAACGGAAACAAAGAAAAATTATAAAAAGTTGAATGGCCAATAGTCAAGATGAAAAATGTCTCAAGTACTTCCCGGACTGGTACAGTGCATAAGTAGTTTACACGATTATTCAAATGAGTCAAAAGGGTACACTTTCCTGGTTCCCCTACCAGCTCTTGCCAGTAGAATGCTGTAGTCCCTGCTGTGGTTGGGCTGGTTGGGACTTGCGGTCCCACCAGGTTGAGTGACAGCCCAACAGGAGACAGAGGAAGGCAGATGGTGCACCCTGGGACTAGGATCCCACAAGGGTGGTGTTGAATGTAGGTGGATGCCCCCAACGAAAGTACAAGCAGCGTCCCATTTATTGTCTGCTGGCTCTAGAAGGGGCGCGGGATATCTGGGTTATATGGAACTTTAAACACACCTGCAAAGTCAGCAGGAAGGAGGCGGGGGCCAGTGTGCTCAGCATGCTGGGCTGGCTTGTATTCTTCGGGGTTCACAGGGCCCGGCTACAATGGGCTCTTAATCTGCTTAATCTTCTAAGGCAAAAAAGGGTGCCAAACAATCCTGGTTTAATGACACCTGCCGTAAGGTCAAGAGAGCCCTGCTAGACACCATCAAACTCAAGGACAGGCATCTAATTAAACAAATGAGGGTTTTCTACCGAGATAACATCCAACAAGCAAAGAAGAGCTGGGAGCTAGAAAGATGGGACCCCCTTACAATCGCCCTATCTAACAGGGACATGAAGGCGTTCTGGTCAATAGTGTGTACAGATAGTAGTGAAGGGAAGCCAGCCTTAGAGCCTAACATTGCAGCGGTTGTATGGAAGACCCATTTCCAGGCTCTATACACCACTGAGGAAGTCTCAGACCCAAAGGATGAAACATCCTTAATAATCTTAGGGACTGTCTATGAAGAGGCCCATGGGATCACTCTGACAGAAGTTTTAAATGCTATAAGGAAGCTTCGTCTCTGCAAAGCTCCGGGACTAGACAAGTTACCAGGGGACCTATTCCGGGCAGAACCAAAAATATGGGGACCCTACCTATGGGCAATATTTAATGCTATTTTGAGAGGTATGGCAATCCCGGAAACTTGGGCCGGGGCAGAAATCTTTCCAGTTTTTAAAAAAGGCTCACCTCTTCTGCCGACCAACTATAGGCCAACCAGTTTGATCGATGTCACAGAGAAACTGTTTGCAAGGATCCTCCTCGATCGCCTTCATGTGTGGATGGAGGAGCATGAAATCCTGAGTCCATACAAAGCCGGTTTCAGAAAAAATATCTCTACCATCGGACAAATCTTTTGACTCCAACTACTATACTGGAAAACGGTGTCAATAGAGGGTGCAGCCTCTCTTTAATATTTGTAGATCTGAAGTCTGCCTCCGATCTGGTCCCCAGAGATAAATTGTGGGAGGTACTTGGGCATCTGGGAATCCCCCCTACCTCTTGACCTTGTTCATAAGACTGCACGAGGGCAACTTTGCCCAAGTAAGGTACGGGAAATTTGGGGAATTAACCTCCCGCTCCCCAGTCAATAGAGGAGTAAGGGGTGTGTGCTCGCGCCTACCCTGTTCTGCCTTTTCATCAACGCTCTGGTTGCCCAATTAAACGAGGTAAAGGATAATGATGCCCCAAAGCTGGCACGTAGTAAGGTGCCAGCAATGATGTTCGCGGACAACACACTGTTACTATCAAAGTCGCCCATGGGCATCCAGAGGGTTCTTGATAACTTCGCTACATTTTGCAAAAACAGGAGGCTGGAGATCAATACATTGAAGACCAAATTCATGGTCTTCAACCCAGCCAACACATCCCACCCAAACCCCTCCCTAAATGGTACCTTGCTCGAGAGGGTGTCAGTCTTCGACTATCTAGGTGTCACTCTGTCTGAAACGTTTGAGTGGTGCCCGCAACTAGCTAAAGCAAGTCTTAAGCTAGCACAGACTGTAGGGGGAATTGCAAAAATATATAGAAACTCCTCCCACAAACCGGCCGGGCCTATAGCGGAGATCTATAAAGTGCAAGCAAGGGGCGCCACAATGTATGGGGCTGAATTATGGGGCCATCGTCCCTCTGACGGACTGACTAAAATAGAGAATAACTTTGAGACAGATGTTAGGCCTCCCGCCAAGCACCTCCCTTATCCCCCTCCCTTATCCCCCTACGCCTGGACTTAGGAATCAGACCAATCGCGGAGGAGATTGGACTTAGGCCACTAACTTTCTGGCGTAGACTGTGGGTGACTCCGGAACTAGTAGTCAGTCAGAGTTAAAGGAGTTATTGAGTCTCTCGGGTTTGGGTAAAATACCATGGCTTTTATATATAAAGGATGCAGGCTGGGTAAACCTAGCTTATGGAGCAACCCTGAGGAAACGTGTCCGGTAATCTCACGCTCAGAACTAGCGAGAGCCTATAGGTCGCTCAAACTAGCAGACATCCAGGGGGACTCGGCACTTGGACACCTGACAGTTGATTTTCTAAGTATTAAAGCCGAGTATCTGATTGAGTCCTTCCTGGATGATATCCAACCCACTCTGGCAAGGAAATTATATATCCAGTTCAGAATAGGGACCTTGCCGCTCCGTGCTTTCACCAACAAATGGCTAAAAGCCACTCCCCTTGGGTGCCCCGCTTGCAATTGTGTCGATGGGTCAGAGCTTCATGTTTTTTTCTTCTGTCCTGGCTATAAAATAGCCAGACAGCGCTGGCTCGTCCCACTTTGCAGGAATTTTGGGTTTATGCACTGTGTGGAGGCATTTAGAATTTTGAAGTATGATACCCAACCACCCATTGTTTTTGCCGTATCCCGATTTTTAAACTCAATGTGGCGTAGTCGTAGGGTGTTGGTAAACTCGCCACCGCACTCACAAAATTCCCATAGTGCATGCACTGGCATTTTTTAATCTTTTAACTTACTTTTAACCCCTTCCATATTTTAACAACCAAGATTAGTGATGAATTGAAATCTCATTGTGGTAAAATTGTATGTGTTTTCTTTTATGACTGTAGCAGCTTTACACAGGGTATCTGACATGGTAGTTGGTTGAGGACGAGATCAAGGTTTGAACCCCCCGAACCTCCCACCCTGTGATTACTGTGATGTATTCTAATGCTGCTAAATTTGCAATTTGTGTTTTTATTTATCTGTAATTTATTAGTTCATGTTATGTGTTTTTATCTTAACTGTTTTTAGCATGTACTTTTTATGGTCTATATTGACCGAAATAAAATTTCTTGGAATGGAATGGAGAAATATATTATGGGTTTAAAAGCACCGGCTGCAGAGTTCCTTGTGTGTCAAGCAGTTTTCAGGTAACAATAAAAATGTCAAGATAACTCTGGTGATTAATGTTCATGCTGAAGAGAGATGGAGTTTATCTAGTGGCAGTTTTGACTCATCAAAATGTAGCACAAAGGGTTATTATGCCTGCAGCAAAGAACATGTCCCATGCAGATCACAAAACTGTATTTTAACTGAATAGCTCAGTGGGTTGCTAGTTTTGTCACAGAGAGCCATCAGTTACTTGCAGTTCATATGATCGGTCAGAAGTGCATTTTCACGAGAGGCTGCAGGTCTAGCGAGGGTCTCGTCTAATGCAAGCTGGGAAAATTGAGCCCATGTCCCCCTTTAGGTGGGGGAAAAGAGCCACTATTGGGTGCTGATGTCCTGTGACTCCCCTGGGCCCCTATGCCACTTGCACATGGTGCGCCATTAATAACTACGCCCCTGTATTGAGGAGCATTGGAAGAGCTTCTTAAGGTGTGTCGGTTGGTGTTGGGTTCTCCTGTTTTTTACTCGTTGGTAGAATGTTATTCCACAAACATCCTCGAGGTGGCAGTGCTGCCAAATTGCAAAAATTTAGCCGCAGCGGCAGACAGTTCACCGCGAGTGCCAAGTACATTTCCCGCCATTGTTGCCTATGAGAGGGAACTCTCCCGCCTCCAGGACAGAAGTGCCCTCTCCTCGGCCCCTCAGCAGATATCTAGGGCCTGTGTACAAGTTACGTGCTTGTGGTAAACCGTGCGAGACATCATTAACCCTACAAATGCTGCCAGCTGTGCGCCTCAGCAAGCACATACCAAATGTCTAGTCACGGCAGTTTATCTCGCCTAGGCTAATAATACGAACTAGTATTTTATATAGCGCGTTATGCCCCAGTTGTGTCATCTCTAACTGCTGTAAGTAAAAAAAAAATACCCTTGCCTAATGTAATACTACTTATGTTACCGACCCCCGAAGGATGAAGGCGACGCTTTAGCGGGATGTGAATTTGAAACTTGCAGGCCACTGTGCAGCCATCCACCTTTGTGCCTGTAGATGTAGACACGAGCGTCTTTTGTACGCTGCAGCTCACTTGGCGCTAATTATTGTACAGATTTACTTACCAATTTATAAGGTCGGGGCGCAGCTCAAATTTGCGCAGCGTTGCACGCGCCCCTGCACACCCCTTAGTAAATAAGCAAGTGCACTTTAAATCAGTCAGGAAGCGGCTATGTTTTGTGGCACTAGTGTTTCAAGCCTTCTCATTTCATTCATTCATCTACTCAATGAGTGAGCAGCACTCGGCACTGAAGTGTGCTGACATGGTCCTAAAGAGTGCTTAGCAGTGGCACCTTGTGCTGACATGTGACCATGCTTCCATGGACATTCATTCACTAAATGCCAGGAGTAGGAGAAGTGATATCACACACCCTGTGATCAGTGCGGCAGGGTGGACCAAATAATGTGGCAGGGTTGGTTAGATTATGCAGCAGGAAAAGGCAAATTATGCGATGCAATGCGGCACATTTGAGGTAGTATTACCTCATTATTTTGGCATTTTACACTTTAACACTCTCTGGACAAAGGTATCCCCTCAGTACATCTTTGACACAAAAATACAGAAATAAACAACTGAAAGATGGCCAGTCAACCTTTGCGAAGGTCCTTTCACTGTCAGTGGTGGCTCGCCGAGGGAGTGCTGCGGGGAGGTGGGGCGGGGGAGGGGCAGGGTGGGGGGTAGTAAACTCCGGCATACGGCGGTATGGAGTTTATTAAATAAATAAATAAAACAATTTACACTGCGCGCGCTGCACCGTCAACTTGCGTCCCACTGGAAATCGCAGAAAGTGTTCAAAACACTTTCTTACATGCTGTTTTGCGATTTCCTAATTGCGAATCGCAAGGATTCACAATTGGGGAATTGCAAAACGGTGTCTTCATACATCAGGCCCAAAGTCCTTCTCAGCCTCCGTTCAGCCGAGGGCTAATGAAAGAGCAAGGAATGAAAACTGCAAGTATTAAACCACTCTCTGAGAGCCCCATTTACTTTATGTTTCTGCCACTGCCTTCTTGACCCAGACCGTGGGACGCAGGGGCAGTGCCAGAGATTTCAAAGGGTGAACCAGGAGTAGCAGCGTCTACCCCTGGCTGCTCCTCGTTAAAGCCCATTGCATGTCTCAGGAGTGTATTTGAGATGACATCACAAACAGTACAAGCCATGACGCCATCTCACTAGGTAAGAGAGTGCTAACATTAGCCTGCATTGCTGTGGATTGTTAACACTATTGGTTGCTGTATCACTTTCACTAAGTGACAGTGTAAATATGTGAAATGGCACCCACATCTATCAGTGGAGCAAAGTATATCCTACACCAAGTATAACAGACATGTCTCCAGCGCCTGGATGCCCTCACGGGTGACAAGCTGCGCTCTGCAAATCTACTGATTGATTGAGGGCCTCTAGGTATATCTACTTTAGGCTTTAAACATGCTGACACCGTTATATTTCCTGAATATTGAAAAACACATGCAAGAAAGCATCTAGGTACACCCTTGAACACCTGAGGGGGAATATTACCTGAGGTTGCCCATGTAAGTCACCAATTAGCCATGAGCATCTTCACCTGGCTAGGCATATCCTGTTTTTACTATAACGGACATGCACCCTATGCATGGCTGGTATACACCCCAATACCACCCTAGGAAGGATGTCTACCTTTACTGCTCCAGGTGTGCCCAATGTATACCATTAGACACCTGTCTAGCTTCACCCCTGTGCCTGCCTCTGTATGCTGGGCTTCCAGAACCTGTCTATGTATATCTCCTACATACCCCTGGCCCTCTCTGTGTACACGTAAGAGACATGACCACTTTCTGCTGTTTAGTTATAGCCCTAATATACTGTAAGACAGGTGGCTAGCTACGTCATGTATGTTCTAAGAGACATGGCCCTTCACCCAGTGCTTAATTTGTAAAAAAAAAAAAAAATGCCAGGGCCCTCATCAGGAGATCACTGCAGCTTGCCCCACACATTGCCCCTGCCATTCTGCCAATGATGGTACCAACACAGCTACTAACCATCACACTCTTACATGTGCGACAATTCAGACTGTTCCAGGGCCCCCAAAGCTATAAGAATGGCTTGGGCAGCAGGTGATAGTCATTTTCAATCTATTTGAATTAATACACAATTGTTGCTGTGCTCATCTCTAAATTCGATAGACAGCGCCACCATGTGGCAGACTGTCACAATCGCTGGTGTTGACAATTAAGTGCTGGTGCCGAGCACCGGAAACCACTGGCTCAAATTAAGCACTGCCTTCACCTCTGTAAGTTTCCCCTGCATACTGTAAGAGACACATTGGCTATCTCCCTAAATATATTGCTTGTATGCCATAAGAGGTATACCATCGGAATCTGTGCAGTTGGATTTCCTGTATAAGTGTAAACCACAGCCCGACTAAATGCACCTCCTGTGTATGTGTATGCTCTAAAAGATATAACGCCAGATCATTTCTAGATATAACTCTCTGCACAGTACAGTAAATGTTCCCGTTTTCACCTGTGAAAGTATATCCTCTGTGCGCTACGAGACAAGGCCTCTACACCTGTCTGGGGACGTCCCCTGTATATTGTAGTAGACGTGCACATTGTCATATATGCATTGTAGGTATATGCACTGTTTACTTTACAAGACTTCCCTCTGAACCGGCTCATGTATATTGCATTTATACTTTACCTCACAAATTCACCTTTACCATTCTGTCTACATCCTCTGTTTTTATAAAAACCTACCATCTGCTTTCGAGCGTGTAGGTATATCCATTGTATAATATGAGAAAAATACACCTTCGGACTGACTAGAAGTTATCTCGCCAGATAGCACGTGGTTCTGTGCATCTTCCCTTGTATATCCTGAAAACGCAATCAAACGTGTATAACCTCCTTTAATCCTGTGTATGCAATAAAAGCAATATCCCCCTCTGTCTATAAAAGTACACCGATGAGGTCAGTGGACCCTCATTTGAAGGGGTGTACCTTGTTTTCTCAAATGTTTTACTTAATTTTTTAGTTCACATTTTTACTGCTTAGCTTCCTTACCTGGTGTTTGCAATCTAAATTTTTGCCTCTCTTGTCCCCATTTTCCTTTGCTTGTTTTAGCATTATTTTTCCCTTTTAGTGCTAAAACCCCATACCTCCACTTTTCTTTTTACCTGCCTTATTCTTTGTCAGTCTGTTGCCTGTCCCTTTTTGTTATTAATTCACTCTTCGATCATTTTTTATTCTTGATGAGAAACATCGTTTTCCTCTCTCTCGTCCTTTGCTCCTTGAATATATTGGGTTTTCCATCCTTGAATATCCTATTCTTCCCATTTTTAAATGCTATTGTGCTGAATTTTGCTGGGAAGTAAAACTTTCAAAATAATAACTTGGGAAGTAAAATGTTCGAATTTTTGACATTTTTTCATTTGACAACTACAGCCTTATTGGTCCTTTCAAGCATTGCTTCTACCCCTATATTTTACTTCGGATGTTAATGAAAACTCATTGTCTTTCTCTAGAACTCTCGGCAAACCAAAAGGCATGCACTGTGTTGACAATAAGGATGCATCGCAGAGTATCCCTCTGCACCTGTGAACACTTGCACCTTTGGTTCATGTCGTACTGAGAACTACAAGAGGAACCCCTTATGCATGAAGAGGAGTTTGCAGACGCTCCCTGGCGCTGACAGGGCTTCGCAGCATTCCCGGCATGATTGGCCAGAAGGCGGCAGGGTGCCTGGATACCAACAGCCAATCAGCAGTCTGGGATATGTTTAAAGGGCTCTCCATCCTCCCCTCTGTAGCCCTTCAAAAGGTGAAGTGGCAGAGCTGTATCTGCTCTCTGTCCCTCTCAGGTTCAGGGCTGTGGAGGACGTTAACAGTGAAGAACCCTCACCCACCCCCCTCAGAGCCGGTACCTCAAGGGGCGCAGAGACTTGAGCATATCGAATGCTGTTCAAAAGCCCGTACTGGGCTGTCGGAACCTGAGGAGCTCACCCCGCGGGGGCTGGCGTCACGGGCAACTGCACAGCAACCGGTGGATCCGTGCCACTGAGACTGGCACCATCGCCAGCTGCGCAGGGGCTACGCATTCTTCTTTGGCGCCTAGAAGCATAGAGCGTTCCGCAGAGAGCTATTCCACAGGCACTTGCGCAGCTATCAGTCTAAGAAACCTCAATACATGAGCAATGAAGAGGCCCCACATCCGCCTCCGGGACTGATACCTCCTGCACAGCTCATACCACCGATCACCTCCTGCACAACTCTGAGGCAGATGAAACCTCAGCCCTAGACCGATGAATCCTCATCACTGGAGCTAGCAGCAAAGCGCCTGCACAAGGGACACCGAGACGGCTGTTCCGCTCACGCATTACAGCGGCACAGGTGCGCAGCTGGTCCCGAAGATCCCCGGCTGCCTCTCCCCTTGGTGCCCACGCTGCCCAGAACCTCCACGGAAGCAGAGAATCAGTTTGCTACACAGTCTCCAAAGCCGTTTTTTAAGAATAAGGTAAGACTATTAATTCCTATCGGAAATCATTTCTAAAACAGGAGCCCGTTATAGCCAAATGATCAGTTGCTTTCTGTATTTTCGAGATGGCTGTGCCGCATATATATGTCGTTGTATCTGAGGAGCCCGGCTGCTGCCTTGAGGCCGACAGGGCAGCGCACTGGGTTTACACACCTGCTGCCGAGGTCTGTGTGCAACCTGTCAATCAGAGGCCTCACTATCATTGTCAACTCAGTTTTGAGCTTTCGGATTTTTGTCAAATGAGCCCTAATAATTCCGATAATAATGAGATCTGGGATTGACAGCACGGCTAATGAGTCAAATCTACGCTAAGGGTGAATGAGCAGTCCACTCTGCCCCCTTCCCGGAGACAGACTCCCTGCTAACCCTGAAGGAACTTGACCAGTTGCTTATGGATTGTACTGGATCTAGTTGCTGGCGTATAGGCCTTTTGGGATGTTGTGAAATTTTATGGACAACATTCAAATTAATTTATCTTGCTTCCTGCCGCTGGCTATTTATACCTATTTGTTCCAGTTCGTATTTGTATGCGAGTAGTACCATATATCTTGTTTTCTGCTTTGCTTCTGTGCTCATAAGCCCAAATCATGCAGCTGAATACTGTGGGTAACATTTGTAACTGGTAAACTGGGCCTGGAATGGTCTTTATTTTCACTTTTCTGTCTGAACAGTATTTCAGAGCGCTTCAACATTTTCTGCAGAAAACATTGCTCTATGTTCCTTATTTGTTTCTTCAAATCTAACTCATTACCTTAGTTCTGGGCCATTACAATTGTATGCGGCAGTAGAGGACCAAATTATGCGGCAGGGTTGATTAAATTATGCAGCAAACAAAGGCAAATGTTGTGGCGGCACATTTTGTGATAGTATTACTTTGTGTAATTTTCGCACATGCTAACACTGACTGGGCAAAGGTTTCACCTCGTTAGTACCAGTTTAACATCCTAATACAGCAATAAGCAACAGAAAGGTGATCAGTCAACCTTTGTGAATGGTATACCTCTTCGTGGCAACAAGTGCAGCCATATTTTTTGTATCTTTTGATCCATTTGAGCTAGAAACAATTTTCTTTTCTTAAAATATGCACTTTGTGCAGCAAATTAAGGATTGTGTGGTAAATCCATAATTATGAGGAAAATGCCATTGCAGCAAAATCGCATAATTCCAGTGGCCCTGCCAGTTGTGGTTGCCAGATGGTCTTTGTTCTCTGAAACGAAGAAAGATCTGTTCCACATCTCGGAGCTAGAAATGTTACCAGAGCAGCTAATGTCAAGTTGTTCCATGTCAGGTGGTAGTAACTCAACCAATCCTCTGTTTTTTCTATTAGTTCTGGTATATGAGATTTGCATTTATAGTGGATAACTACAAGTACAAGAATTCAATAATAACATAACTCATTAAATTATTATTCAATGATCTAACCCGATTTTCCTCATTGAAGTAGTGCATTCTTTCCCCTGGCATCTACCTTAGAATAGTGACACCAGATGGCTCAATGCAACACCCTATTTCATGCCCCAGACTTTCCCGTTTACTAACAGCTTCTATCTGGTACTTTAGTCCAGTCGATTTCATTTATACATATGAACAACTACAATTCCCAAATGTCAGCAAATTATGTGGCAGAGTTTTCGCTACATCATGCTGTAGGAAATGACAAATTATGCAGCGTAAGGCAGCACATTTTGTGAAAATATTACTTTATTACTTTGCTATTTTATACATGTCATCATTGTCTGGGCATCGGTTCACCTCATTAGTACCGATTTAACTCCAAAATACCACAATAAACAACTCAAAGATGACCAGCCAGCCTTTGTGGAGGGGTTTCTTCTATGCGGCAATGTGTGTTGCTTGTTTTTAGTAACTTTTGATGTATTTGAGATAAAAACACATTTAAAAAAACTGCAAATTTTGCAGCAGATGAGGGATTATGTGGCAGATGCAGCAAATCCATAACTCTGCAGCAGAATCGCATAATTCCAGTGGCCCTGCTTAAAAGTAGTTTTACATGCAGTGCTGTTGCATTTCTAATTGGCCCTCTCTTCCAGTGAGAATAGAGGCGATGGTATTTTTTACTTTTGGTAACTTTGTATGCACCACGTGCCGTATATAGGCATATGTTTTTGACATATATTAACATGTCGTTTGGATACTAACTCATTTTAGCAATTTCTTTGTTCATGGTGTTCTAAAAACCCATATGATTTAAGCATACAACACTACACTACCTATACCTCTCTTCCAATAATGTAGGCTTTAAAATTGCTATATACAAAGGTAATCAAACCCTGGATTCTCTTGGAGTTTGCAACAATGATGCGCTCTCTCTTCGTCTCCAGCCATCCAAGAGCCCCTGCTCTCTTCCCAGAATATAGGAGTACTATCCATGTTTAGCTTCCCCAGGAACACGTGGCATTCTTCGGCCAATGGAGGCCCTCACTTCTGTTCCAGCCAATGTAGATCGCCCATGCCTAGGTTAGCCAGCTCTTGGATATACTCTGCAGGCTACACTGGTCCTCAACCATCATCTAAAGCTCTCCATCCATTGGACGGTTGGGGGCCTCATCCACGGTGACTTTCATCAGCCACTGCAGACCCTCTCCAGGCTTGTGAGGTCATTAAAATGTGGACCCTCTGTAGCCCACAGAGATAGTCACTGGAGCTCTACCATCCATGCATTCCTTCTCCACTGGTGATGTTTGCCAGTCTTTGTCGAGCCTCACCCACTTATAATCCTAAAGCTATCCAAGATCATGGGCGTTGATTCACCAAAATGCCAGGGTTAGCGGATGTGCATCACATTTTTTGACCCCAATGACATCACAGAAAGTGATGTCATATGACTTTTAACACTGTCACCCTCCCCCTCAGCTGTTTGTGATCTGTCTAACCTTTCTATTTCCTGTCACATCTTTCCCACCTATGGCTGACTCTTGTTCACCCCTCCTGTCTATCTTAACTGTGTCTTTCTAACGGATCTCCTTATAATACATGTTTTCCCCTCTCTCACTTAACTTTCTCACCTGTTATGTCTTTTTTCCACTCTATTTTACCTTTCTCCCTCCTCTTATCTGTCCTTTTTCACCTGTCTGTCACAGTATTATTGGTGTCTCTTTCATCCCTCTTTGTCTCTCTCAAACATACACCCTATTGTTTGTCTCTTGATTGCTTACCCTTCTCTCTGTAGTGTCTTCTTCCTTTTGTTATTTTACCCTTATTTCGCCTCAGTCTCCCTCCCCTCTCTCCCTCCCTCACCCTCCTTTTCCCTCCTCTCTCCTGTATTTGTTTCTTACTCTCCACAAGTTCAGGGACAGTGGGAGGTACGGAGAAGATCCACACCACTTGGAACAATACATTATTATTTTCCAAGTTAGCAGCTGCGACCCCTGGTGACCCCTAAATGCCCCCCATGTCAGAGGTACTTTCCAGCTAAGTCCCTCATCCAGGTTGTGTTTTTCTAGCTTTTGGGGATCCCACCAACCCATAACTTCCTCACAGTTCTCCATCTGTTCAGGGGCCTTGCCTATAAATAACCCTTCAAGCACTTGAGACATTCTCAATACCTCTTTATTCGTTTTACAGTTTCATCCCTCACCATACAAATATTCACGACTTCGAGATGGAATCCCATACTTCTGGCTAGTTACATCCGCTTAATGTGCAATACTATGGCGGCGCCCCCGTCCGTGGGCCCACAACAGGACCTCTCCTTCCCCCTTATGGTTAGGGTTACAGAAGGATTTACTTGTGCTCAGAGTCCATGGAAGTGTGTGGTAAAAACCTGCTCTCGACCAAAGACTCTCACCCCCTTCCTTCAACTTCTACTCAATATACAAAGTCTGCTCCAGCTGATTGTGTCACTCAAATGCTTTCACCAAACCAAAGTGCTACCATCAAATTAATAGCCATTTCCCTAACGAAGCACCACTCCCACCATTGAAAACCATTGGAAACCTCTTCCCTAAACAAATGAATAGTCCCTGCCCCTCTCTTCTGCTTTCTCACATGGCACACACCCTCAGCTAAATGACACCCAACAGGCACTAATATCTTATCAATTGAACTGCCCAGTTCATTTGCATCTCTTACCACACCTCACGCACTCCCATCTTATCAACCACTCCTTCACACCCTACTGCCGCTCTCCCCACAGACAGCCTTTGAGCCACCAAAGAACCCAGGAAACAAATGAACTGCCCTGACCCACCCAACTTCCTATCACCCCACAGATCGGATGCGCTTTAAAAAATTTCCACTCACCCCTCCGATTATCGTGGCCTTACCCAACAATCCCTCCACCCTCACACAGAGTCTCGACTCAACCTACAGAGTTTCTCAGCTTATGGATGGTTGTATCTCTCAATTGATAATATTGACCTGCAAAATATCACAATCACTAAGTAGCTTAACTATATTTTCAAGGAAGTTGCATATGTACTGTTAGAACTTCCACATCTACTTACCTAGACTTACCTTACAATGTTGTGGTTAGGTCGATGCGGATGCAATATTTTCTCATGCTATATATAACGCATGCAAGATAGTGGTGGTATACTCTCAGGGATATAGCTTCCTCACTCAACCCCTCACCCCACGAAGTGATTCTACCACACACAGCAACTCCGTCAGCCAATGGAAGAACGTTCCTCGCTCTTCAGCCCCTCTACACACGAGAGGCTGTGCCTTACCCATCTGCTCCTCATCCCAGGGGGGCACTATCTCACCCGAGAACCACCTTAACTCTTTGTTGCCTTTCTCACCCATATATCACGAACACCACATGGCATCACCCCCACACCTATCTACGTCCCACACCAAGGAAGCTTCTACCTCACTACGATACCTCAATCCATGGCATACTGTGGGCCTGATTTAGATCTCGGCGGATAGGTTATCCCGTCCGCCATAATATAAACCCCATTATAAACCCCATTATATTCCGGCGCACGGGTTATCCGTCACGGTTGTGACGGAGTAACCCGTCCGCCGAGATCAAAATAAGGCCCTCTGTCTTACTGAGGTCCACACAACCAATGAATAGCCTCAAATCTACCCACAAACCCCTCCCTCATAAATAACCCACTGCTTAATTTGTGCTAATGGTTGTAAATGGTGGGCATCAGCACTCCTCACTGGGGACTTTTGAGGCTTATTTTCATCATCTGACTTTGATCTAGAGCAAGAGAGAGAGAAAGGCAGAAAGGGGAGAGAGAAGGAGGAAGTGAAAAACATGAAAAGGCAGAATAGGGATAAAGCAGGGATAAAAAGGAAATGCAAGAGTGAAATAAAGACATGGAACTCCTAAGGTGGTGGAACCAATACTGGGAAGCCTTGGTATTGAGGAACCCCTACATTAGGCAGTGAGTTCCTCAGAAAAATTATGGGCCCCACATACTTTTATTTTTCTTCTACAATTAAGCATTTTCCTCGCCCCATCAATGCTCTATGCCTCATGTCTTTACTCTCTACCCATTGAATACCTGTCCGCAGGGCACGAGTCGGGGGTACACGCAGGTACACAGCGTCCACCCACTATTTTCACAGGGTGGACGCCGTCCCCCCTGCCAAGAAGATGGGCCCCACAGAAATATGTTGAACTTGTCCCAGTGTCATTTTCAGACACCGGGACACGTTCAGCAGCTCCAGCACGTTGTCTGCTTTTCGTTCTCAGCAGCAACGTGCAGGCAGTTAGTGGGCTTTTTTACACTTTCAGCTATGCCAAACATAAAGGCAGTAGTTAAGGGGCCATCAGGCCTCCTTTTGATCGATTATCGGACGGGAGGCGGCCTGGAACCTCTCACTTAAATGCAAGGGAGCGGAAACAAAAGCACACAGCTTGTTATCTCTTCACAGATACTTAAGAGATGCAAGATTTTTAGTTTTTTCAGTCCCTGTAAATAAGTGCACGCACTGTAAGAATGTCAGATGGGATGGTCTGTCCCAGTATTTGCACAAATAAAAATATAAATAGCGCTATTTTATTTCTTTTATAGCGTTATTTTATTTCTTTTATAGCGTTACTCATCCTAATGAAGAGTCTTCCAGTGAGGTCACTTCCTGTGATGCTATGTGAGATGTCGCGTGTCGTGACGTCATGTGCTGTGTTGGCACGCGCCATGGTGTCACTTGCATACTGCCTGCAACTTGGTCAGTCCCCCCACTTCTTTTTATAGGACTTGTGCCCTCCCTGTCCGTCAGTTAATTACGGCACAGCACATAAATGGCGCCTGCATCTCAGGCACGGCCTCTGCTACACCCACCTACTGCTTTCCACATAAATGACATCTGTCTCCTCCAACTATCTCCGATCCCGCAGATGACACCTGCTACAACCAGATGCATCTTGCCTTATGGGCACCTTTTTCTCAACTGTTCTTGACACATTGACAGGGTGTACCGGTACAATCTCCCACCAAGCAGGCAATACTAGACCTTCTACAATATGGCCGCCGTTCCCGCTGCCTGAGAGTTTGAAGAGTGCGTTGTAGCTGACAGGGCTGCTGCCAGTGATACCCAGTCCCTTCCACCCTCGCTTACTCTGGGCCAAGTTGGTGCTCTGATAGTGGTACTCCTCGGTGCAGTTTGCATCACCGCTGTTTGTGGTCTAAATTTGTTCTCGTGCTCCGTTAATGAATGTAAATATATCCTTGTTCTCGCTACCACAGAGCTCACCGGGGCTGCAGGCTCTCACCCTGGAGAGCTGCTAATCACCTGTTTGTTCTAGCTCAGATGGCACAGCCCTATTATCTGGCAGAGCTGCTTGCAAACCTGCCAGTGCACACTGCTTGCAGTTTGTCACAAGGAGCATGAGGGATGGCGTCTTATCTAAAGGCAACACGTTTCACAACACCGAAACCTTAGATATATGTTTCTAATTAGCGACATCACCAATAACATTTCTCTATATAAAACGTCACTCAGGGGAGCTGCTATGTTACAATATACCACTTACCGAGTGGCACTGGTTTTACACTATTCTGTTGCGGTTTATTCAAAAATATGTATATACGGCCCTTTCCCAGTAACTAATCATTTGCTGCATAATTTGTAGATTTGAAAGAAAAAATTGTGGCTCGAAAGTTACTTAAAAAGCAAAACGTGAGGCTGCACGCTGACAGACCTACTGCAAATATAACTGCTCATCTTTGTATTTGCGGGTTCCTATATTCAGGTGTTAAACTCAATCAATCATTTGTAAAGCGTAAAAGCGTGGCAAATCGCCTGTGAGGGTCTCGAGGCATTGGAGATGTTAGCTGCTGGGTGGTGGGTTGTTCATTCGAACATCCAGGCCCTGAGTTCTCTCCTGAATTGTTAGAGTGACAGTGCGGTCCTGAGGTGCAGGGGAAGGCGGTTCCATGCCTTGGCCACCAGTTGTGTGAGAGAGCGTCCTCCGCTCTTGGCTTGGTGGATCCATGGGGTGTCTGCGAGGCAGAGGGCAGCAGATGGAATGTGTCTGGTCGTTTGGTGGAAGGTCAGGCATATGTTGATGTATGATGGTCCTTCGACGTGCATGGCCTTGTAAATGCGGGTCAGCATCTTGAACTGGCATCTCTTCTAGATCAGGAGCCAGTGTAGTTTCTTAAGGTAGGGTGTGATGTGGGTCCTTCCGGGGAGGTCGAGGATGCGTATTGCTACTGAGTTTTATATTGTCTGGAGTCTCTTCAGGAGGCGCGCAGTGATTCCTACGTAGAGTGTGTTTCCGTAATCCAGTCCGCTGGTGATGAGGGCCTGCATGACAGTCCTTCTGGTGTTGACTAAGAGCCACCTGAAGATCATGCAGAGCATGTGAAGGGTGTGGAAGCAGGGGTTCAGACTGCGTTGACTTGTTTCTTCATGGATAGCTTGCTGTCCAGGATGATGCCGAAGCTGTGGGAGTGTCTGTTGGGGTGCGGGGTGGGGGTGGGCTGAGTTCCGCGGGACACCATGCATCGTTCGATGGCGAGGTGTTGTTCCCAAAGATGAGGACTTCTGTCTTGCCTGTGTTGAGTTTGAGACAGTTGTCCTTCTTCCAGTCAGCAACGTTCATCATACATCTGTCGAAGTTGGGTCTGGTGGTGAGAGGATGAGCGGGGTGTCATTGGTGTAGGGGATGATGTTGAGTCCGTGCGATCTGACGGCTTCAGCTAGGGGGGTCATGTAGGTGTGGAAGAGGGTGGGGCTGAGGAACGATCCTTGGGGGACTCCGCAGATTATCATCCTGGACTCCGAGGTGAACAGTGGGAGTCGCGTCCTCTGGGTTCTACTGGTGAGGTATGAGGCGATCCATTTGAGGGCGTCTCGATGTGGTGGAGTCTGTTGATTAGAATGTGATAGGAGACCGTGTCAAACGCGGCTGACAGGTACAGGAGGATGACAGCTGCTGTTTCTCCACTGTCCAGGAGGACCTTGATGTAATCGGTGGAGCAATCAGGGCTGTCTCAGTGCTGTGGTTGGCTCGAAATCTGGATTGGGAGGGGTCCAAGAGGTTGTGGTATTCCAGGTGTTGGGTGAGTTGCTGGTTGATCGTTTTCTCGAGGACCTTTGCTGGACAGGGGAGCAGAGAGATGGGACGTCAGTTCTTCACTTCAGCTGGGTCGGCTGATGTTTTTTTCATGAGGGGCTTCACTTCAGCGTGTTTCCAGTCCTCAGGAAGGAGGCTGAGTTGATGGAGGTGTTCAGGACTTTCCTGAGCTCGTCGCTGTTTGTCTTACTTCCGAGGTTAAAGACGTGCTGGGGGCAGGGGTCCGTGGGTGCTCCTGAGTGCACGAAGTTCATGATGGAGATAGTGTCTTGCATGGTGAGGAGGTCCCAGTGGGTGAGCAGGTGTTCAGGTCAGTGTTTGTGGGTGTGAGCTGGTTCATACTGTCTGTGGCGGTGGGTTGGCATTCAAAGTTTTGTAGATGCCCGAGATCTTGTCGTGGAAGAAGTCAGCAAGGTTGTCGCACAGTTCCTGGGAGGGTGTAATGTCTATCTCAGTGGCAGTGGGATTGGAGATCTCCTTCACAATGGCGAAGAGTTCCTTGCTGTGGTTTGTGCTGGCTTCAATGCAGTCTGCTAGGGAGTTCTTCTTAGTTTCTTTCAGGAGGCGGTGGTACTGGTTGAGTGCTGTCCTGAAGGCGTGCGGACTTCCATCTTTTTCTTGATGCACGACTTCCTTTCTAGTTGCCGGTTGTTGCACTTGGTAGATTGCAGTTCGTCGGTGAACCAGCTGGCTCTTTTGGTTGGTCCTTTGAACTTGGCTGTCTTGGCGGGAGCAATAGTGTTGGCGCATTCTGTGATCCACGGGGAGAAGTTTTTTGCTGCTAGCTCTGGGTCAGGTGTAGAGTCTGGGAGGTTGGAGCAGAGAGCGTTGTTCCACTGGTCTTCTGATAACTTTTTCCAGTTTCTGTGCGTGAATCTGGGGGGCACGGAGCCGGAATCGGTGGGTCTTAAGATGGTGAAGTGGACGCTGTAGTGGTCGTACCAGGTGAGTTGTGTGGCGTGGTTGTACTTGACTCTGTTGCTGGAGATGAAGATGGGGTCGAACGTGTGTCCTGCAATGTGGGTAGGGTCGGTGACAAGCTGCTTGAGGCCAATGATGCTCATGCTGTCCAGGAGGTCGGTGGTGTTGGCGTCACTGGGCCGTTGATGTGGAAGTTGAGGTCCCATACGAAGATGTAGCACTTGGAGTCAATTGTGATTGGGGCGATGAGGTCCAGGATGGCGGTGCAGAAGCTGGGGTGTGGTCGTGGATGCCTGTAGGCAAGGTTTATTCTGATGATACTTTTTCTGTCTGTGTGAAGTTGGAAGTTGAGGTGTTCCATTATCGGGGTCGGCTCATCTGGGGATGTCATGCAGTGGATGGTGTTCTTCCGCAAACTGGTACTAACAGGGTGAAACGTGCGACCAGATAGTATTAATGTGCGCTAAACTGACAGAATAGTGAAATAATAAAGCCATACAATTTGCCTCAATGTGACACATAATTTGCCTTTCCTTTCTTACTGCATAATTTTGTCCATCCTGACTCATAATTTAGCTCTTCATTGCCTCATAATTCAAATGGTCCTGCTAATACTCAAAACACATCACATAGTCCTAGCCAACTTGGAGGTATTAAAGGCCCCCTGTTCATCATCTTCTGTTCTCTCTTTAACAGGAGCCCCTGGTACACCTCTCGTGTGGTCATCGAAGGCTCACCCTGCAGGATGCCTGTTCTCACCTCACCCGATATTGCCGCCAAATTCAAGGAGCGATGGCTCATGCTCCACCCAGACGACCAGGAGAATGTCAACGGGGCGGTGACCCTGGACGACAGCCTCACCAGCCTGCAGTGGCTCCAGGACTTCTCCATCCTGAGTGCCAGCCTGGACAAGCCGCCCGCCACCAGCTTCCAACTGCACCAGCTGCACCAGGCCCACCAAAAGCTGCTGCTGCAAGGCTCGGATGCCCCCTCCAGCCCCCCGGCCGGGGACACCGCTGCCACAGGCATGCCCTCCAACCTGGGCAATCCCACCTCCGCAGCCACGTCGTCGAGCGGCTGCCAGCTGGGCCTACCCAGCATCCCCCTGGGCTCAGCGGAGGAGATAGACTACAGAGTCAACCCACACGTGAAGCCGCCCTACTCGTATGCCACTCTCATATGCATGGCCATGCAGGCGAGCAAGAAAACCAAGATCACGCTGTCGGCCATTTACAACTGGATCACAGAGAATTTCTGCTATTACCGGCACGCCGAGCCCAGCTGGCAGGTGAGTCGGCGGCGTGAATAATTCATGACCCTGCAGGAGGCAGGCGGGCCGCCTGCCAGGAGACGCCCCCGCCAGACCCGCACCTGTCCGGCCGTAGGAGTCGTAGGCCTGATAATTTATTTAAAGCCGTCATTTGTACAGGTGCTCCGGGGACGGATGAGGGTATCGGGAGGGCTCGCCTTTCGGTAACCCCGTCGCCCGTGAAGCCAGTACCTCGAGGGTCCGTGGGAGCGGGGCTGGGACGGGCCAAGATATCTCTGGAGAGCAGTGAGGAGAAATGTAAACCATTGATATGATGTTCTGTCGATACATGGGCTGAGGGTGGTCCCGTGTCTGTGGATAGCAGCTCACCGGGTTATTCTTACACACAGGAAGAGAAACAATATAGCAAAAAATGCCAAGGGGGTTTTAGACAAGTCATGTATGTGCTTTCTTAAAACTGGTATCCCTTGTAGCTGTGCTAGGCAACAGTGGGAACGTTTTCTTTTAATATGAGGTACAGAGGGTAGTTTTTGTATGTATCCCAGTACTTAGGGCAGTTTCTATATATATCAAAGCACATAGAGCAGTTCTGCACACGTACAGACACAGAGGACAGTTGCTGTATGTATATAGGCACACGGGCACTTTCTGTACGTGTACAGACACAGAGGGCAGTTTCAGTATGTATCCAAGAACGTAGGACCGTTCTGTACATGTACAGGCACATAGGACAATTGCTGTATGTATACAGATACAGAAACTGGCAGTTTATGTATATGTACAGGTACAGAGGGCAGTTTCAATAAGTCTACAGGAAGAGCGAGGCCAGTTTCTATAGGTACAGGCACAGAGGGCAATTTCAATATGTCTACAGAAACCGAGAGGCCTGCTTCTACGGGAACAGGCAGAGAGGGCAGTTTCACTATGTCTACAGGAAGAGCGAGGCCAGCTTCTATAGGTACAGGGGGCAGTTTCAATATGTCTACAGGAAGAGCAAGGCCAACTTCTATGGGTACAGGTACAGAGGGCAGTTTCACTATGTCTACAGGAAGAGCGAGGCCAGCTTCTCTAAGTACAGGTGGAGAGGGCAGTTTCAAAATGTCTACAGGAAGTGCGAGCCTAGCTTCAATGGGTACAGGTACAGAAGGCAGTTTCAGTATGTCTACAGGAGGAGCGAGGCCAGCTTCTATAGGTCTGCAAGAACACATCTCATACTCTCACGTGGAACAGCAGAGTGGGCCACTACTGTATGTGTAGAGGAACAGTGGGGCAGTTTCAGGATGTGTACATCAACCGTGAGGCCTGCTTCTTACTGGACAGAGTAACAAAGCGGACTGCTTCCTTACGTGTGCAGGAGCTTGTGTATCAGTAGAGGAACAGAGGGGGCGGTTTCTGTATGTGCACAGGAAAAAAGAAACTTAAAGCCCACCTGTAGAGAGGTAAATTAAGAGAGAGCGTGTCTACGGAATGAAGTGGGCTAACTGTGTACTGTAGTGGAGCAGAGAGTGTTGTTTCTGTATTTGTGCAGAACAGAGAGAAGTGCGTCTATCAGCATACAGGAAGAACGAAGACTGCTTCTGCACGTATACCAACACATTTTGGGGCATTTATGTATGTGTACATTAACAGAGAAGACCGTTTATGTATACGTTTTAGAATGGGGAGGACAGCTTCTCTGTGTGTCCCGGAACAGAGGCTGTCACTGACAAAATGCACTGTGACGGACGGTCACTTCTAAATTTGACAATGGTCCACGGAAACTCACCGTTGATCCGCTATATAAAGACCTTTGGCACTGCCATCACCCCTAGAGGGGCATGGAGCTCACATATGTACAGGGACAGAGCATGCTGAGAGTGCCACCCACTTTTTTTTTTACAGCAAAACCACATTCTGTTTTTCTTTTGGCACAGGGAGATTAGTTGATTTGCCACAATCACAAAACAGTGAGCGGAGGTCGGAATTAAACCCGGACCCTCCTGTTCTGAAATCGGCAGAGAGCAGCTCTAGCCACTAGGCCACATCCCTCCCCTTCTGGGTAGAGGAGCAGAGAGGACACCTTTGGAGGTGCACAGAAGCAGAGTTGTGCTTCAGTATGTGTAGAAGAACAGTGTTGCCTATTTATTTATAACACAGGATCAGACAGGGTCTCTCCCTTGTGTGTCAACTAACAGAGAGGGCTACTTTGGCTTCTGTGTGAATCAGGAAATTGCGCTTCTTCGTCTGTACATGTACAATCAGGGCTAGCTTGTGTGTGCGCACAGCGCAGGGTCAGTGGCCTGGCATGTGAGAGACTGCAGCTCTTACATAAGAAGGACAGTAATGTACCCACCAACCTCTGATCTGAGCCGTCCATGATCAGAATCTTCTTGGCTTTCTTCCCTTTTATGGGTAGCTAGAGCTCAAACATAAACAAGATGTAAAAATGTTAGGGTTTCTTACACCCATAATTAAATATTTCTTCCTTTCCATCAGTTACTTACCACTTTCCCATGACTGTCACCCTACTTAACCCTTTCCTGGCTCTCACAAAGTATTATTTGTGTGACCCCAGCTGTAGCCATGTTGCTGTGCTCCTTGGTATGCCCTGTTGGACTGTAGAATCCCCTCTTTGAATAGGGGAATGGTTTCACCTTCAACGTAAGGTGGATCTTGCAGTGGGAGAGTCTATGAGGGTCATATGTTGGAGTGGTGACACTTGTACGCAGTGTGGGTCTTTTACTAGCCCCTGTATAAGGAGCCTGACAGGCCCAGGGTCTATATATGCATGCGTTGACGTAAGCTCGTAGTGCTTGGCTTTGCACAAGCAAGAATCACATCCAGAAGTTATCAAGGGTATTTTCTCAGCTTCAAGTTTGATTGCAAATTGTAAAATCCCTTTGTGCACCATTCACAAACTGGTACAGGGCACCCATGGTTACAGGGGCATTTGTATGTGTTGAGGGATTTCACTGGGTATCTTATTTGCCTGTTATGCAGTAGTCAATTGCAGTGAGGACCCAGCTTCTAGTCCAATCAAGTTTTGACTGTGAGTTTGCCTTTGATCCTATGCAGTACTCTGCTGCCTTTTGGCTAGGTTAATGCTATACAAATACAATATACATGCACACAGGAGGCAGGCAGCCTGCTACCACTTGCTCCCTGTTGGATTTGTGAACCTCACAACCCTCAATCCCATGGTGACTCTTGGCCCTATGGAGGGAGGCATCTTCGTTCTTTCACCGCAGAGCAACTCACCTTTGTTGACTCCAGCAGGCTTCCCTCTGAGTGAAGAAACCACTGCCGCCGGTCTTGTGATAGTCTGTAGTTGGCCAGTCCTTCATGCACTGATTGGTTCTGTCCAATGGCGGATAAGTGCATCTTGTGCTAGGCCAGTCAGGAGGGTGACCCGGCCTACCACTGAGGCTGAATTAGATGATTAAAAATCTGATTAGTACATATGAGCCTAGATTTAATAATGATCCGAGTTCAGAAATTATCAATGGAAGAGACTCCGATTTATGAAGCCAAAAGAGGGTTTATTTTAGGTGTCTGCCGCCTAAAAGTGTCTCTGCGCTTCAGTATATGTCAATGGGCAAAATACATTCCTCTGATTTTTTTTATTTAAATCTCCCACTTTCAACTTTTAAAATGTTGGCATGTTTGGACGGCATTTGGCACCTTTAAGTATGGATGGGCTATAACTTTGCATACTTTTCCATCACAGAGCAAAGTCTGATTCACTCTGGTTCAGTTTTGCGGAGGTGTGGGGTCAGTAAGTCAAGTAGGTCAGTGTTACAGAGTTATATAGATTGGTTGGTGGGACTAGAGGGCTGTGCGTGATCGCTTACGTTACTACAGGTGTTTTTTTCCCCGCAGATGTATGTGTGAGATAAGTGGCTGATGGTAGCAAAAGCTCTTGGATGTCTTAATTGCATATTCAGCCTGTGTTGGGTGAACTTTCACTGATCTGTATTAATGTGTGTAGTTGTACGGTGATGTTTTATGTCTTGTTGGACTGGCCCCCAACTATGACACGTCTGTGCTGTGTTGTTTGTGTATAGCTCTGTCTAAAGTGGCATGTTTTACGTGTGAAAAGCACTTCCACTGCTGCTGCCAATGCTGTAACTTTGCTGAGGTGTGGACGGAAGTGTCATTTTCTCCCCAGGTGTATCCGATCCGTGATGAGTGTGCTTGTGTGAATCTGCGTCTCTGTTATGTGTGTTTATGGGTGTGTTGCATGTCTGTGTGTGTTGCATGTGTGCTTGTTTGTGTGTGAAGCTTGTGCTTA